>OZ020530.1:33446966-33894751 GCA_963971445.1 Ornithomya chloropus | reverse complement strand
TAACTTTTCTTGCTAAATATTATTAAATTTTCCTCATATAAGATTCCTTGAGAAATGGAGAGCAACTGTGAAAATAATTCGCTTCGAATCATTTCCAAGAGCGATCGTGCGAAATGTGACCGTTATCTTAAAGCTGAAGATTTGCATGTTTATACATGTCTCGGACTTGGGTTAGTTGGCCAAGCTCTGGTGCATATAATAAAAAATATCACAAAACATGGAAAATTGAAACTGAAACAAGTTTTATGAACTTCCTGAATTAATGGACAAAACAACAAAAAACACGTCTTATGCTTAGAGAGAGTTTTTGTTGATGTTTTTTGTGTGATTGTTGTTATTTCGAATGGGACCACAAAGTACGTCCAAGATATATATTTCTTAGCGAACATATCTCTTAAAATTATTTTCTTTTTTTTTTATTCATTTTCATTTCTTTCCTTAATCTAATCTAAATCGATCGTGGTATCACAACAAAAAAGCTCCCCCAACCAAAAGCCGACAATAGCTAATCTAAAGAGAGCCATAGAAACTGCTGCACGTGTTCAATTAAAGAGAGAATTGAGCAACAGTCAAGCCCAGCGTGCGCAGAAATCTCAACAAAAAACAGCAGCAACAGCAACTGGTTACCCAGTTGGTGTGTAGTGCAAGTGTTAGTGCCGCTACAAATAAAGAGAAGATGGATACGTTTTGTGCTACTATTCGCACACCAGGAGAATTAGTCTGTTCTTCAACACGCAACGGTCACCATCACCATCGCCCCAACGCATCATGGCGCTTTCTGTGGCGTGCGTATGCTATTTACAATATAACCACTAGACAGCCAATCAAAGATGACAACGGTCGTCAATTGTTGAGCGAGTGCGGCATTGAAAATGCACAAACGTTAAAGTTCTGTAAACGCGAGAAATATTTCGGACGCCAGAGACAATAATAATTAACAACATTTACTGTAATTGTACGATAATAATAAAAAGAAAAAAGCCAAAGCCCAGTAGATAGATTGATACGGGGGAAAAAACCTAATTAACGAAACAAAATGGTAAAGTTTTTTATGCACAAAGCGAAGGATCTTAAAGTGAATACGAAAAAGCAAAACACCATAAAGCTGCCGCTGCTTAACACTGCAACCGCAATTGCTAGCAATAAACATCAGATCCTCAATCGATCAAAATCGTTGCTAATCACTGCAGCGGCTTTACTGTTGGTGTGCTTTCTTCAAATTAATGCCATACGCGGTACCTTTGAAATGGCCAATAACAACAACAATATCAAAGTGACAAAACACAGTCTAGAACTAACACAAACAATCAACATACAACGCCAAGAATATTTACATAAGCAATGCGAACTGTTGGGCTATGACCGCATGGATTTTAGCGCTCTAACTGAACAGCAAATGGATCATATGATTGTTGATCGTCAGCATAAATTATTGTATTGTTATGTGCCAAAGGTAAGTACGTGCTCTGCGTGTGTATGTGTGTGTGTTGGTGTTGGTGTTGGTGTTGGTGTCTACCACACAGGTAGTAACAATTGCTTAGCATTTGTATGGAATTGTAAGGGATAAGAGAGCGATAGGTGCGAACTTTAGTCCATCAAACAAATTTTGTTTCAAATTTCGATTTCAAACCGCCAGCCACCTTAAGCTGATTTAATGTTTTTGCAATATTTCGCTAATATTGAAGAATGCTGTGCGACTCTTAAACATACTACATGTCTATAATCTTGATGTAATCTTGTCTTGTAATGAAACACTTTACAGCCTACACCACCCATTTTTTTCCAATCTGGAATGGCGTTTGGCATAAATGCAATGCCAGCACACAAGCAAGTGAAAAATACTAAAATTGACTTCAAGTCTTTAGACAAAGTGAAGGCGTGGCAGATACCTAATGACGCCATTTAATCATATATATTAAGTATCCACTTACACTTTGAATACTGGAACCAAATGGTACTTTATAAAAAATGAGCGTGTCTGTTATTTTCCCTTGTCCATTTTTGGCACATCATTTATAAATATTTAGCAACAAAATTACTAATTTTTATAACTGATAGATTTTTATGAAATTGTGGGCGTGGCTATTTTTTATATAGAAACCTATATAAAAAAGATTGTACAAAATTTCAGCAATGTACCAAAAACATAGGGACACGGACGAAGATAAACCGTTTCAAACTTTGAATATAATTTAAGGACCACCACCTAGATACATCTAGATCGATTAAGCTAAAATTTTATATATCTTGTAGGGTGTCTGGGTGTTGTAAGCATCCTTTATAGGGTATAATAACAATTAAGCCTGTTGTATGAAAAAACAAAACAAAAACTATAATAATTCAACGCCATCTCAAGAACGAATCTGGTTTTGCATTATTATCTCTCAACTTGGACTTGGCGAACTTACAAAACAATTTAACTGGAATTGAACATTTTTTCACATTTCATGTAAGCAATTACCTACAATACGATTTAAACAAAACAAAGTTCAAGTTGGTGGTTATTATAATACATGTACCGCTAAAACGCTGAAATTATATTAAACCCATCATTCTCTCTGTCACAACCACAAATGCAGTTCATACCCTCCATAATCTATACAACTGCTTGATCCATCTACAGCAATTTTACGCGTTGTGCTGGTGGTGAACTCTACTGATCTTGAAATTTGAAAATATTAAACTATCCTGCACTGTACTGTATAAGAAGTAATTCTCGTTGCGAAGACTTTCATGTTGAATAAATTGAATTAAATTGAAATTGAAGTAAAGTGCAGAACAAGGCATCACGGGTAGTGTTTGCAGCAGTACTCTGCCCAGTTCAATGTAAGCCCTTAATTAACACAAACATGTATTAACCACTAGTTCATAAAACGCAATCAGACGCCAAGCTTTGGCTTAAACTCAGCATAGCTGTTCTAAATAGTAGGTACAGTAACTAGCAAAGTAATTAAGAGTGACGCGCAAAACTACATGCTCGTAAAATTGTGAAAACATGTTTAACACATTTGACATGCGTAATGCTAGCGATACTTAAATATGAAATCCCTTCCATCACAGATCATATGCAGGCTGTGAGTTACACTACATTTAATGTTAACAAGTGAAAAAGTACACTTCGTTTGGGCTCAATCTTAAATAAACTCCACATTACATAGAAAATGTGGGCGTGGCAGGTATATGATTATATATAGTCTATATATTACGTTTCAGCTTGCAAGTCGAATTTTACTCTGAGTATGGTTTTTTTTGGAAATTGTGAGCATGTCTGTTATTTGACCACGCCTATTTTTGGCATATCGAGAGATTGGAGAATTATAAATATGTGCACAAAATTTCAAGTTCATTGGTCAATTTTTGTGGCAGATAAAACGATTTTTGTCAATTGTAGGCGTGTCTGTTATCCAACCGCACCTACTTTTGACACATCGAAGAATGAGATAATTATGTACAAAATTTCATTTTAATAGCTCATTTTTTATGGTAGATAAATAGGTTTTCAATCAATTGTGGGCGTGGTTTTTGACCGATTTTGCTCAATTTAAAGAGCAATCTGTAAAAAAAAAACTAAGTGTAAGCTCAATGTCTCAAAATGTCTCTATCTGAGAATGTCAACAACAGATAGAATCACGGACACCCGGACATACATGTCTAGATCGACTCAGTTTGATGCTGATCAAGACTGTATAGAACTTTGTAGAATGTCGGACCTTCTAAATGTTGCAAATGGAATGGCAAACTTAATAATAATCCCCCTCTCTTTGTTTTTTTTTCAATTTTTTGTTACACTTCCAGTTGCCTTCCTTTCACAGATTTTAAGACAGACCAACAGACAAGACATGGCTCCAATGATTACAGAATTTGATGCTAATCAAGAATATTGCACGTACACCTGGAGCAAATGAACTTTTTTTAAATAAATTCTCCATTCTACGTGTAACCAAACGTCACTTAGTCTTGAGTCATTTATTCAATTTTGAGATCTTTAACTCGTTCAATTTCAGTCATATAAACTCAATTTACGAAAATGAAAAAAAACAAGGTGAAAGTATAGTATAGTATAGTACATATACACGTACTAGCACTCACACTTTTCTCACACACATACACATGCTCAACAAATATTTTAATATCAAAACAAATTGCCGTTGCACTAAAGTCTATGGAAAGTGCAGCCATAACGGATACATGCCTGCCACCATGTGTGCATTGTGCGTTTTGTTTTCTTAAGTGAATTGTGTGGACCAGCGTAATCTCTACAGCAATAACAAACGGATATGAACAATGTTTACCAAGATGTTTCATTACTAAAACAAACGAATATTAATTTTGTATAATTTTTGCGCGATTTGTATACTACTGCACCTTACACTATTTTAACTAACAACTAACAGAAGTCTTGTCAATCAATTAGGAATCAATCTAGTCGAAGGCATTTATTACTCACTCTTCTAAGGCAAGAAGTTGTCGATCAGTTCAAGTTCTTCAGCGTGTAAAATAATTATAGTCTTCCTCGTGCTTACTGTTAATCATATATTGTAAAATGTTAATCTTATAATGATGCCTTCGCTTTATTGACCATCGACTACTGATAAGATTATCAACAGTTTTTGTAAAAACTTTAATTTTAACGCAGTAAAAATAGAACAAATGACACAATGGAAACAAATGCGAGTAGTAATCATTCAAAAACGCCTAAATGGCCTGGAGGTCTATATTCTTAAAATCTCTGTTAATAACATGAATAAACAATTCTGTGTCATGTCGCAATGACTTCAGGCTCGCCACCATCAATACAATCGCTCAATAAGTCCGTAAGTCCGTCTACTGCATGTTGTCGTATTCCCTTGTGTTCTAGTATACTAGCTCAGCGCATGTATATGTATAAACTGTGGGCGTGAGAGGTACTTCGTTACGCCCTTTAACACTGCATGGAATGCTTATCAACATCGGATCTAAGTAAAAAAAGAGGTTTTTTGTAAACTGTGCTCAATTTTTGTGATTGGTAGATAGATTTTTTGTAGATTGTGGGCGTGGACCTTAGTCGATAGTCGATAGTTCCATATTTTAAAATTTACAACGGTGAGGGTGTCAACAATAGACAGACGTACGGATATCAGATGTTGATGCTGATCAAGTATATCAATCAATATTCTTTGTAGGTTCTGTGATGTCATATTTTTCTACCCAGAAAATAATTAGGAAAATATGAGACGTTTGTACGAAATTTCTGCGTCCTTGTTGTAAAAGGATACGGACGGATGGACATCCCTAAATCGATTCTTAGTCAAATATTAGTAAATAATACTTTACGGTAAATTGTCAGTCTTCTTTTTCTTATTGTAACGAATCCATTGAATCTATTACTTTTGTTGATGGCCTGACTGAATTCAAAGAATGACAGTTTTTATGTATGAACCGAAGACTTGATTCTTACTGCTATTTAATGGATCCTTTATTTCTACTCAAAATGTAATTAAATTGATTTTAAATAACTTCTAAAATTATAAAATATAAGAATTATTAAAATAAACTTGATTTTTTTATGTTAGAGTATAAAAGACGAGTAGTCTCTAAAATGTTAAGACCATAAACGAGGATAAGCACGACTCCACATAAGATGGGTGGTATACTAACTTTGTCATTCCCTTTGTAACACCCAGAAGAAGGCGCCAGAGACCCTACAAAGTATATATACTTTTGATCAGCGTCAAAAACTGAATCGATCTAGACATGTATGTCCGTGCGTCCGTGTGTTTGTCTGTTGTTAGCATTCTCACGTGTGTGAATTTTGAGGTATTAAGCTGAAATTTTGTATAGACACTTCTAGACTTTGCACGCAGATTTAAAATGGGCCAAGAGCCACGCCCACAGGCGACAAAAATCTATTTATCTGCCACAAAAATTGAGCTATTAAGTTAAAATTTGGTATGCCTATCTCTATTTATCTCATACATCAAAGTGCCGAAAATGGGCATGGTCGAATAACAGAAACGCCCACAATCGACAAAAATCTGTATATCTACCACAAAGTTGACCTGTGAACTTGTTATGTGAAGTATACATATGTATAATTATGATGTGCCAAAAAAGGGGCGTGGACGCGGATAGCAGATACGCCGTCAATTTACAAAAAAAAATACTCAGCGTAAAACTTGCCTGGCAAGCTGAGATGCATACACTATCAGAGGGCGTAATCACATATCTGCCACGCCCACTGTTTGTATGTAGATATAGACGTGGACTTGTTTTTTCTATAACTTTATCCAATACCCCTACGGAAGACTTTCATAATTATTCTCTAAAAAATGAAATTTCACTTGACGCCAACTCCTTCCCAGTAGAAACTTTACAAAGAATTGATGTGAAAATCATCCAACTTAACTGGCCTTAACACATTCATCTGTGTGTAGCTGAAATATTTATGGATGTAAAATGTGTGGGGTGTAAAAGTATAAAAAAAAAACGGCCACAAAAGACGTGAGAACTTATTAACGTTAAATGTTTATAATAAATCATTCCGTCCAATTATAAATAAAAAAAAATACAAATGAAACACTTTTTATACTTGCAGGTGGCCTGCACAAATTGGAAACGTCTCCTGATGATCTTAAACGGTGCTTGGAAAAATGGTACAGACCCGCTACAAATACCTGGTCACATGGCTCATGCGGTGGGCATGTTTACGAAATTCAGCTCTTTAAATGAAACCGAAAAGGAACAGGTTTTGTTGGAGTATACGCGAGCAATATTTGTGAGGCACCCGTTTGAACGGTTGCTGTCGGCATATCGAAATAAATTGGAGGGTGGAACACCCAGTGCTCGGTACTTTCAGCGACGGGTGGGCCGACAAATTGTGAAGAAATTTCGTGTAAGCCCCAGCAATGAGTCATTGAAATATGGTGACGATGTTAGTTTTGTAGAATTCATACAATACATACTAACGCCCGAGTTGAGTCTGAGTAATCATTCGTACAATGAACACTGGGAGCTTATTAGTAAATTGTGTAATCCTTGCGTTATGAAATACAACGTAATAGGTAAGCACTTAACACTATGTAACGTATGAATTATGTTAACGTTTGTTTTTCCCTTCTTCGTGGTCCTCCTTAGGGAAGTATGAGACGTTGTTGGATGATTCAGCTTTAACGTTATATTTGGCGGGCGTAGAGAATCAAACATTCCCCAGTGGCCATAAACCGTCTAATACACGTTCTCGTTTAAGAGATTATTTCGATCCTTTAAGCATACGAGTTATACGCCGTTTATACGATATTTACGCTGATGATTTTCGTTTATTTGATTACAGTTTAGATGAAGTGCTGGGTTTTGAGTTTGGTTAAAAGTCGTCTGTGTACCATAAATATTGTTGTTATATTTCAAAATAATAATTGTGATGTTATTCTTAAAGAATTGATTAAATTTTAAAATGCGGTTTTAAGTATAAAAAGCTTGCAGCGACTTTTCATTTAGCTTGCGGGTGTAAGCAGGAAATTTGACACCCATTTAATGCAGTGCTGTACAATAAACACTTTGTTAGAACATATAAGCTGAAGCTTGATATGTCTGAAGTTCTTAGGTAGCTCTAAAAAGGCCAACAACACCTTACTGCCTTATAAACAATAATAATACCAAAATACTCTTTAATGTATAAGCTAATCCCTACAGCCACAAAACGTTTGCCTTCATTTAATTGCAGTTGTATTCTGCAAAAGGAATCCCTCAGCAATCCTTACTATTACAACACAACACAATTATTCAAGAACAATGTTTTATTCTTTAGCAGTTATTTTCTGTTAAAGCTACGAAAAAACTATCATTAATAAACAGTACAAAATAAAATCGTGCATGAAATAAAAAAAATTTGCGAGTCTTTCCATTCTGTCTCCACAATTACTTCACTTCTATGGCCTACAGCAACATATTGTATATCGTTTTGGTTTAGTCTTGTGTGTAACGCTGCTTAATGGCACGATACTTTTTCAGGTAGTATAAAGTTTCTACCTCTTTGGCCACATACCGTCCATGAGCTAACAGAGCTTTGATCTTCTTGGGATCCGTTTCATTGCGATTCTTGACAAAAGCATCTCTAACCTGTTGACGAAATTTTTGCGGTCCGTTCATTCCGGGATACTCGCGACCCAAGTATATCAACTAATAGAAAAAAAGGATTCAATTTGTTTTTTTGTTTTTTTGAAAATTCTGGAAAATAATAGAAACTTACATGCTTATAAAGTTGTATAACTTTAGGGCGTAGCTCTGCCATTATACGTTTTTCTTTTAAAACGGTTTCGAATTTTTTATTATTATGGCTCCTTTGTTAAACAGCTTTGCTAAATCTCTAACCAGTTATTGTTTGAATTGCAATATTTATATAGGAAAGGAATTTTTATATATAATGCTCGTATTTCACCAATGAATTATAGCTGAAACAATATGTATGCATTTGTATGCAATATATCAAATATGTAAAAGTTGCAAACCTCTGCATTCCAGTGCTGCAGCAAAAGCAGTAAAATCAGTATATGTAGAAAAATATAAAAAATAATTAATGCCAACATGATTTTTTATTATATTTATATATTTATATTCAATCTGATGTGAAATTTTAGACAGAATTCATACACAATACAATAAATTTCCATATTTATGAAAGTATTTGTTTATTTCTAATTAATAATTTTGATGTTTGTATTCTATTTCATTCCGCTTTGTGTACTGAGACCAAAAATATTGCAATAACATTAAATGCTTAGCAACTCTGTTTGTTTATTTACACTTTTCTTTCATACAATTAAGATATTATTTAAGTTTTGATTGTTTGGTACCACAAAGAATCATCACATTATAAACTCTAGAAAAGAGTAAAATATTGTTTTTTTATAATTAAAACACAAATAATTGACATGGCATACAAGTAGTTCAATAAAGAAGAATGAGTGATACACCCATTATTTTTTAATTCAATTAGATTGATAACGGCACTCAATGTAAAATGTCCAATTAAATAAAATGGATGCAGTATGCCTTGAAATAGGTATTCATTGGCAACACGTTGCTGAGACATCGGTACCATATCGCTTTCAACTGGTCTGTGACAAGCAATGGTTGCAAACACTGGAAAAAAAGCGAAAAATTGCTTCATTCCCTTTATATCAACATTTGGATCGTCGGGCACATCCAGATGGCAATTTGGATCATCCGTGGATAAAAGTGTTGATGCAAATGTACAAAAAATACCCAAATTCCAAAGCGTATCCCCTATCCTGCAAGGATGGCGAATATGGGGAGACAAATCATTTTGGTACTGACACACCTCTGTCGTATTCTCAGACCGTGTTCGAAGTAGCACAAACGAATTTCCGCAACATATGGGAACAGACATATGAAACTTTTCCAGCTGCTCACTTATCCACCGAAAAAGTTCCGAAAACTCAACAAAGGCCGAACAAAAGATCTGTCGTGAATTTATTACCATACGATGTGGTACTAAAAGATCTTATACAGATCATGTATAGATGTCCGGTTATACACTGCCAATTAGATCGCGAAAAAGACGATGAGTCCAATATAATTGAAGAGCATAGACCGGAACCGCACAGCAATATAATGCCCGCTGTTATAGCAATAGAAACCTCCACTCATTTTGTTGTTTTGTTTTATCCACCATGTGTCACCACCACCCTATACGATTGCATTACCTACAGTCCGGCCATACTCAGTAGAACGTACAACAAACCGTTATTTATTATTTATCAAATTCTACAGCTGACCAAATTTTTGCACCAACAAGGTTTACTCCTGGGTGACCTGTGTCTACAGGATATATTGCTGAAAGACAACTTGTGGATATGGGTGATACCCAAACTGGAGTGCAATATTGCTTTATATGAAGCGGAGAAGGGCCACCCAGCCACCCACCCACCTGGCAATGGGGTCGTAAATGCGAACGTTGAAGGGACACAAAAGTGTATGCTTAACTTGGAGCAGGACACCGCTGAGTTGGCAAATCTCAAGTTAGATTTAAAGTTGGCCTATGACTTGGGACAATTCTCTCTAAGAGATTACTGTGAGCTGTGGTGTAATGGCCAACTGAGCAACTTTCATTATCTTACTGTATTGAATAATGCAGCGGGACGCTCTACAACGAATCCCTCCTATCATCACATAATGCCGTGGGTTACGGATTTTACCACACGGTCTGGCTCCAATTGGAGGGATTTGACAAAATCCAAATATCGTCTAAGTAAGGGTGACATTCATTTAGATCTTATGTTTTCGCAGGCAAGCAACCAAACTGGTGGAGCAGAAGAGGGACATTGTGCGGGTATCAGTGTTCAAGTGCCCCATCATGTGTCGGACTTTTTATCCGAAATCACATATTTTGTGTATATGGCGCGACGCACCCCCCAGCACATCCTAAGAGAACATGTACGCCCCATATGGGTGCCAGCTGAGTATCCCGTCTCCATTCAAAGACTGCAGGAATGGACACCCGACGAGTGCATTCCCGAATTCTACACAGATCCAATGATTTTCAAAAGCATTCATGAAGATTTGCCCGATCTGGAGTTGCCCACCTGGGCCTCTTGTCCCGAGGACTTTATTAGCAAACATCGCGAGGCCTTGGAGTCGCAATATGTTAGCGAACGCTTGCAGCACTGGATTGATTTAAATTTTGGTTATAAATTAACGGGCAAGGCTGCCATTAAATCGAAAAATGTTTGTCTCAGTGTGGTGGATCAACACAAGCAACTCTGCCAAGGTGGTATAGTTCAATTGTTTATACATCCTCATCCACCCAGGAGGACGGCAACGACATGGTTTAGTAAGACAGCGCCTAGGGTGCAAAATCTGTTGCAAAAGTCTCCGCCGTTGGAGAAAGTGCGCAAGCATTTGGCCAAAAGCTCAGAGAATTTACATCAGTCATCCGAGTCCTTGGATAAATTGGACTGCATGAGTACACGGTCAGTGGACAGCAGCAACTCGCCACATATCATCAACAAATATCAACCGAATCAAATAACGGCGAATGGTGATGATGCTGCCAAGAAGAGTACTTTCTATCAATTCACCAGGTGTATAGAACTTCCCAAGGACTACAATCCGCTGAGTCTGTTGCAGTCATACGAAACCATGTGTTCCTTCATTGCCAAAACATTCCCTTCCCAAGAACGCACTGAAAATGCTGGCGACAAATTGCTGCTGAGTGATTTGCTTTTTGAAAACTATTCGGCTGATCACAGCTTTACAAATGAACTGTTTAACGATGTGACTGTGCCGGCGGAAGCATTGAGGGTCAAGCTGAAATCTCAACCAGGACTGAGAAAGTCTGCATCTGAGCAAATTGAAGAAAAATACCGAAGAGATCACAAAGTCTTGGGTTGCTTGATTGTTGAGTTATTTGCCATGGCTCGTTTAAGACCGTTGCTGGGACCCCAGGTACCTCAGAACAAGTTCGAGGAGCGCTTGAAAGCTTGTTTAACCATACAAAGGAACTATAAGCAGGACATACCGAAATGTGTCTCCTATGTAACGTCTTTACTGCTGAGCTGGAAGGATGCTGAATTGATTACGGAAAAAGGCTTACCATCCATATCGGTGGCTCAGATTTTGGAGCCCATATATTACAACATTTTCATACCCTTTCCCGTTCACTACTACGCCTGCTATGCTCTGGTGCGCGCTCTGAAATCCTTCGATCATGCCGCAACGCTGCTCGAGCTGTACACCCATTTCGACTGTGACGGTTTACAGTGTTCCAAATACAAGGAAATGGATTGTACGCGCGTCTTGTTCCAGCGCAAAATTGCCGAGTGCAAGGTGATGTCCTGTTACGCCCACTTGGGCTCACTCCTAGAAACCAAGGCTTATGACCAATTCCCCGCTATAGAAATTTTGTTGCCCCACATTATCGATTTGCTAACCAATGAACAAACGTCCATTCTAACCGCTTGGAATCTATTGGATTCGGTGGCCCAATCGTTGGGTATTGCGCAAACGCAGAAATTGCTGTTGCAGCCGGTTATGAAGCTGTACGATGTGGAGAGCTTTGAGCGGGGAATGACTTCAGTGCGCAATCTCTTCTATGCGGCTGGCATGACCACTAATGCGGCAGTGCACTTACGATTCTCCACGAGCAGCTCCTTCAAGTCGCGCAAATCCGTGAAACTCTATCATCACAGTTTCCTGTTACGTCTTATAGTACGTTTCGGCTCACGCTGCTTCTTGAACAATTTTATTGCTCCGCTCATTGAGGCTGTGGGTGGTTATAAAGAGCCTGAAGATGCCAATGGTTTGCACTACCATAGTGCGTCCACGAGCAGTGGACGTAAAATTTTCAATTCATCCACTTCGGAAACCAAAATGAATAAAGAGTCAACGTCAACGACGGATATTCATCCCTTGACTCAAGTGTCCCTCGAAAATCTGACCAGCCGCCTTCAGAATGTCTTGCCAATGAAAGTGAAAAGAAATGCGCTAGCGAAAGAGGGGGCGCTAAAATCGGACATGGAGGAGGTTTTCAGTTTTGACGATGATGAGAGCTCCGACACTCACATATCCAACTCAGATCATATATCCAATAAGTCACTGGATTTATTTGATGCGAGACCCACCACAGCCGAAGAAGCTAAAGAAGACGAAGAAGAATGTATTGAAACTACACCAGAGAAAAAGGCGATTTCGGAAATTTTCTATGGTTCGAAAATCTCCATTTCGAATAATTCATTGGAAGAGCCGGATCAATATTCTGTCGGCAGTCAAAATGCTGCCGATTTTTCTACCCTGCATATGGGACCCTGCTCACCTACGATACCCATGCCGCCAAATTTATTCAAAATATCGCACCATCTCAATACCATAGATTGTGACATCGGTTCCCGCAAAAGCATAGACTCTATGGAGATCATGCAGAGCGCTGTGGCCCAAGGCCAACCGTCAGAAGACAAACGTTTAGAGACTGCCAAAACACAACAACTACGGCATGACGAGGCGGAAGAGGATGAAACCAATGCCAATGATGCAAGTGGCCGAGATGAAACGGATTTTGGTCAAAGGGGTGGTGCCGCTTCGAAAGCCTCCCTTATATCACAAATGTCCGAAGCAAAATCGGCCCAAAATAATCGCATATCAGAGATGAGCAGTGAAAGCTTGATTTGGCTCTCGCATCGGCTGGGGCCAGTATTGACCTGCCGCTTTATCACAAAAAATCTCCTCAAAATGTTGAGCTTATGTTATGTGGGCCAAGAAAATCTCTTGCCCGAGTCGGCTGCCAAACAGGATTTGTATAATTTGAATTATTTTTCCATATCGGATGCTCGGGTAGTAGGTGACCGCAGCGCCGCTCGCGTTTTGGAATGCTTAATGTCGATTGCCGCCTTATACGGTGAGCACGTCATACTGCTGCAATATTTTCCACATATCACTGAATTAATAGCCTCGGGGACCAGACGCATTACCAGCAGCTTGGAAGGAGCCATTATCAGCACTTTGCAATTGGTGAAATATTTGATACCTTGCCTACTGGACGCCACTGTAATGGAGCACTTAAAGGTCAGTTATGCTTGGAATGCTCATAATAAACGACACCCCGAAATGTTGATTTTTTTAGGATTCATTTTTAGATTCCATACTGCTACCTGTGCTTACATTTCTAAGCTCTTCTTTCGTTTCGATGCCCAGTGGCTATCTGGGACGTTCCGTGTTAACGCGCAAGTTCTTAGATGCCGTTTATGTTTTGTGTGTCCGCCTAGGAGCGGACATGTCACGCGAACATTTGTGCTTAACTATTATACGGCCTTTTTTCCTTATCTTCGATAAGGCTTTTGAACAAGGCTCCGAATCCGAAGATCCCCTCCTGCCACCACCTCCCCCTGGGAATAAACGCGAAAAAGAAAACATACGTGATGTTTTTTCTATTGCTTTAGCTCACAGTGCTTATCTGGCCTTTTTACCCATCTTGGGCGAAGACACCATGAAGCACATATTGATCAATTTCGAATTTATTATCACCCTGTGTCATGAGTTTGAACAGCCCGATTATAAAACATGTGACCCTGGCTGCAGTACTGTTGTTGACGGAGTAGACACCACCAACAAATTATCGATAAATGTTCAGGAAAATTTAGCAATTGCCAATAGTTTCGGCACACAAATGGTAGGCAATCGCATTGAGGTTACGTCCCCCCCATCTGTTGCTAAAGCCAGTCAGGAGATGACAAAAATTGAAATGAAATCTGCAGAGCAGGACACTACAGCTATTTTGGATATGGTGGCGTACAAATTTGAACACCTCTCCAATGCCCGCTACCTGAAGGGTAACTGGTTGGCGTATTGGCGTCATGAGATCACCAGATCGGACAAGGACTCGATGTTGAATTTAAAACAAATAAAGTTGCAATCATTTGTGGGTCACACGAATTCCGTACGCGGCCTTGTGGTCTTGGATAACGAAAACAGCTTCATTTCAGCTTCAAAGGTAATAATTCAGCTCTGTCCGCTAGGGAGCTGGCGAATGCTAGATTACGTGCTAAATTTAATTTGGCTGAGGTCACCCTCGTACTTCCCGAGGAGTATATCTGTCAGTATATATAAGCATTGTATTGCATTGTGGGCGTGTCGTTTGACCGATTTTGCCCAATTTCAATATCTCAGTTTTTGCAACCAGCACGGACAGACAGACAGACACCCATTAGTAGGTCGCCTTTGTGAAGAGGCCGACGCCTGCCTTTAGGCGTTATAAACATTTTGACAAAGTCACATAAACCCCCATATACGTAAAATGGTGCGCATAAAAAAAAAAATAAAATATTATTATTTCAGGATAAAACTGTTAAACTGTGGTCCTTGCGTAGTGAGGGCGACGGCAGTAAACACACCTCGTGCCAATTCACCTACACAGCCCACAAGAAATCCATACATTCCCTGTCATTCCTCGAGTCGATGCGCTTGGTGGTGTCTTGTGATTCGGGAGTGCACCTATGGGATCCATTCATAGGACGCCCATTAGCTATATTAGACAGCAGCAAACACAATCCAATTACAGTGGTAAAGTGTTTGCCTTCGCCCTCCAATTTGGTGTTGGCCGGTACCGCGGAAGCTTCGGTTAAAATTATTGATGCTCGTTGTATGCAGTACGTGAATGAGTGGCGGATTGGTATGAATACTCAAACGAATGCCACGGTGAGATGTGTGTCGGTGGCTCCATCGGGTAATTGGATGGCAGTGGGCTTGTCTTCGGGCAGTATAACCACGTTGGATACGCGCACTGGTATTATAATGAATACTTGGCGTCCCATGGAGTGCGATTTACTTCAATTAACCGCACCCAACGATCAGCAATTGATTAGCTCAGCTTTGGATCACAGTCTGGCGGTGTGGCATGCTCAAGATGGCATACTGCACTATCAGTTAATGTAAGTGAATGCATGCATCATTTTATTTAGTTAACGAATAAAGGGCTTGTGTTGTGTTATGTTGCAGGCCACCAGCTGAACCGGCTCATTTCCTGCAAACCATAGGTTCGGAGTTAGTTTATGCTACCACGGGTAACCGTATTGGGATATACTCCGACCTAAGCAATTCCCGTTCCTTTCATTCAGTCACGAAACTGCGTTCAGAAACATTTAAAGGAGTGCTCACTTCACTGGCGGTGCTGCCATTGAATCGTACATTTCTGGTTGGCAATGAAAGCGGCAATATTTCTCTATTGTGTTAGCCTTGCGTGGATGCTGCTTATGAGTTAAAAATTGCAGAGTCTGCAGGTTATTAAACTGAATGCTGAATGCGATTAAATTTTGTATCAATGAAAACCTACGCGAATTAGACTTATTTCCAATAAAAAGAAATATTATTATCTATACCGTATTATATTTTGCAGTAATAGTAAACGCGTGTTGTTCTCATTTCAAGATCTATTACAAAAACAATCCGTTAAACAGGTAAGAGTTTTGCACAACAACGACTATACTTTACTTGGATTACATTTCCACTCCTTTTATGTCATGTACGTGCAGTACATGAAATTTACTGCATAGTTGCCTTATGGTGCGTTTGCAGAAGCCTGGTTTCCTTTGTGTGATTGCCTTGTTGGTCTTAAAACTGGATTTTTATATACTTTTTTCTTTTTTTATATTCTCCACATAAGGTGGGAGGTATACTAAGTTTGTCATTCCTCAGGTGGAAACCCTACAAAGTATATATATTCTTGATTAGCATCAAAAACTGAATCGATCTAGACATGATTGTCTGTTGTTGTCATTTTCACGGTCGTAAATTTTGAAATATTGAGCTGAAATTTTTTATATATATATATCTTTATATCTGCCACAAAAATTAACCTATGAACTTGAAATTTAATATGGACAGGTATTGTATTTCCTTCGTCGATATTCCAAAAATGGGCGTGGTCGGATAACAGACACGTCCACAATTTACAAAAAACCTTATTCACCATAAAATTCGACTTGCAAGCTGATACGTAATACGTACACTATTAGAGGGCGCAATATGTATATATTTGCCACGCTCACATTTGTGGATCTGTAGGGTATTTAAGATTTGGTCCAAGTCAAATTTACTTTATTTACTTGCTCTATTTGTTTAAGATCAGTGCTGATGTGAGGTGCGTGCGTGGAGTCTGTTTTATAAGAATCTCCAATCTGTACTAACACTCACTTAAGTTATACTTAATATGAATCCAGCTGCAATTATGCGCTTCGAACACAGTCTAGTTACTTGACACTGTAACTGTCACAATTGGAATATAGAGCTGAAGTTACGGTTTAAGCCGAAATCGATTAATAGCCACGCCCATATTTAACAAAGCCTTTTTACGACGGTAGTCAAACAATTATAATTTGGTACACACCTGTACAGACATACATAAGTTACCAATCGATGAGCGGAGAATGGTCGAGAGGCCTTCAATTTACAATGAATTGGATTTTGTGAAATGATTAAATTTTGGAGGAGAAATGTGTGACTTTTACTTTTTTAGCCACTCCCACATGTTACTTATAAATGTAGAGGGTATGTAGGCTGTGGCTTAAGCTACATACAGCTTTTTTACTTGTTTTTTTTTTGCTTTTTTGTGCTTTTGTAGTCAACATTGAAGTGTACATCTCGGTTTTCTGTGTTGATTATTTTTTTTTCATATTATATAGGAATTATTTTCATATAAATATTTTTTTTTGCGTTTTTGACTTGATCACCATCACAGAATCATGTGAGATGTACTGGCGGAGCCAAGCTGTGTGTGAGGAAAGCAAAAAACAGCTAATTTTGATATTTCTGAGCTCTTGTTACAAAGAGGATTTTGTGAGGATAATAGTGCGTTTAATTCTGTAAGAAATATTCTGTAAATAATGAACGTCTGCCTTATGTGGCGAGGCTCTCCTCATGTAAGAAAAAGGAAATTTATTCACGTTTTTTATATGAAGTATGCTCCTCTTAACGATACAATTTAATTACGTATTACGTCCCTTACGTATTTGTGTGCTATTTGTTATACAAATTGATAATTTGCCTTGCATCCTCAAATGAATATCTTCCACTTGCACTTTGCTTCGCTCACTTTACCTGTTTGCAAATATTTGACCATTTTTAGATCCCCTCCCCATATAATGATATTTCACAAAGTGACTTATATGGCAATGAGACGCCTTTACTGACGCAACTAAACTAACTGTGGCATAATTTGAGGAGCTAAGTAATGTAGAGTATTTAGTGGTCGGGCTTGTGTGACCGATTAAAAAATATTTAGTTGTTTTATTATAACTTTAGGAAACGAAGAAGAACATCTCACACAAGTTGTGATTTCTAGGACCCCTATGGCAAACAACTTCATATTTAAAGTAATGTTTTACCAACAATTTTGAATTAAAGAATATTTTTAATGAGTGGACTCTCTCGAAAAAAGTATCACAAATACTGCGAAAACGCTGCTGTTAATACAAATCAAAAACCGCAAGTAAGAAAGTTAAATTTGGTTTACGCCAAATCTTAAATACCCTTCATATATAGTACAAACGGTGGGTGAGGCAATTATATGATGACGCCCTCTAATAATGCATTTATTACGTATAAGCTTGCAAGTCGAGTTTTACGTGAAGTTTGGCTTCTTGTAAAATGTGCGCGTGTTTATTATCCGACCATGCCCATTTTTGACACATCAACTATAATTATATATATATGTATCAAATTTCAAGTTCAAAGGTCAAATTTTGTGGCCGATATATAGGTTTTTGTCGATTGGGGGCGTGTCTGTTAATCGACCACGCCCTTATTCGGCACATCGATGAAGATAATATTTATGGATATACAAACCAAATTTCAACTTAATAGCTCAATTTTTGTAGCAGATATAGAGATTTTTGTCGATTGTGGGCGGGGCTCTTGACCGATTTTGCTTATTTTAAATAGCGTGCCTATGTGCAAAAACTAAAAGGTACAAAATTTCAACTCAATATCTCAAAAATTTACGCCCGTGAGAATGTCAACAACAGACAGACATACGGACACACGGATGTACACGTCTAAATCCGCTCAATTTTTGATGCTGATCAAGAAAATATATATATATATATATATATATATGAGTGTTGCAAATAGAATGACAAACTTAGTATACCTGCCATCTTATGTGGAGGGTATAAAGAAAATGTCATCCTTTGATGTTATGCGAGTGTTTCCATCGTTTTTCCTCATACTGTATTTTACTCGTACACTGTAGCAGCTTTTTTACTTAGTCTTGCGTTTGCCGTTGATGGTTCAAAGCACTGCTTGCTTGCTGTGCTTTTTTTCGCTGGCACAAGCAATTGCGAACGAAAATTTGTTCATTCACTGGTGTAACTAAAGTAGAAATGTTGCCATGAGACCCAAAAACAATACCCCAACAGCAACGATGGCTTTGGTTGTGCCGAAGGCACGTACGTACGTACAAACAATTGGAATTCATAAGAAATGGTCACAATAATGTTTTTCCATACAATGTTACCAACATTTTGACTCAACTTTTCATGAGGCTGACAGCAATCAATAGAAAGCCGCCACAAGACTTCCAATTAAAAATTCAACTTGGCGAAACACTCTATCTCTTTTTCGCTATCTTTCTCTTTCTCCCCCTCTGTCTGCCAAAGAATAAAGAAAGAAAAAAAGAATGAACGAACGAACCTCAGCTACAAAACTTAATAAAGAATATATGTGTGTGTACATGTGTATGTGTATAAGTTTAAATTGACGCGATAACACAATGTAGTTTTGTTTACAGCCGTTTGAGCGGGACTGAAACGGCATAAGTGAGTGGGTAGGTAGTGTGAGTGAATAAGCAGCGAACCGTGCATTATTTCAATAGTTACGCAACAAAACAACAACGTTGTCGCAATAAATTTTCGCAGCTACTCCTTATTTTCAAAGTGCCACTTGCACAGATCTGACATAATATTTAACAGGCCAACAGCAATAGTCACCAGCGCACGAACACAATCGCTAACAGACTCTTCTTATAAACGCAATATAACGAACATTTTTCATACAAATCGTTTGCCATTGAATGTTAATAAAGAGCGTAAATGGTAACCAGACCAAAGAGAGAGAGAGAGAGAGAGAGAGAGAGAGAGAGAGAAATAAACACACATACACACACACACACACATGCACACACGTGCTCATCTTCAGTGCATTCATTGGTAAAAAAAATATGATGCGGTATACGTGCTCGCACTCTGTCTACTTCGTTCACTTCGGTACCAGTTCAGGCAAATTTATTGGTTTTCATTGATAAAAAAACACATGGGTTCCTTAAAAACGAATTTTCGACGTGCAATCTCTACCAGGCGCACAGCATTGCTAGAGTAGTTGATGTTCTTAACAAAACGAAAAAAGAACGAAACAAAATTCTCTCAACGGTTGTTATGCTCTCCCCAGTCAAGCGAGACGCTGTAGTTGAGATTCGTTCGTTCGGCAAGTTGTTGCTTGCTTTATAGCTCCCACCACATGTTTCGGTTTTATTAGGATACCGTAGATTATAGCAAGGCAATGTTTTTATAACAAATTATTATCACACTTATACGCATATGTATGGAAATGTGTATGTGCACGTGTGTGTGTACTATACCTTTGTACAATATTTATGATGGTGTGTTTGTTTTGCTTACTAATCAATAAAGTGTTACATTGTGAATTTAAAAAAAACAATAACAACAAACAATGGCAACAGCTTACTGCATATTATCCAGCAGTTTGTTTGGTCTCCCAGTATATAATACTGACGAAATTGCCGCAATGAGCTAGCTGGTTAGCAAACCCATTATCGATATGCTGATGTATTCCATCAGTTATTCAATAGTTAAGCAACGGCTGAGCATGCGGTCGGTCAGACACAGACGTACTTGGTAAAGCGTTATATTCTGTAGCGATAGAAATCATTATCAGCACATTAATAATGAGCAACATGGCAGTGAGCAGCTAATTTAGCGGGTTGCATTAAATAACAATTGCCGCCAGTTATAAACGACATCGCAATGGAATAATATGAAAAGAAATATAAAAAAATTAAACAAAGCAGACAGTTTAACACTAAATGAAGTTAAGGCTTGTGCCGAAGAGATGAGCGCCTGGTCGCAAACGATTAAATTCAGTTTAATCATCCACTAAAAAGCATCATCATCGTTATAGATGGCAATGCTCATTGGTCTAGAGCGACACCCCATAAATAATTCACAATGATTGACAACGATTCGTATACTGTTCGGTTCAGTTCAGTTCAGTTCCTGATTGCGAGCAATCCTTATCGTTATTTACAATATTGCTGCCACTACTCATATAAACTGCATTTATTACAATTAACTTAAAAATCGATTTTAATTAAATTATAAATAAAATTAATTATTCATTTAATTGTTGTTATAATTATTTAAATGAAAAATATGCTCTAGCTATGTATAGTGTGACACAACGTTTGTGTCACATGGCTGTTTCATATAAAAATTGATGTGACTCAAGGTATATATCATGAAACAGAAACTTTTTTAAATTTACAAAATTCTTAATCAAAAAAAAAACTTTGCATGTAAGAGTGACTTAAAAAAAGTTTATCACAAAAGTGTGAATTTTTGGAAATATTTTTAGGGTAGTAAACGTGAATGGTTTTCATGAGGTTTTTTTTTTTTGATCTAGTATAAGTAAGTGGGGGATGTTCCCATAGGATAAACACCTATTACGTTTGTGAGGGTTTTATGGTGAGGGAGGGGGGAGGGGGGGTTCGCTAATTAGCGACAAGTGTTTGTTATCGTTTTTATAATAGATATAAATATTTTATTATTTATAATATATAAATATACTAAATAAGTAGTATGTTTGTACCCTACAATGTACAGTTTAGCGGTATAGTAAGAATGTTCAGACGCACATTCTTATTTTGTAGAATATACCATACTCCACGTAAACCTCGATTTCAAAGTTTATACAACAACAACAACAAAAACCCATTCATAAACCTGCCACGCCCACACTTTGTGCAATACGTAGAAATGGATTTTTTGAGACATTTCAACGAAATCTGGTACAAAAACATTGCTTCAGAGAGGAACCCCATTGACAGTGACCATTTTTAGAATGTGGCAAAAAATCGCCATTCTTAATAGTTGATTCGTTCGTTCGGCAAGTTGTTACTTGCTTTATAGCTCCCAGCACATGTTTCGGTTTTATTAGGATACTGTTGATTATAGCAAGGCAATGTTTTTATAACAAATTATTATCACACTTATACGCATGTGTATGGAAATGATAAAGAATAGTTAATTAGCTTAATAATGGGCTGTTTCAAAATTCGGACCTGATCGGCCCATTTTCAGCACCACTTTCCATATAATTATATATCGCGAAGATATGGCAACGTCGCACGTTTACTGAAACAACTTAACTAATTGTTGAATAATTTGTGGAAGTAAGTGGTGTAGGGTATTGAGAGGTCGAGCATGATCGACTATAATATTTTCTCTTTTTATTTTCTTCCTTAATCCCCCACCTGTCGTTTAAGATTTATGACAGCCTGGTGAAAATGTTTGTTGTCGCATTTTAAAGACCAAAAAGAACAATTGAAAAAACCAAAATTGTTTGTTGACTTTGGTTTTTTTGGTTTTCGTCAGATCTTCAATATCCTGCATTTCTATCCATAAATAGTGACTTTAGAAAGTGGTTAATTACGCCCTCTATAGTTAATATATTAGGTATCAATCAGCTAACTATGTATGTTATCCGGGGCGACCCATTTTGACCAAATATAGAGATTTATGTCGATTGTGGGTGTGCCTGTTAGTCGATTACGCCTATTTTTGGCATATTGGTGGATGGGATAACTATGGATATGCGTACCAAATTTCAAGTTCATAGGCCAATTATTATAGCAGATGTAAAGGTTTTTGTTGATTATGGGCGTGTCTGTTATTTGACCACGCCCATTTTAGGCATATTGGTGGATGATAAACTTGTACATATGTGTATAAAATTTGAATTAAATAGCTCAATTTTTATGGCGTATAAATAGTTTTGTTCATTGTGGGCGTGGCGTTTGACCAATATTACTTATTTTAAATAGCGATCTGCTATAAAGTGCCGTAACTAAAAGTGTTTGCATAATATTTTAATATCTCAAAATTTACGATCGTGAGAATGCCAACAATAGACGGACACACGGACATACATGACTAGATCGATACAGGTTTTGATGCTGATTAAGACTATATAATCTTTATGGGGTCTCTGACGCCTCTTTATGGGTTTTGACAAGCTTTGTGTACCCTCCCATCTTATGTGTAGGGTTTAAAAACAAATAAATTTCAAAATTAAACATTTCAGACATTACATGCTTATATGCATTCTGGACAACAACAACATATATACACATCAGACCTAAAAAAACACGTACGCAGGAATAACGAACCAATCATCGCTTTACATGCTTATTTTGAGTAAGTCGTTATCGGTGTGCTGTGTGTTTACACGAGTTGCTTTGTGTGTGTGCGTGTGGTGTGTGTGTTTGTGTTTACGAGAGAACAATTGTATGTAGTTTCTATTTATTTCGTTGTGTTTTGGGAAGTGCCTGGGAAAACTCATATGGTGCGCTGCGTTGTGCTGCGTTGTGTTGTGATATACTGGTAATCGTACTAAAAATACTGAACGCCTGGTGTGCTGTGGAACAATGACGGTTTAAATGTGGTCTTCGGCTAAGCGGATTGGTCAGATTTTCAACGGACGACACGAAACGTGTATGGCGTGCAAATAACAATTTGGTTGGATGGATGGATGGATGGATTATTCACACAACTGCAACGGCATCGGAAAACAAAAATTAGTGAAAAATTTATAATTGGCTTAAGTGAAATCTGGGACACCCACCGTCTTAATACTGACATTGAAATGAAATTTTTGTATAGTAATAAAACAACAAAAAATTCATACTAAGATCGCCATGCCGTTTGTAACACCAGAGGGCGGCGTCTAAAACCCTTCATAGTATATAAATTTTTGATCAACATTAAAAACTGCGTCGACCTAGACATGTTTCTTCGAATGTACGTCTGTTATTGGCATTCACGGATGTACGAGATATTGAGCAGACATTTTCGCTGTTTAAATTGGGCAAAATTGGTCAAGAGGCACGCCTATCAACGACAAAGATCTATTTATCCGACTCAAAAGTTGAGCTATTAAGTAGAAATATTTATATATAATAGGCATATGCCTATTATATATAAATACTTGCAATTAGCGCCTGCATAGTAATTAGATAATAGAGTGGAATTTATACCTGCCACGCCCACTCTTTGTATAAAGATGGGGAGGGTCTAAGGTAAATTTTTTTTTCTTGTTTGATGATATTTTACACAAGATCAGATTTTGGCCCTAAGCAGAACATTATTGAAAATGGACCGAATTGAACCATATGTAGAGCCCCTCCCCCTATAAGGTCCTCTTGTAATAAAAGTCTTTATATGGTAAAAACAGTAGCAATTCTTAATATTTTTTTATGACAAAATTTTGTGAAAAATGGTTAATTAGCTTAATAAGTGGCTGGGCCAAATGTGAAACCGACTGGACCATTTTTAGAACCCCTTCCCATATAAAGAAATTTCACAAATTTCATTTCATCTAATTATAGCATAATTGGTGGAACTCAGTGGTGTACAATTACCAGACTAATGCGACGGGCAAAAAAACCCATTTTGAAAAATGTTCCTACTTGACCCCAAATTTTGTATTCGATTGTACGCTATGCAGCTTTCGCTAATGACTGAAACAGGTTGCACTGCACTGCACTAACTGTAAATAACGAAAAACGTATTCCGGTTTGTTTTTATTGCTGCAGTAAAATCATGTGATCCCTGGCATTCATTTGATAAGTTGAAAAAATGTCAACAGAAAGGAGACGTAAGTAAACCAGATTTCATTGTTGGTCGCTTGGTAGCAATGCATCTAGAGAAGATAACACTTAATGAACAACCAGTCCTAACATATGTATTGTTATGTAAGAAGAAGAACGAGAAGGGACCATAATTGTTTGTAACGCGTTGATCAAATTAGACGAAGCTGTGCAACGAACGCTTTAAACATTTCTCCATAATTGTTCAAACACAGCACAAAAGTCATGCGAAGCTGCAGCTATATTGTGTGATGGTGTGTAGTAAAGCTGATGATATGCGCAGGACAGGACGGCCGGCAATCATGCAGCAAGTGTTCAAAAACATATCTCTGTTCAGCTCAAGTGTTTTGTGTACGCGCGTCACATACGTGTACGCGAAATTCTGTACGAAATATGACACTAAATAATAGGCTCTCAAAAATGCTCACAACCATAGTACGCTGCAAGCCCTTAAAGCAAACAAACAATTAAAAATAAAACTCACACAACCACATAAACCCTTCAACGCAGAATTTAAAAAGAAACGGAGAAACGTGCGCGTTCTGTTTCGCGTTATTATTGAAAAAGAATCACGTTTTGGAAATAAATGAATGAATGAGTGAATGAATTGCAATGAATGTAAGCAACAAACAACTTTAACGTCAACATGTCTCAACCTGTTTCCTTCAAATGTTAATATGAACAGCGGCACTCATAATTTTCAGTTGGTCGTTTGTTTATCTTCCAAAAAGCCGCAACACAACACACAACCATCGCTACGCTACCTTTCATTACAACAAACGAAATATTTATTGTAAGTGTGCCTCTGGCTGGTCACAGGCAGCAAGCAATTACACAAACGCTCTCTCTCTCTCTTTCTACTTCATTACTTTTTTGAAATCGTGACATATATATATATATATATATGTGTGTGTGTGTGTTTGTGTTTGTAAGTAAAACAAAAATTGATCGGCAAACGTGTAAAGTTGTAAAAAATGCTACATTTTGTCACTTGAGAGTTGAATAAAAATTTCCATTTAGATGCATACGAGTGCATAATCGTAAATTTATATATATATGTACGTATATTTGTGTGTGTGTATGTGTGTGTGTGTGTGATTGTGTATGCATTTCTTCATTCTCTATTTAGTGGAGGATTGACTCTACCAACGCAAATTACTGAACGCCTGGTCAGTTCGGCGCTGTCATTCCACAATGACCCACCTTTACGACACAATAAAAAACCGACAACGCGTTGACGAGACAGTCAGCAGACATTTTGCGAAATGTTTATACAATAACAACAACAACAACAATAACGATTATATCGAAGTACGATTCTACGAATGCACAGTCTTTACAAAACCTTCGTTGTTAACAATAACATAACAGTTATGCATTTGGATCATCATCATATCACATCACAAATAACTTGTTTACATACATGCATGCACGCATACTTATGCAATATATTCTTATATCTCATTTTACATTCGTGGTATAAATTTATTTATTATTATTGTTATCATTAATATTATTCTAATGTTGTTGTTTTCATATTATACGCTCTGTATCACACAGTCGTTGGCATTGTTTGTTTGTTGTTGATTGCTTGCTGGCTGTGTAAGATTTTGTATGATGACATATTTCTCAGTATAGTTATACGAACAGAGTCGTCGTCGACACATCTATCATTAACAACAAAAAATCAAACAACAGCAACATTTTTACCAGGCCTTCAGCATTTGTCATGTTAAACAGTTTCTTTCTTTTTCTTTTGTGTCTTGTTTAGCATTTTACCGCCTAAAAGCAAACAAAACCAAATTTTTTATATAAAAAAAAATCGCCTTTTATGTGTATCGGAGGATTTCATGGAACAACCCACATACGGCCAACAAACAAAAATACTCGAAACAATAAAATTATAAATGTTGTTGTTGTTGTTGTTTTTTATTGTTACTGTTTTATTAAAATGAGTACAGGAGTTGTTTTGTGTACCTGTACCTAAAACGGAAGAGAGAACTTCTGGAAAAGCCGAACCAGCGAGAGAGAGAGACTGCATCACATGAAAACGTTCCGCATGTTCCGCAAAGGAATTATCCTTGATAATGGTGCCGGAACAACCATAACAAAGTTAACTTTGATTGTTTTGTATTCAAGCAATTCTCACTCACATCGAGTTTTTAATTATTCACACAATAGGGCGGCATACACAATTTTCCATGTACTATGTACGGCTTCAAGTGATCGTCTTGTCATCATAACCTGAATCGATTTAAGCGTATTCGTACATGTCCATCTATCTGCTTTTTTATTCAATCTTTAGATCAGAATTTTTTCGATATATTTTCTAACAATTTTTGCAGTAGGAAGACAGCTTACCTTATATGGAGGGACATACAGACTGATGTAATGGAATTTAATACTGATCTATTCGATTTGCAGTGAACCGCCCTTATTTACACAAAATTATGTTATAATTAGTTTAGTTGTCGCAGTACATGGAAGTCATTGTCACAGGAAAATCACTTCGTTAAATATTTTTATATGGGAGAAGGCTTCTAAAAGTGGTTGGATTGGGTCCAAATATGAAACAGCCCATTATTAAGCTAATTAAACTATTCTCCATCAGATTTTGTGAAAAAATATTAAGAATTTAAAATTTTCTCTACATAAAGATTTTTTTTAAAACAAAACGTTCTATGGGAAGGGTATCTAAAAATGAAGTTTCCAATTGGACTAAAACATGTTCTTGTACAAAATTTCATCAAAATATCTTAAAAAGTGTGACCTGTAGTTAGCGTACAAATTGTGTGGACACCCAGACAGACATGATTAAATCGATTCAGAAAGTGGAAAAAGTTATTCTGAATCGATTGATATAACTGAATAAAAGAAGTTACAACTAAAGCACCTTTTCGTGATTAGTGTGAGTGTTAAAATACAAATAATTCAAATTTTGATTTTCGGCTACTGACTACGATTGCTTATAATACGTACGCTGAGGAATCTTGTTGCCAATGTCATAACAAACTGAGCATACAAATTATAGTAAAGCGTATTAACAGCTGATTGTTTTCCTCATCACTCGTCTATTGTTGCACTGCTTTGCCAAGAGAGGCTGGTCAGTGTGTGGTTGAGTTTTTTCTTTTAATTTTTCATTAAAAAAAGAAAAAAAACTTTCTTCTTCTTGGGCGTGCATTTATGGTTATATGTTACCTTGTTATAATGAGTATATTTTCTCACTTGTTGTTTCGGTCGGGCCTCATTTTTCTCGTGATTGTTAAACGTTTCACGCTAATCATGCGGTCAGTCAGGTCCACAATCCAGTTTTAGCACCAGGCTCTCATATTCCAAAAACCAATATCCCAATTGTTGTTGTCCGTCCACTTGATATAAATGGTATTTGCAGCAATAACAACTGCAATGGCAACAAATAATGAGCATTAAATAAATTTATGGCACAAGTGTGTGCAGCTCATGCAACACTCAACACTGTTATGCTCACCTTTTTTTTTGTTTGTTTGTTCGTTTGGTTTTTTTTGGGCAATAATTGCCGCTGTTGTTGTTTCTGGCCATTCGCCAATTCTGGCATTATTCAGCAACGCAGAAGGCGGTTACGTTCACTGCTTGCCGTCTGAAACGAAAAAACTTTTTGAAGCATAATTCGCCTAATAGGCGAACAGTAGACAATTGTTGGACACAATCATCAACAGATTGAACTCAACTTCAATTTAATAACAGGCAAATGATTTTGTCATTACCTGGGTGCCGCTGTGGTATCTGTACTGCAATCCGTCCATCAGTCAAAAACAAGCAATTGTAGCTTAAACTCTTTTCTGCTGCAGCCTTCTAAATTTGAATCAATTATTTTGCTGCAATTGTATGCAACTTAATGTCTTTCTATATTTTACGTAACGCCTTAGTATATAATAGGTGTGGTCACTTCGGTTTTCTTGCCTTAACGTAGAACTTATTTTTCAACTCGACAGAACGATTTTTTTCGTAAATTAATAGTTTCTATAAATGTGTGGGCATGGTTGTTATCCAATTTCACAATAAATAAAAACTGTTTACATTTTTCATTATACCGTTCGATTTAGAAAAACTTCCCTGTCCGTCTGTCTGTCCATGTAAATTTGTCTACAAGCTACAGATTGTGTTTTTTTAAAGAAATTTTTGATGAAATTTGTTTTAAGGCAACGTTTTGAGTCAAAGGGGAAGCCTATTAAAAATTAAACGAATTGCAGCATTTTTGGAACCCCTCCTCATATAACCTTCTATTACAAAATAGTTGAAAAAATCGCATTTTTTAATATGTTTTCCTAAAATTGATTAAAGGATAATCAATTGACTAAATAATTGAACCCGATCGGAGCATTTTTTTAAACCTTTTCTAATATAACGATATTGCACCAACTTTGGCATGACAATGCCAACGAATTATAGCATAATTTATGCAATTAAGTAGTGTAGGGTATTAAATCATCTGATATAACCGACTATAAGATGTTCCTCTATTCGATGTCAATATGCGCGTCTGTCGGTCCATGTAAATTTATGTTTAATTTTTGAAGATATTTCGATAAAATTTGATCCAAAAACATGTTTTTGGCATAAAAACCAGGCTGGACCATTCCTCCCCATATAAAACTTTATGTTCAAGAAAGTTTTTATACGAAATTTTGTCCATTCTGAATATTTTTTAACTGTTCTAGATTTGAATGCAATCGAATCAGTTTTGGAACCGCTTATTATATGAAACATTTTGGCAAATTCCATCATCATGGAGCAAAATTATTGCAATTCTCAATGATTGTTACAGAAAATGGGAAAATTCCATATGTGTTCCAAGTTCACACCATTTCTAGAACCTCTCAGTGTTTAAAGTTTTTTAATGAATGAAACTTTTGTAGGACAAATGGACGCATTGAGTGGACAAAGTAATTAAATTAAAGGCCTCACAATTGTATAGAGTACTAAACGATCCGGCTCGACCAACTATAACATTTTCTTTAAATATTCCTGCTTTGCTATCTCTTTTTAAAGTACACAGCTAACGAAGGTTGATAAGAATGCAAAAACAACAAAACACATTCATTTAAAACACGCCATACATTAGAAGAATTTCTCGTCGTCATCGTCGTTGTAGTTGTTGTTATTTTTATTATTATTGTTATTATTGAATGAATGCTTCTGTTTGTGCATTCCAATGGTTTGCTTGTGTCTTCTTTGTGTGTTCTCAAGAAATTCCTACAAATTCTGTCGGCCTGTTCACTTTCTGGTGGGCAAGTGTTAAACGCCCACAATAATAAATAATGGAATAAAATGTCTCTCTGTGTCTTTGGCTTGTCTGTCTCTATTTCTCTGCACAACACTTCGGGTGTTCCGAAAGCTGTGTTACTCATATATACGTACGAGTGTATAAATTTAATAACAGGTTCTGTGTGCCTCTGCGTGTGTTTTGTTGAAACTCATAGAGAGTGGCGCACCGCGCACCGCATACGTGTATTTGTCGATTATACAATACAACAAGGCATGGCATGGCAAGGCAGTAACGAGTGTGAAAACAGACCACACCCGTTTTCATAGCTACTTATTTTTAGATATTATATGCAAGTGTTCTTAGTACAAGTTTTGGGGCAGAATAATGTCAAAAATTTTCTAATGGGGATCTTTTCATCATTAATTCAATTTGTGACCATCATTTTAATGATATGGGGGTATATTGGCTCTTTTCAAATGTTTATAAGTACCGGAAAGAGGCGAGCCACACCCCCAAAAGTATATATATTCTTGATTAGCATCACTAGCCGAGTAGATTGACTCCTTCTGTCTGTCCGTGCATCAGTGTAAATAGTCCACGTTTTTTGTTGGCACTGTCACGGTCGCACATAATCTTCATTATTGTCATAGTTAATTTTGAAAATGGATCAATCGGTCGGTGTTACGCAAGAGAATATATTTCGAGCGAACTTAAAATTTTATTTGTACATTCTAACGGTATATGTATGAATGAAAGAAATGGGGTCAGCCAGCCAGCTTCAGTAGATACATTAAAATAATAATTTCAGAATAATTCACTTATAACATAGCGTAACATAATCATAATAAAAACATAACATAAACATAAGTAAGTCACCTAGATTTGGTTTACGCCTAATATAACCCTCTTCTTCTTGTTTTGTTTCTTTCACTTGAAAGCGTGGCATTCTCTTTGTGTACAATGTGTTGGACCTTGATTGTGTTTATGTTCAACTTGTCTATGTTTGCTCCTCTCCATGTGTAGTACAGTTACACACTAGGGCAGCAAAATATTCGCGGCTAACCATTCATCTTTTATATGCACGCACACACAATAACAATTTGGGGCTTGCTCACGAGTAGTCTTACAAGCAGATCATACACGTACATTAGATAGGCTAATAGGCAGGCAGGCAGGCAGAAGGAGGGAAGACATTAAAAACCAGCCAAGCAGTCACCTTATTGTACGCTGTGTAGTGCAACGTGCAGTGATCTTCTGTTGGCCGGATAGCATTTTATGAAATAAGCAAAATGACGGGTATTAAACAAAATGTCGCCGACCCAACACGATTATAGCGACAGTTGTCTAACTATAATAAATATTGTGTTGTTGTTGTATTTTGCTGAAAAGCTTGAGTATCTACGCGACTGTCGATTGTGAGCAGCTTCGCTACAACACACCTGGCTCCCCCTCTTTTCATTCATTCATTCATGGCTTACTTAATAAGTGTTACGCTCTTGAATGATTTGAAATAAAAACGAACGAACGCTTCCATTATTTGTGTATTGGGGATGCAGTCAATGATTGTTTTTCTCATTGTTTGCATGAACATGAATGTTGCGTTAGGCGAACAAACATAATGGAAATAATTTTTTGTATTTTTGGTTGAAATTTTGTGGTTTGGAGTGATCTACGGTTACTGTTCGCCCATGTTATGAACAAACAATCTCAACGTTCAGGTAAGAACTGTTCAAGATTTTCTTTTGCAAGATTTTTTTTCTTCGTATTCATTCTTCTTCACCACCATCAAACATCACTTAAATGTTATTTGGTTTTTTCCTTAAAATATTAATATTTTGTTATGGAACAACGACTTTCAAACTGTACGGTATAGAACGAACGGAGAATAATAATTTTAATAAAAAGCTTGACAAATATGCAATAATGGGAATAACTATTATAGTACAACAACAACTACAACTACTCTATACAGTATATACAGGGTTACAACTATTTTGGAGTTGAGGCGTTTCCACTAAGCCTGCAAAGAAATGTGGATTCTTAAAAATGTTTTCATACCCTCTACATAAGATGGAGGGTAAACTAAGTTTGTTATTCCATTGGTAACATCCTGAAGGAGACGTTCGAAACTTTACAAATAATCAAAAACAAAAACTGAATCTATTAAAAACACAAATGTCTGGGTGTCTATCTGTTAATAGCACTCTCAGGGTCACAAATTTTGAGATATTGAGCTGAAATTTTGTACACACACTTGTGGTTTCTGCATGCAGTTCACTGTTTAAATTGAACATAATCAAGCGCCACGCCCACAATCGACAAAAAACTATTTATTTGCCACAAAATTGGACTGATGAACTTGAAATATATGATGTGCCAAAATGGACGTGGTCATATATCATATAATTTAAAAACTCTGGCCAAAATGTATTGTATTCATATATACAAGGACAGACATTAGACAGATGGACAGGGTTAAAATTATTCAGAAAGTGTTCTATTTTCACTAATGTTTTTAACGGTCATACATGTTTTATATTCCTTTTTATATACGATATATAAAAACTGAGCCATCATACGCTACTAACCAAAACGACTTTAAATTGTAAGAAAAAATTTATAATAATAAATAATTATGCAATTCTTTTTAAATAATTATACATTTTTCAAGAGAATATTTTGACAACACACAGGTCACAGTTTAAGAATCGATGGTATACGAAACAGTCTCTCTCTTTATATATATATGATATGCAGCTAGGTGCACTGGAACGCTTAGAGGTCTCTGATGTTAGGCAGATGTGTCAGCTGTCATTTTTAGCTCATATTAGATCAATTCTAGGAGAAATATTCCCCTTTATTATAGGAAAATGAACGAAAGCAATCTACCGTTAGCAAAACTGTGTATATGAACAGCTGTTTATATTACAATATTTACCCATCGTATGCAGCGTAGAAGTGTAGAGAGCTTTAAGAAATGCAGTTATTTAGTTATACAATATAAAAGAGGAAGAGTGAGAGAGACAGGGAGAGGGCGAGAGAGAGAGAGGGAGAGATTGAGATAGAAAAAAACATTATTATAGTGACGTAAAAAGGAGGGTGGTACGCTAAGTTAAACATTTGAACAAAATGACTATTTTTCAAAGCTTTCAAAGCGTAAAAAACGTACAAATATGCGGCCACAACCCCAATGAAAACAACAAACGCCAAAAGAATCGTGAATAGAATAGAACAGAACGGACAAACCCCCTTTTCTACACATACTGCTTATACGGCGAACGGTTGACTGGCTGGCCTAGCAAACAAACAACCGCACATTTCACAACCAGCAAGAGAGCACTTTCTCTCAAAAATGATTAGCAGAGAATGTAGAGAATAAAGCAATATAACGAGCACTCTTCAGCACAAATGCAAATAACCCTTGCAAACACACAACTACACTAATTCAAATGCCAGAGGCGAAACATGAGACTGAAAACGTACACACACACGCACACACAATTCACAATGCAATAATAACACAAATAACATATCTATTTACACACTCCCATACAGACACACACACACACACACATACACGCACAAGCATTCATTCATGCATGGTATACTGAGTTGATAGTTAAGAAACAGTTTTGCTTTCGGTTGTGTTGTACTGTTAATGCTGAGCGCCTGGTAAAAAAGAGGGAAGCGAAACTCTTTTGGCGGGGTCTCGTTTTTCCTGGTTAGGCCAAAGTCAAGTCCATAATATCCAACCGGCATCGACGGGTGGTGTTTTATTATTTGTACACCGACAACTATTGCACCCCTTTTGTATTCCCGTTCGTTAACGTTATTAATTGTGGGTCGGCCGCGTTGTTTTATATAATATTATGTTACAGCCCCTGCCCCTGCCTGGTTGGTGCTTTTGATCTGACTACACCCTGATGTAATGACACAACTCGACAACAACAGATGTTGCTTTAGTATGCATTTCTCATATACACTCCTCTCTCTCTCTACACACACTGGCACTGTATTGTATTGTGTTATGGCATGTTATGCCACGCAAGCCACAGCAGAGTTATTATTATTATTATTGTTGTTGCTTCTATTTATGGCTTAGCGAGAGTTTCGGTATTATTGTTTTTTAAATATTTTGTTGTTGTTATTATTATTATTGCTATTGTTGTATTAAGGCATGTATTTATGGAACAAAAAAGCGAGTGCGTTTATGAAAGTTGTTTGTTGTTTGTTGTTTGTTGTACGCGTCTCTTTTCATAAATGTTGTGTTTCGTTACTTTTTTTATATGCCCACCCCCTTACCAAACGAGTATCATCAGCTTGTTACAGCTCTTACAACGTTGCTTTCAATCTAACCATCTAACCATGTCTACCTGTCTGTCCTTCTGTCCGTGCAAAAACTAAACTATTAGCATTAGACATATGGGGCGAGTCAGTGTTTAGGAAGCCTATACAGTGTAAGAAAAATTAAAGCTGAAAATTGATTTTTATCCTTCTACCTCCTAATAAATCGTTTATGTCCACACTAAAGACTACAAAAGAAACTCATCTTTGATGCGTTTGAAAATTCTTTTTAATTCTACGTCATATTGCTGGATATTTAAGAGTCGACTTAAAACCAAATATTTCCACTTTTACTTGTTTTTACTTGAACACGTAATTATACAACGAATTAAATTTGTTTAGCATTCGTAAGCACGCACTCTCCGCCTGTTTCCTTTCTTTGCTTATTACCTTGCTGGTGGTTGGATTGTGTGCAATGCTCTATAATTATACGCTCATATTACTATACGTTTGAAATTCTGATGTTCAGTATTCGGAATGGGGGGGATTGGAAAACAAACACATTTAATATTAAATTTATACAAATTTATGCATTGCAGCTCTCTTGCACGCTTGCACTGTCTCTTTCATTCTACACTATTATCATGGTATTGTTGTTGTTGTTGGAATAATACCAACAAAAAAGTCAAGAGAGGTGGGGTAATGGCATCAGTTCATTGTGTATATGTGTGTGTACAAGCATGCTCTTTGCTTGCTTGCTTGCTTGCTTGTTTAAAAGGGCGTTAATAATTAAGCCGTTTGAATCAAATGTTTTTTGATCTTTTGTCTTGCCTTTGCGTACGTTTTTAATGAAACTAACTATTAAAGTTTTTGTGTGCGGGCGTGGTTCCTTTAAGCTACAGTATTACGTAAGTCTTTAAACTGTATGGAGTTTTTTTTAACACATGACATCATAATAGCACAGAACACAAAAAAGGGGTTAATCCTCAAATATAGAAAACATTGAGAAGGTTTTTAAAGTGCTTTGAGGAACACATATTATATACAATTACTGCACACTTCTCGAGAGAGTAGCGACTATAATTACACGCATCATTTAAATTATTTACAATCTAGCTTAGTGTTTCCCAAACTTGTGATATGTGCGTACCCTTAGTCAGGTTATATAGGTTATACCCTACTATTAAATCACTTGGTTCCATAAATTATGCTACAATTGGTTTGGTTGTAGTAAAGTCCGAGGATTCTGAGAATGGTCCGATCGGCTCCAAATTAGGTACAGCCAATTATTAAGCCAATTAATTAATCTTCACCAAATTTTGTCTAAAAATATAAAGAATAGCGAGTTTTCATCATATAAAGACTTTCTTTAAAATAGGATAAGTGTATGAGAAGGAGTTCTAAAAGTGGTCCAAATCATTTCATATTGAATAAGGTTCCTCTTTGACTCAAAACATGTGTTTGTACCAAATTTCATTAAAATATCTCCAAAAATGCGATCTGTAGCTTGCTTTCAAACTTTCATGGACAGGCAGACGGACATGCTTAAGTGAATTTAGAAAGTAAACCCATTAACCTACCTTGTTTGATTGGTACCAAACAAAGAATAGAATATAAATGAAAATATAATTAAATTAATTCATATCTCTTCTCTATACCATTTGTTAAAAATAATATTCATTTTCCAATTTGAATTTACAACATTACGCACCAATGAATGTGTGTTTTCCCTTATTTACCGTTATATGTAATACATATATTTAAATGTATGCTTTGAGCGAATGTATCGAAAAGTTAATGCGCTCATCATTTAGTTTCATTCGTTAAATTGATTCATAAGTTCACTTCAACTAAGATGTGTATGAGTAGATCATCTCTATTCTACTATATTGAAATAATAATAATAATGTATGAAAGAAGAGCAATTCATTTCAGTATGATCTCTTGTCTTATTCTCGTCGTGTTGTTAAAGATTTTTTGTGGAATAGAAAAAGCCGGTAGTTGTGTTAAAGTAATGGTGTTCTAACTACTGATTATAAGATTAAAGTTAAAGTGGAAAAGATTTTAAATTATTTTATATTGTTTTAAGTAGCGTAACTAATTATCCAATTAAAAAAAAGGCAATATGTTTAATTGGTGTTTGCTGGTTAATACATTTATTACTTGTTGCTTGGTGGGTGAGTGTCCTTAAATTAAATAATATGCAGTAGTGCTCGCTCTACGTTGTAAACATGACTGATCATGTAGATGACAAAGTTAATTTAATTAATTTAATTTATGTATTTATTAAACAATTTTACAGCCAAATAGTGTAATTGTTGTTAAATTAAAGTTGAAAGAACTTCTTTGTTAGTGTAATGGTTCAATTCAATTATATCATTACCATGTGCTTATGCGTTCAATATTTTAAATTCTGTTTTGAATTCTCGTCCATTATCAAGCGTATTTATTCTTTGTTGGCTTAAGAATGATAACCTTTTTTGAGTTAGGCATACGAGTTGTTGTATTTGTAGTGTTGCGGAGATAGTCATATGTTCATTACGATTGATGAATATTCTTAAAGCGTTCTTATCACATATATTTATACTCACGCTTAAACTATATGGTACTTTACTAATTTTGAAAGCACGTTTATTTTTTGTTGCCATTATAGGGATCGTGACTTTTTGCTTCGGTTTATCTTTAATGTACGTTTGTACATAGCCGTCTGTAAAAGTTTTCAAAACGATTGTACCGCATGTACAAAATACTTCATCTGCAGTGCCTCACTTGTTATACTCTGCACGTAGGATATTAAGTTTTACCACACTTTCGATCTCGTTTGAATCGATTTAATCGAGCGTCTGTATAAGTTAAATATTTTTCTGATCGTCAGAAATTGCCCCCAACCAAAAACTGAGAGAGAAGCAATTTTTAAAGTCTTTTTTCTTCTCGTAAACTTGATATATCGGTTTTGGGCCACGCCCACCCAAAATTTTGAATAAATGAATTTAATGACTGTGTTGTTATTGTAATCAAAGTAAAATATAAAGCGATAAAAATTCTATCTAGAAACTTCATTATCAGTAAACAAAATTTATTTCATTTTATCAAGCTACAGGGTATTGGAGATTTGACTTAAGCCATATACATTTTTTTTTTACGTTTCATTTAATAGTATGTTTACACACTAAGTGATTATCACACTTTAGTGGTGCTTATCACAGATTCCAACCATGTGCATTAATATGCAAAAAGACATGTATGCACGAAAATGTATCTGAATTATCAATTGGAAAGTGATCTTTGATGAGGAAAAATGTGAATTTGAAAAATTTTACATAGACACACCCACAATTTACAAAAATCGTTACTTGTCGTTGAATTCGAAAGTTTTGTTTTTATGCAATACATACATATTCATATTTTTTAATTCACACACCCACCTTCAATTAAACCGATCGATTCAGAAACAAAATCTAAAACGATTTAACCACGTTTGTCTGTCTGTCCATGTAAATTTATGCGCAAGATACAGGTCTCATTTTTATACCCTCCACATAAGATGGGGGGTATACTGAATTTGGTTTTCCGTTTGCAACACCTAGAAGGAGGCGTCAGAGACCCTAAAAAATTGATCAGCACCAAAAACTGAGACGATCTAGACATGTTTGTCCGTGTGTCTGTCCGTTGTAGGCATTCTGATGGCATGGTCGTAAATTTTGAGATATTGAGCTGAAATTTTGCACAGACACTTTTAGTTTTTACAGGCAGATCACTATTTAAAATAATGCACAAACAAAATCGGTCAAGAGCCACGCCCCAATCAACAAAAATCTATATATCTACCACAAAAATTGACCTATGAAATTGAAATTTGGTATGTACATCTATAAATATTAGCTTCATCGATATGCCAAAAATGGGCATATTCGGATTACAGACACGCCCACAATCAATAAAAATCTTTATATCTGCCACAAAAGTTGACTTAGGAACTTGAAATTTGGTATGCGTATACATAGTTATCTCAACCACTAATGTGCCAAAACGTGGGTGTGGTCGAATAAGGGACACACCCACAATCGACAAAAGTCTATATATCTGCCACAAAAGTTGACCTGTGAACTTTAAATTTAGTGCACTTCTTTAAGGTTGGCCCATCAATCGATGTGCCAAAAATTGGCATGGTCGGATAACAGACACGCCCACAATTTATAAAGAACCATATTCATCATAGAGGGGGCAATATATATATAGTTGCCACGGCACAGTTATGGATGTGAATGGTTTTTAAGATTTGGCCCAAGCCAAATTCCGTTTTCTTTTTTGTTTTTACCTCCTTTAAAGAATTTAAGTTTATATAATGAAGTAGGCTGATCTGAAAAGGATCGAGTTTTTATAAAAAAAAAAAAAAAAAAAAATTACAAAATATGATAAAATAAATTTTTTCAGTATCCACGCAACTCATTCCCTATGCCAGCCAACAGCAGTATACGTTGGAGAATAAGGTGACAATGAAAGAATTGGAGGGACACGGCAACCAAGAGACCAGCTACACCTTCAAGTCTGTGCTCAAAATCGGTTCAGTTTGGCATTCAGAAGAAGAGCAACTGCTACAGGTTCATTTCCTGGAGAGTCATGTATCAGCACCCAGAAAACAGAAGGGCACCGAAAAAATACAACAAATTACTAATATACCGGACCGACCGTTTTACATTAGTATGTTAAAGGGGAGACCCCAGAAAATTATAGCCCATACGTCGAGAGATCAGTCGTTGCTGAATTTAAAACGAGCGATAGCTTCTCTTCTACAACTCCAATTCGAGGAGGGACCGCTGACCGAAGTGGATGTATCTGGCAAATGCACCATTTTCTACAGCGTTAAGTCATCGACAAGAGTAGAAAAAACCAAGACGGATTGTTCCAATTGGGATTTGAAAGTGCACTATCGTGCTGAAAAGCCTATGGGTGAGTTTGTGAAACCCTACTTACGGTACATTTTGAATCATTTTTTTGGACATTTTGTTTTAGGAGCTGTTCAGGTCTCTCAGGAAGTTGTGACCTTCGAATTGAGTGCAGATGGTACCTTGCTGAGGGCTAATTCGGTGGAGTCGCATCGCTTTGGCATCGCAGCCAAACCTGACCTTGGCAGCCAGCTACAGTCAGTGCTCACTTTGCGGCATACCTCGACCACTGTTGAACCCCCAGAGCAATTAACCTTCAATACTCTAGAAGAGGCCATACAAAGTTTATTGGAATGGTATCGTGTTTTCGATATTGAAGCCGATGTTGATGGTGCTCTCAGTGAAATTAAAGGTGCCACGGTATGTATTTGACACAACATGAGTAAATGGGAAAATCAAGGTCAACCACTTTTGCTTGCAGTTAAAACAAGAAATTTCTCACTACCAAAACTCGTTAGCGGATGGAAAGATTGGTTCGGCAGCCATGGCGGAAGCTTTCACAAAACTTTTACCTTTAGCGCGAATTACTCAGCGGGCGGAATTTAAGGAGATTTTAACAAATCACGAAGCATTGCACTACCAGTTGTTGGATTTGCTCGGATCTGTGCAAAGCATTGAGGCTCATCGCGCCGTTAGTGAAGTCTTCCCCTATAATAAGGCGAAGAATGTGTTTATGTTGGAGCAATACTTGCAGTCGTTGGCGGTAGGCACTCACCCCGAACGGCTTATTGTCGAGGATTTGCTGAAGCATTTAAAGGATGAAGCAGAGCCCATAACGGAAGTGAAACTCTTGGACACAGTACTACAGACTGTGGCTGCGTTGACACGTCAATCTAATTTCGATAACAACGACGCCTTGCTTAAGGAAGTGCTTGATCACATATTGGATAATTTAAAGCAAAAGTGCTCTAAAAAAGATGTCGATTGCAGAACTCGCTATTTACGGGCTCTGGGTAATCTGCAACACAGCTCCACCATTGATACTCTACTGAGTTATGCGCGTTCTGGAGAAACTAAAGCATCCGTTGCCGCCATGCAAGCCTTGCACAACTTTCCAGTGCTTTATTACCAAGAAAATCACCGACAACTGTTTACCCAAATATTCTATCAAATCGATCAGAAGTACGACTCTTCGGTGCGCACCTTAGCTCTGGAAATTTTACTCAATATGAAACCCACTCGAAAACAACTGGGTCAGTTGTTGGACTACTTAAATTCCAATGATAAGCATTTTGAAATCAAGACCTATGTCATACAAAAGCTAACGACTCTGGCAGAGAAGTGTCCCAAGTTTATGCAACTCTTGAAATCCTGCCTTCGCGAAAGGTCGCATGTGAATAATTATCATATTATGGCGCAGAAGGGTAACACTGCCTAAGCTACGGCTTGTATTCTACTCACAATACTTTTGAATTTTTTTTTTTCGCTTAGGATTGACTACAGTGTTGTCGCGTGAACTGTCCAGGGCACCAGCTTTCAATGAGAGCATATTGAGTATACAGGAGATATACCGTGGTGTACTGAAGCGCGGTTCCGTAGAGTTGTTATTGCATTCAGGCGCACATGAAATGAGTACTTTTAAGGTAATCGTTTATTCATTTTTTTGTACCCTCCACCTCAGTGATGAGGTGTTTTTGCGTTTGTAACACCCAGAAGGAGGCATCAGAGATCCTACAAAGTATATATATTATTAATCAGCATCAAAAGCTGCGTCGATTTAGACATGTATGTCCGTGCGTCTATCTCTTGTTGGCTGAAATTTTTTACAGGCACTTTTAGTTTTTGCACGCAGATGCCTATTTAAAATAATTAAAAAACAAAATTGGTCAAGATCCACGCCCACAATTTACGTAAATGTATATATCTGCCACAAAAGTTGACCTATGAGTTTAAAATTTGGTGCACATATTTATGCTTTTCCCATCTATCGATATGCCAAAAATGGACATGGTCGGATAACAGACACATCCACAATTTACGAAAAACTTTACTCCACGTAAAACTCGACTTTCAAACTGATACGTGAAATGTGCGCTATTAGAGGGCGCAATCACATACATGCCACGCCCACTATTGTACATGCGGAGGGTATTTAAGATTATTATTATTATTAACTTTATTAATTTATATCCAAAGTATTTGTCAGGCATAGAAGAGAGATTCTGGGAATCCATAAAGATTTTTTTCTTGTAGAGGGTATATTAAATTTATAGAGAGGCCTATCTTTTATTATACCCATCGATCAAGAATCACTCTCAGAATCGATTTAAGCATGTCCGTCTGTTCGTTGTCTGAACGCGGATTCGATGCCTACAGCAGTCGGACGCATGTGAACGCATTTCAAAAGGAAGCCTATATTTAAAAACAGTTTTCGATGATATGTAGTGCCAGGTGATGATTTCGATGATATGTAGTGAAAATGAACCGATTTGAACCATTTTTAAAACCCCTCCCCAAACAATGCTTTTATTTTGATTAAAATTTTATATGATCTTAACCTTTTTTGGACAAAACGTGGAGAAAAATATTATATCAGCCTAATAATTCGCTGTGATAAATTTAGACCCGATTGAGTCATTTCTGGACCCTCTTTTCATAATATGTGTACTCGTATGCGACAATGCCTCGCGTTTATGGACACAATTAATCTAAGTTTAAGTTTAAGTTTATTGTGAGACTTTTTCTAACTTTCTCATTTCAATTTACATTCATAAAATGTAATTATAGGATGATATGTGGAACTATGAGGTTTGGGTTATTAAATAGTCTGGCATCAGTCAGGGGTGTGGGGTAGTAAATGGCTGTCTTTTTTACAGAATTTTAAATTTTCACTTGTTTCTGATTCACAGTTGGGACTTTACACAAATGGTTTGACATCGTTTGTGGGTGATAGCACCGTAGAGTTGGATGACGATGATGGCGGTCCCTCAACAGCTGGTATGGAGATAACAGTTCAAGGCGTTACGCTGAGGCCTTTAGTTTTCTTTAATGGTCAAACCGAGCTAATGGGTCATGTATGGAGTGGTACTGCCTCAGAGCCTACACCAGCCTTTCAAGCCACCATGTTGGGTCACGACCATGAGCATTACGTCATTTTGTCATCGGGCGCTACCGCTTATGTGCGCATTTTAGGTTTTAAGTCAACCGATTTGTTTGGTCAAGTGCAGTTCAGTTTGTGGAATCGTAACGCCCAGACAGAGATTACGCAAAAGTAAGAACTTTTAAAGGAAAGCAAAAACAAAAATAAATATAATAAATATTCCATCCATTCCAGTTCGGCCTATGCAGTGCATGGAGTAATGAAGGCAGGCACTACTTATGCTCAGCTAAGCAATGAGTTCACATTGACTACAGAACCATACCTCAATCTACAGGCTGATCTAGATTTTTACTCAGGCATAAAACTGTGCATACAACTCCAAAGGCCCGAATTACACATAAGGCAAGCTTTTCAATTATTTAGCAATTGCCTTAAAAATTCGTTCATAAAATCATTCTCTTTCCCGCAGGCAAACCTACAATAAAACCGTAAGACTAGTAGCATCCGAGACACCCTTCACGAAGCGCCTAAGTGCGAAATCCTCCTACAGTTTCCCGGGTCGAACATTAGCCTTAAATCAAAAGAATAACGAAATGTGTAATATAATATACGAGTAGTCAGGGCGTTGGCAAAATTTAGAAAAAGTTGAAAATTGGATTTGTTTGGAAGAAATTGAAATAAACATTTTTAGCGTATATGCTGAAGCTGTTACGCATTTTTATATATAATATATATTTTTACGACTCCATGAATTTTGGTCTTTCGTCTTTTGATCCTTGGTAGAAGATCTGCAACAGCGCCAAACATATCTTTTATGTAGTAACTACATAGAATAAGTAACTGATAAGGGTTACAGTTTCACAGCTTAGATATCTTTGGTGCCTTTTGATCCTTTGATCCTTGACTGAATCGGATAGAGCACGCAAAGTGTGCTATCTGCCGCTACTATGCAACTTCTTTATCATGCACACAATGTTTTGTTGTATTCTGGAATTGTTATGTAGAGATGTGGCCGGAACAGACAGTCTGCGTTGTTGAACATACATATCTACTCAGAATTTATTACACATACTTCCATATGGTAGAACACAAAACTTATATATTTGCTGCATGTACAAATTCAATGAAAAGCAAAGCTATCCAACATATGATTGCTTTGTTTACCTTTTTTAGGGAATCATATGATTACAGCAAAGATTGTTTAGATAACAAAATGTTCAATGCATGCTTTTTATCTGTTTTCATCTTAAGTAAAGTATGCTTAGGCCTTAGCAGAGCCGCTCTCAATATATTTTCATTCGGTTACACGACAATCTCGACCGTTTTAGTTTGCTAATGAAATTTCAGCAAGTGGGTGCAGTGGGCATGTGTTAGCGCGTTAAATTATAGTTTTTCATTTGTTCCGTAAATTAAAATTGAATAATCTTTTAATCAAGGCAACAAAGTTATAAATTGTGATGTGATGTAATTAAAAATTATCCAACTATTCTATACTTAAAAACTCGGAGTAAAATAAATTAAAAAAATTTAGTGCATTAAAATTAGTGAAAGTAAAGGATTCCAGAATTTCATCAGCATTATTGATTTTTTCTGAATCCCTAAATTAGAATCGTGTCAGCGACATTAGTTTAGTTATTTAAAAGAAAGAATACAATTTTTAAATTCAATGAAATAAAAATTGCACCAAATTAATAGAAAATTAAACTAAATTAAAGAAAACATAAACGATCCAATAATGGCCTAAAAGGTAATGGACAACAACAACAACAACAAACAGAAAATGCTAATCGGCTATTCATCTGTTTATCTGTTTAACACCACAGTTCATATATTTTAGAAAATGTAAAAAAAAATTAGGAAAAAAAGGCATGCACTTGACAAAATATAAATGCTGGGGGAAGATAAGTTTAGGACTGGACCGATCCAAATTATGTCCGCCATAAATCCTGCCTTATGGGGGAATTAAAAATTTACTGGACCCTCTCTTCAGTATGGTGGGTAGAATTTCTTATAAACATACGTTCAGAATGGAATGGAATGTAAAATGAAAATATTTGTCATTACATAGGTATAGCATTACATGCGGAATAATCCCATCAAAATCTTCTGACTCACAATATTTTCACAATGATTTTCTTGTACTCGATTATCTCCGTGGTATGTTTTGTATACCAAGAGCTGATAGCTTATATGTACCGGCGTATATATGGGAGGTACAACTTTATGTAATTAATTACCTAAAAATGTGTCCCAAGCAAATTCTAATCTGTCATCTATGCCTACTCAGTGTAAATATGGAAAACTCATAAATATTACAAGTGTCATATGTACAGTCATGACCAAAGGACGGAGTACCCCGAAAATAGTTCAGTTTTATTAGGGTTCATCACTATCACTAGTGATGTTCATTTTCAGTACTGGCCCGACTTTTCGGCCTATTATAACGCTTTGCTCTAATCTATGCGACCATTGCAATATTTTGGATACTTCAATATGCGATTTCCCTATTTTTCTCTATTTTTTTAGGATAATGTATTAATAGTAACACGAATAATAACAATAGCTCACTATGCAGATCATCGTACAGAACAGCAAATTTTCAACAAATTCTTAAAATCACAAATTATACGTTTTAGTGGCAAAAACCTCTACATAAGATAAGGGGGGTATACTAAATTTGTCAGTCCGTTTGCAAAACCCACAAGATTGCCGCATACCTTACGAAATATATATATATTCTTGATCAGGCATTAAAAACTGGGTGGATCTAAACAGGTATGTCTGTGTGTCCGTGTGTCTGTCTGTTGCCATTCTCACGGTCTTCAATTTTGAGATATGAAGTTGAAGACAATTACTTTACTTTATGCCACAACCACAATATCGCTATTTAAAATGGAAAAATTTGGTCAAGAGCCACGCCCACAATTAACGAAAATCTCTTTACCAGCCATAAAAATTAACCTATAAACTTGAAATTTGATGAGCATATTTATAATTATACCATCTCTAGACGTGTTAAAAATGGGCATGGTCGAATATAAATAATAATAAACACGCCCATAATGTACAAAAAATTATACTCTGTGCAAAACTCAACTTGACAAGTGATACGTGATATGTACACTATTAGAGAGCGTAATCATATACCTGCCACGCCCACTATTATAGATGGGGAGGGTATTTAAGATTTGTACAAGCCAAATTTAGTTTTTTTACCAGTTGCAAATGATTGTTCCTAAAACCTTTTTTGTGCTGCACAGTGATTATGTGAAATACAGGCTTTCAAACAAAATTAAATTCTATAAAATTCATGGATTGTCGAAAACTGGTTATATTATTTGAAGCGTACAAAAATGTGGCCTATTTTGCGGTTATGGATGTTACGGTTGTACCATTACCCGTAAAGGATCAATTAATTAACATAAATCAAATTTTGTATATAGCCACGCCTTCCACAAAATTTTATAATATTTTGTTTCTATTAGGGTAGAAAGGAAACCTTAATACCACACCTACAATCTAGCAGTTTCATTACCCGGCAAACATTTTTAATTCAATGTATTAAGCGAGCGATGGGTGTCTAATATATGCACTAAGCCAAATATAGTTTTTTGTACTTGTACTATTTTTATAGCCTCCACATGAGATAAGGTGTATACTCTGTCATTACGTTTACAAATGCCTAGACGGCAGAGAGGCTGCAAAGTAATTATATTCTTAATCAGCAAGAAAATCTCAGTTATTTTAACAATGTATGTACGTGTGTTTGTGTTAAAACGCTCACGGTCATAACAATTAAGATATTGAGCTGAAATGTGCTATAGACACACATGGTCAATGACGCTGCTTAAATTGGACAAATTCGATCATAAGCCATGCCCAAAAGTCGATGAAAATTTTATACATGACTTGAGAAAATGAAATTTGTAACATCTACTTATTTATAATTAGTGCATTTACAAATGTGCCAAAAAGTAGGCGTGGTCGGATAACAAGCACGTTGAAAATTTACAAAAAAAAACTATTTGCTGCCGAAGCCGTCTTGTAAAAAAAACATCAATCCGGTGCATGCCACGCCCACCGCATGTATGTATATGTGAGAGAAGGATGTTTCAAATTTGGCTTAAGCCAAATTTAATTTCGTTACCTCTTTACACATGCAATTATTTTGGTTTACAAGGATTCTGCATGAATGCTTCAGCGGCGCATAGGCTGTTAGAAGCTTACTCAATCATCGTATATTACAACATAACATTTTTATACAAAATTCAATTCACGAATTTCGTAATTATACCGTTTATTTACAATATCATTTCCTTTGCAATGTTTTAAAGAAAAATCGCTTCTTGAAGCACGCTTTTATTGTCAAGATATACTTGAAGTTTCTCGGTACACTATTACAACGCATACATACGTTTTGACCCAGCACAGCCTATTCTTTGTTTAAATACCATTAATGTGTATGACAAAGCATGGAACTAGTGATAGTGATGTATTTGATTTAATAGCTGTGCGCGGCTCAGTTATAACAGAATGATTATTAAATTAAAAATGTACACAGACATGACAAGATGATAATGCAAACAAAGAAGTTACAATTGGCTTAAGTCAAATCTTGTACACCTCCACTACTTGGAGGCTTTAACATAAACTACATGATGTTTTGACAAACATCTATTTACCTTCGGCGTCAGGTTACTGTTTATAATTATTATCAATATGGTCGTATGTGCGATTTATAAAGAATTTTTATTGAATTTGTCAACATGAACGTGATATTTACTAGAAAACGTGATTTTCCTGCACTTTGAATTTGAAACCAAAAAATAACAAAGTAACAAATTACATGAGTTGGAAGCTACTCCCTATACGCAGAGATTTGTTATTATTATTTTTTAATCATTATACCCTATACTTTAGTGAAGGGGCGATATACAAAGTTTGCTATACCGTTTGCAACATCCAGAAAGTATACATGTAGTCTTGATCAACATCTAAAGCTCTGTTAATTTAGATATGTCCGTACGTATGTCTTTCTTATCTGCTGTTGGTACTCTCACAATCGTATATTTTGAGATATTGATTTAAAATTTGATGCATATACTTTTATTTTCATCACACACATTTAAATTGAGTAAAATTGGTCAAGAGCCACGCCCACAATTGATGAAAATTTTTATATCTACTACAAAAATTGAGCTATGTAGCTGAAATTTGGTATGCATATATAAAATTATGTCATCCAACGATGTGCCAAAATTGGGCATGGTCGCATAACAGACACGCCCACAATTTACTAAAAACTGCATTCAGCGTAAAAGTCAACTTGCAAGCTGATATGTAGTAAGGGGGCGCAATAATATACCTGCCACGCCCTTAGTTTGTATATAGATGTGCAGGGTATTTAAGATTTGGCCGGAGCCAAATTTAGTTTTCTTATTTGTAAATTAAAAGCGTGTTAAACATATATCTCATCCACCGACGTGGATCGTTTATCTCAAATTGCAATTTTATAGCTTAAAGCGTTTTAATGGCATTGGGCGTGGCATTTAACTGATTCCCTCGCACCTCTTAGTGTAGATACTAAGAATTTAAAAAATGCAACGACAGTGAGAGCCTCATAAGAATCCAGAGGCAGGGATGAATGCGTTCAGATTGATTTGGATTTTAATGCTCGTTCACTTTTTTTTTTTTTTTTTTTAAATCAAAAGTGATTTCGTACCAAAGTTTATGTAGCTTGGAAAGGGAAGGAAACACTTCATACAAGTGCACAATTGGACGCATCATTATCAATTTGTGTTTGGATTTTGATTGCATTTAATCAAGGTGAACGTCGGTCGTACCATTGGTTTAGAACGTATGTCCTCCAATATGTGATGTAGAGTAAAATTGTAATAAAAATTTTAATTATGTTGACCGCAGTCGCTATTTAGTGAAGGGCTCCAACAGTCCTCTATATGGGAATCCACAAACAAAACAATTTGTAGCAGCAACATAAACGAATTAACAGCAGTAGTAGTACACACTGCAATTATATGTTTTGTAAAATATTCATTGCATGCACGTCCACAGATCATGTGGGTGCTGTTGTTATCAATTCTGATTACCTCTTTTTCTCTCTCTCTCCCTCTCCCTCTCCCGCTCTGTGAGTGTGTGCTTCTCATTTTCTCTATGTAAATAAACATGTTTGAATAAATAAACAAAATGTGAACAGCAAGTAATAGGCAACAGTGGAAACGACAAGAGTGATAACAACAATAACGACAATAACAATAATAATAATAATAACAACAACAGCAACAACCACATCCGTTTTTAGTTTATGTTATGAAACTTTTCCTTTGCACCATTTCATGACGATTAAATCAACAAACACTGGCTGTGTGCGACGGATTTAATTTTAATTTATTATTATTTATATAAATTTTCTTTCTGTAGAAATCATGTGTTTTGTGCTCATTTCAGTTTTTTTTTATATTTATTTATGCATAATACTCGTATTTGATACTTTGCGCCAGCGTTTCCCATACTTTTTTTATATATGAGGCAAGTCTATGAAAAATTTTCGTAACAAATACCGCAGGGTTCGGGGTCGCAATAATTGCATAGAATTGAGTTATAACCATCAAGCAATAAGCAGAAGCACGCTGTACACAGATTGATGTTGAAAATGTGCAAAATAGGTCAAAGGATGCGCCCAGAGTGAAATAATAAACTAAAAACAAGTCGGTCAAGCTCTACTACACAACTTAATTCCTAAAATTATGCTGCAATCAGTTTAGTTGTATCAGTAAACGTGGAGCGTTGCTATACAAGTCACTTCGTGAAATACCAATATATAGGAAATGAGGTTCTAGAAATTGTCCGATTGGAGCCAAATTTGGTCCAGCCAAATATGAAACTAATTAACTATTTTTTACCAAACTTTGTCTAAAAATGTTAAGAATCGCGATTTTTTTCCATAGTAGGGTAGGGTTCTGAAAATGGTCCGATTAGGTTCAAATTTGGTCCAGCTAAATATGAAGCTAATTAACTATTTTTTATCAAATTTTATCAAAATATAATAAGAATTGCGATTTTTTGCCATACAAAAACTTCCCCTATAATGAGCCTTATATGAGAAGAGGTTCTAAAAATGGTCCAATGTAATATATATTTAACAAGGTTTCCCTCTAGGCTAATACATGCCCTTGTACCAATTTTTATTGAAATATTTAAAAAAATGCGATCGGTAGCTTGCGCACAAATTTACATGGACAGCCAGACATGGTTAAATCCATTACAATTTTGATTCTAAATCGACTGAATTTGCTGTTTATGACTTACAAACATCTATACAAACTTCATATACCCTTTTTCTGTTTTCTTCTGTTGCATACCCCAGGGGGTACGCATACCATACTGTGGGAAACACTGCTATATAAATATAAGGGGGAGTATACCAGGGAAAATTTTCCATTATATAGAAATAAATAAATAGTAATAAAATACTTTTGTCTCTAGTAAAGAACAAATTGTATAAGAAAGGTTTCATGGAAATGCAGACACAAGACTCTACTTTGAAACATTTGAAACATTTTCTATTATTTTTTTATATTTTTAACGCCAGCAGGTCTTCAGCAAATAAAGTTTTTTTGGGAAATTGTAGGTGTGTCTGTTATGTTACTCCATCCATTTTCGTGGTGGTGCTAACTGTAGATATATTTCAACTATGTAGCGTTTCTTTTTTCGGATGGGAGAGATTTTTGTCGATTGTGGGTGCGGCACTTGACAGATTCTGTCCCCTTTAAATATGAACAGAAACCAAATATATTGCGTATCTATCGGTATTAAATTTCAGTTCAAAAGCGGACGGATTTTCATGCTGAAGAGAAATACTTCCACTTTGTGAGGTCTCTGACACCCTCTTCTGCATGTTGCCTGTTGCCTGTTGCTCATGCCCATTTTAGAACATTATTGTATATGGTTAAGCCTGTCACAACGCGTACAACATCATATTTATGATTCAGTTTTTTTTGTTTTTGTAAAATTTTCAAAAAAAAAAAATAATAATAAATGAATTAGCAAAAAATGTCGTTTTCAATTAAAATAATACAACAATAATTTGTCACAGCTTTAACCAACATTTAATGCGACACTAGCTTGCTAGCAATATAACCTTTTTAAGAATGTTGCCATCATTGCGTTGTTGTTGTTGTGTGCACTGAGTTGAGAGCGTGATACTTGTGCACTCATTTAGCCTATTGAGAGATTGCCTTGAGTATTTTGTTGACACTGTTCTTTTTACGTTTTGCTACATCATGTCAATGTCAACAGCTGTAGTGCTTGTTGTCAGTTTCGTTCTTACATCGATTTTATAATTCGATGCGATTGTTGCTCCTAGTTAGTACGCCTTTATGCTCCTGCTCATAATTGTCTCATATTTGAATGATGGGGAAGAATTTTGATTTTGATTTTTGAGATTAGTGAACACTTTAGCTTCTGTAACATGTGGGATCATTTTATGACGAATATTTTATATCGATTGTTGACATTAATTTCTATCGTTTGTGGTGTTGGTGTTGGTTTTATGTATTGTATATAGTAAGCAATCTTATAATAGGCATTGGTGTGGTACATATCGATATTAGTCATACAGAAAGCAAATAAATAAACGAAGAAAGAATTATATTTATAAACGGGGTAGAATTTATTAAAGTATGTATTTGAGAAATATTAACTAAAGTTGAAAACATGGAATTTTTCCATTTTTTTAAAATTCCGCTACAATATTACTAACGGTATTATAATCTCCTCCAACACTCAGAAGTAAGCCTCGGAGATCCTACAATGTATATATATTTTTGATCAACATCAAAAATTGAGTCGATCTAGACATATATGTCCGCGTGATTCACTGACGTAAATTTTAAGACATTAAGCTGAAATTTTTTTCAGTCACTTTTAGTTTTTGTTCGAAGATCGCTATTTGAATTGGGAAAAATCGGTCAAGAGCCACGCCCACAATCGACAAAAATCTATTCATCTGCTACAAAAGTTGACCTATGAACTTGAAATTTGGTACGCACATGTATAATTGTTTTAGCCATTGATGTGGTCGCATAAAAGACACGCCGTCAATCTACAAAAAACCATACTTAGCATAAAACGCGACTTGCAAGCTGAGGTGTAAAGCATTCACTATTAGAGGGCGTAATTACATATCTGTCACGCCCACCTTTTTGTACACCTTCTGCAAGAACCATTAGAAGGCTTCGGGGACTCTACAAAACATTTGTATTCTTGATCACTATAAAAATCTACTGATGCCTACTGTCTTTTTCACGGTTGCAAAAATTGACATATTTTTGACTTGACAATGTTACTACCACAGTGAAGGGTATTTAAAATTTGGTTTAAGCAAAATGTATAATTTTTCTAGTTTCTTAAATTGTTACGGTTTTATGCAGCAAAGTTACAGTCTCGCTTTCTTTTCAGGTCTCATTCACAACGCGTACTCTAATTAACGATTCTAATTAAAACGCTGGTTGCTCCATGATTGCTTCAATTTTCTTGATACAAAAAACATTTACATATATTTAAATTATGAATTCCACCGAACAACGTCGTATTGGAGTCTTCCTCTCTCCTACAATGTGTTATTAATTGTGAAAAGAAAAGAAAAGAAAAGAAAAGAAAAGAAAAAAAAAAAAGAACAGAATAGAACACCACAGCACAGCACAGCACAGCACACAACAAATGAACACAACTCTAGTCAAGACAAATTACCAGCCAACGAACCTTGGGTAAAAATTTCACAAATTTTTGTAAAAATCAACCATCACAACATTTACAATGCCTCATAATCGTGATAGTGCTTTGGCTCAAGTGGATAAACTGAGCGGTATTGAGGAGGAGAGCGACTTATACGAGGGCTTTGCTCCCCACGTAGAGACATCAGAAATCAAAGTTTTGGATTTCTATAATATACCAAAGCAAACAGGTGAGTGGTGACGCAAATAATTTTTAAAGACATCGCCATGAAACTTGCACGAATTTCCACAAGATTTTTTTTTTTTTGTAATCATTTCATAATTTTGAGCTAACATTGGTTTATACTTGCGTTTGTGAAAGGCTTTAAAATATAACATAAATCTACTATTTAAGTGGGTGACGTCATCTTTTAAATATTGTGTTAAAAATATATAATTTAAAATATGATTTATATACGAAACGATGCCTAACGGATAGATCTCCACTTGTGGCGCCACACTGCATCCACTCGAATACAATAATAAACATCTGCTTTTTATTACGCGGTGTATACATTATTATACACTCCCCACAAGATATGCGGTATAGCAAGTGTGTCATTTCGTCTGCAACAACCCAAAGGAGGAGTCGCGCACTTTACATAGAATAGACATATATTTTTAATCAGCACGAAAATAGAAAACTATCTAGCTGTACCTGTCCCTGTTGCAGATATTTAGTTTTTGGACAAAGTCGGTCCAGTGCCACGCCCACAATTGACTAAAATCTATCCATCAGCCGCAACAATTGATCTATAAAGTAGAAATCTGGTGCGCATACTTGTAATTAGCTCGTCCATCGAAGTTGGTCAAGTGGCAGGCACGCCCACAATCGACAGAAATCTTTTTATTTGGTATAGAAGCCGACTTGACTAATGTATAATACAATGCAGCATAATGTGCTCCCTGCCACGCCCTATTTATATATAGATATGTAAAGTTGTATACATGTCACACCTAAACAACAAATAACCTATGTGAAAATGTGTTAGGCCTTCAAGTTTTGCCCTCAGCCAAATGTTAGCATTTTTACTTGTTGTTTACTGCTTGCTCACCGACCATTTTATCACTTGCCGGCCGTCCATTTTACTTGAATAAAATTAACATTTTACAATAGATTTATTTACGAAATTGTCTTATTTATGCAAAATTGTTCACACATTATAGAAATTATAAACAATTTTCATAAGAAGGAAACATAACAACTTAATTATAAATAACTACCTATAATATTTTTTATATATGTGTATGTACATATATGGGTGCATATGTATGTATACATAATTAATCAAATTAATTAACAAGCAGTAGTGTACGAAACATTTCAATATTGATGCAGAAGAGAACTCATTCTTTTTAGCAACCATCTCGCATTAAAAGGCAACATTTTCATTCCGATATTACAATATGGGGCAGCCATGATACCATTTCTCAGCAACACTTTGGATTCCTGGTTGTATCAGTCCCAAATAAAATAAATAGAAATGCTGGGTTAAGGCTCACGCTAGGGATACCATCCCCTCGTCCATCTTGTCAACAATTGTCTCCTATTTTGACAATTATTAAAGTACAAGTGCTACATACTCTACATAATATTGGGAGTATACTAAGTGAGTCATTCCGTTTGCAACAGTCAGAAGGAGGCGTCAGAGACCCTACAAACTATATATATTCTTAATCAGCTTCAAAAACTGAGTGTCCCTGTGTCCGTCTTTTATTAGCATTCCCACGGGCGTAAATTTTGAGATATTGAGCTGAAATTTTTTTCAGGCACTTTTAGTTTTTTCTCGCAGATCGCTATTTAATATAATGCACAAACAAAATTGGTCAAGAGTCACGCCCACAATCAAAAAAAATTTATATATCTGCCACAAGAATTGACCTATGAACTTGAAATTTGGTATGCGTATCCGTACTTATCCCATCCACCGATATGCTAAAAATGAGCATTGTCGGATAATAGACACGCCCACAATAGGCAAAAGTCTATATATCACCCACAAAAATTAACCTATGAACTTGATATTTTGTATGCATATTTATAATTATGTCATCCAAAGATGTGCCGAAATTGGGCGTGGTCGCTTAGCAAACACGGCCACAATTAAAAAAAAACTATACTCAGCATAAAACTCGACTTGCAAGCTGATACGTAATACATACACTATTAGAGGGCGTAATTATATATCTGCCATGCCCACCTTTTGTACTTAGATGGGTAATTAAGATCTTGTCCAAGGCAAATTTAGTTTTCTTGTTCTCATTCTCTTACCTATCTTGTACGGTTAAATTTTTTTCGCCGCTTTATACGAAACCGCGTTATATGATTTCATGTAAATAGAGGGTCTACTGTATACCTTTTTTTTGTTGGAATGTCTGAAGTTTCCTCGATTTTTATAAGAAAATTAACACTGACTTTTTTGACCCCTCTTCAATATATTTGGACTTCAGGACTTGGCCTAAATCTTATAATATCGTTGAATGTTAATAAGTACTAAATCAGCTAGCACTTTCCTTGTATTTGTATTTATATAGAAAAAGCTTTCCTGAAGCTTTTTGAAGAAAACCCAAAACATTGATCTTTCTCTTACAGAGAGTGCACTAACTACTCTTTGGGATTTTGAAAAAATGAGTGCCCGCGATCAAACACATTTATTACCTTTCCGATTTGAGCTAAAAACTATTATAAACAGTTTTACTTTGCGATTTGCCTGATCAAGAAGAATTAAGTTTATGCAAATTTTTTTTGTCTGTGTAGAAGCGGCGTATTGTTGAGCTCCGTCATAAAGTCTCTGTTACGCATACGTTTTAAAAAATAAAAATAAAGTAAAAAAATAAGTTCGGTCGGTTGGTAGAAGGTGTGGAATTGCACCGGTTTCTCAGTTAACTGTAAACAAGCAAAAATGTTAAACTTCGTCAAGCCCGACTATTTAAATACTATACACTACTTAGTGGCAATTGTTCAGTAATCGATTAATACAACTAAAGAAGATTCGTACTACATATGATTCGTTATATGCGGTGACAATAAACGGTAGTCTTTTTTAGGTAACGATCAATTCTTGGAAGTCGATATTAAGAGAGGGGTCTAAATATCAAACCATCTGATATTGGTTTTAATTCAGAACATTTCAACTTTAAGCTAATTCTTGAAAACTATGGAAAATTAAGATTTTTCGTCATATAGAAATTTTATATTGAGAAATCTTTTTGTGAAAAATTTTGTGTAGTCAAATATTAGGCTAAAAAATCCAAATTGGTCTCAAGCCAAATGTTTAATACCCTCTGTATCTACATAGAAACTGTAGGTGTGGCAGGTACCCGATTACGTCTTCTAATCGTGCGTGAAATACGCATCAATTTAGGCGTCAAATGCGGCATAAAAAAGTTTTTCATTAATTGTGGGCGCGTCTGTTATCCGACCCCGCCTACTTTTGATGCGACCACGGTATACCATATATTAACTTTATAGCTCTATTTTTGTGGTTGTAAGAGATTTTTGTTAATTGTAGGCGTGTCACGCAGAACTACAGTCCCCAGGAATGTAAAAAAATTACTCAATGTCTTAATATCTGCTATCGTGAGCTTTTCAAAAACAAGTACATGGGCGGATATGTCTAAATCGAACGGACATTTTGATGCCGTATATATATAATAAGTACTTTATAGGGTTTCTTCCTAAGTGTTTCAACCTCCCCTCCCTAAAGAGTATAAAAATATTGAAAATTTCTTGTTTCAAAATTAAAGTGAACAAAATCGAAAGAGTTCATTGTTGAGTCAAGCACCCAATACAAGTGGCATGGGGTACTAAAACGCATTTTTTATGAACATAAAAACAAAACACTTCATGATAAACTGTGTTGATTTTGATTATAAGAACACACAGAGGCACTTATAGTACAATCTAATGGCAAGTGTACAGCGACCGGTACTTTTACTATGTCAAAATAATTAAAAACGATTGATTGTAAGCCTCCTGAAACATTTACCGAAGCAGTCCGTGAGGAACAATTATTATAAAATAAATTCATATCGTATCGCATTATATATAAAGATATGTATGAGTATATAATGTTAAGAGTGACAGCACTTGAACTTGAAACCTGAAGCGCAACTTGTGCAAAGAAAGTTGGATGTATAAGTATTAGGTTAGGTCAAGAAGACCCTTCGTACCCCTTTCGGAAAAACATATTCTGTTTTTCTATGTCGCACCACTATTCGTTTTTATAAAGAATCGGTTCTTAGGGATGGTGCAAGTGATAGCATGTCGATGCTTTACAGCCTATTAATGTCATAACTTTGGATTTTGAAATGTAATGATTGTTGTTGCACATCCATTCAAAATTTATAATAATATAATAACAATAAAAAGTATTGTGTGCTGTAAAATAAGATAACTACACATTCATTCATCCGCACGATTAATATCAAAACAAAAGAGAAATCACACAAAACAAGTAAAAAAGCTACAAGTATCGGGTAAAGGCTGCTGTGCAGATACCCTGCGCATTTATATGCAAACTATAGGCGTGGCATGTATTCCAAAGTGCTGTTGTTTTTTCAGAGACTATTAAAATATGAATCGAAACAGTTGGGTGGGCGTGTCTGTACAAGGAAGTATAAATTTGTGCAAGTGGTTGCAAGGCCCGATTTGATACATTTTTAATAAACTAATGAATGTCTAAACCAACTCGGAGTGTTAGTAAGGGTTTTACCACTATGTCGATCTGATTTTGTGGACACTCTCAAACCTTCTAGCGGTAATGGCAAACGTAGTAGCAATGTTAATATACAACCGCTATGATGTGGAGGGTATAACAGTTAGATAAAATTATATATAGGAGATAAAATATGAAGTCGCGTTTTATTGCATTTATATAGAAATGTACACACGTAGTAAATTGTGCATTCGAACGACAAAAGTTTCTAAACTTATGTCATTAAACGCTTCACGTATTATACTCAGTTTAAGTTTATTGTTTCGTTTGCTACAGCAAGATACAGGTGTCAGATACTTTACAAATTATATATATATAGCATGAAAATCTGACTCGATCTGGGTGTGTCGGCACTTGTTTGGTTGTAAATATTTAAATATTGAAATGAAATTTTTCCATACATCTAACAGGGGTAGTGTTGCTATATAAATTAAACAAAATCGGCCACGCCCACAAATTACAACTATCGATTTGATCCAAAAATTTTACCTATGAAGTTGAAACATTGTATAAATATTTATAACTACGCCATCCATTGAAGTGCCAAAAGTAGGCGTGGTCGTATAACAGATATGGCCACAATTTACAAAAATCTTGTTTGGCATAGAATGTAACGTGCAAGTTGATGTGTAATACTGTCACGCCCACTGTTGGTAGGGTATGTAAGATTTGACCTAAGCCAAATCTAGTTGTTTTACTTTACTTGTTTTTCATCTATTAATGATCGATATGACATAACCAGTGCAAAGCGCTGTATTTTTATATCTATGACTATATAAATAGTTGTTGTAAAGGTCATACAACTTTATGCAGATATCATAATAATTGCAACTACGTAGAAAAATGTTTATAAGAGACGGAAGTACGAACGTAATCGTTAGACCTACGTGCTTAAATCGATTTAGAATTCCTATCTGAGCAAGAATGTGGGGCCGATGTCAGGTGGTGGGTATAAAAAACCGGTAATATACACATTTCCTATATATAACGTTCGACAGACTCGGAAAAGATTTGCCGTTTATCAAAAATATAATATTGCACAAAAAACATTTGGTTGCGGCAAACGAAATGTAGGATATAAATATTTACGCGAAAAGAATTTTTTAAAGGAAGCCATGAATCAATTGATTGCGTCAATGATTTAATTTTAAAGTAGATTTTCGCAAGAAAAAAAAAGCTTGTCGTAATATTGTTTGCACGAAATACGTATGCAGAGGCATTGCCTAAATTTGACAAGTTGTAGCAACTGTGAACTTTATCTAGAGATAACATAAAAGAAAAACAAGTAAGGAAATTAAATGTGGCTTAGGCCAAGTCTTAAATACCCTCCACATCTAAATAAAGGTGGGCATGGCAGATATATGATTACGCCCTTTATTAATGTATGTTTAGTGTAAGTCGAGTTTTATGGTGAATATGGTTTTTTAAATTGTGGGCGTGTATGTTATCCGACCATGCCCAAATTTGGCTCATTGTTGGTTGGCATAATTATAGATATGCTTACCCAATTTCAAGTTCATAGGTAAATTTTTGTGGCAGATAAAAAGATTTTCGCAAAATTTATGCTCGTGTGAAATCAATAAACGGATGGACACACGGACATACCTATCTAGATAGACTCAGTTTTTGATGCTGATCATAAATCTATGAATTTTGTAGGGTCTCTGATGCATTCTTTCAAATGTTGCAAACGAAACGACAAACTTAGTATACCCTTCATCTTCTGTGGGGGGTATAACAAAAATAGAAATTCTACGAAAACCGCGCAAAGTGAGCAAAGTATGCAGAGGGCGTCTACATATTTCCACCTGGTTTAAAAATAAATCATGAAACATTTGTTATTTTGCACTTAACACGTATTATTGATGTATAGAAAAAAAGACCTATAGATCATTCCATCAAAAGGCATTTAATTTCTGAAAATCGTTCGTGTCAACGCACTCTCTAGAAAAGTTTAAAGCAGAATGCACGTACACGTAAACGTAAGATGTGATGCTACGCACGCATGCTTGCACACACCGGCGTGAAGTTGGTCCACAACATTCTATCCTTAAAAAAGTGAAGTGTGTGTCTTGGCTAAAAATATATGAGTTTTTATTTTCAAAAATATGATAAATAATGAAAAATAAATATTTTAAAATTATTTCCATGCCTTTAAATGTAGGTCGTATGATAATTTTTATCGGACGGACATCCTCCATATACTGAAAATTTGAAAAATTCATAAAAAATCTTTAGGAGATTAGGGATGTCAAGTGACGACCCCTATTTAGGGGCATGGGAATAATGCTAAAATATTCTTCAATGTGTCCAGAAACATATACAAAAAAAATTCAGGAATTGAAAATCTCTATAAAAATTTTTGTAAAATTTTTTTTTATAAAATTTTTTGTAAAAAACTTGCAAAAATTAACACATACACATGGTTTTTTATACAAACAAGTAAAAACCAAAACTTTTACTTTATGTCCTTTTCTCGTTCTGTGAAGTTAGCGCACAATATCCAAGACACACACCATATCAGAGGCAAACAAACTGTGGGTTATTTTTTCTGGTCTTTCACGCTAGTTTGCACACACCAATGAACACGCCGGATGTTACTCTGTGGTATGTGTGGGTGGGTTTTTTTACGCACTACCATGAGGTGTTGGATGCATTCATTTTATTAGAACATTTGCAACTATGGAGCACAACACTTCACATAGCCAACAAAGTGAACATAATCGTGAATGATTCTTGTACTGAAATATCAACTTTGAAGTAGGCTCGAATCGATTTAAGCATGTCCGTCTGCACGGCCATCTGATTTTTTGTACAGGTCGTGATATTTGATGTTCTTTAATGGAATTAAATAATTTTGAGCTCTTTTGGACCAAGAGTGGTCACTGTTCAAAATGGATCTAATAAGTCCACTTTTAGGATCCCTTCTCAAGTAACGCTCTTTTTAACAAAAAAATTTTTGAAAAATAGTTTTTCTGTACATCTAGAAATTGTGATTTTTACTACCACGGTAGGATAATAAATGTATGTGGGAGTATATACTTTGTCTGGAGCACCTAGAAGGAGGCGTCAAAGATGCCACAAAGTATATATAATCTAAATCACCTTCGAACCTAACCATGTCCGTCTGTTCAGTGTATTTGTTCTATGGTAATCACTTTTCTAGTCGCAAAAATTAAGATGTCGATTCCAAAGTTGGTTGGTACATAAATTGCGCAGAATAAGGCAAATTGTGTCAAGCGACACGCCCCCAATGCAACAAAAACTGAAAAAGGAAAGAATTTTTTGTTGACATATACACTCCCCGGGAAACTTTCGCCCCTCGATGATGGGTATTCAAGAGTTGATCTCAGCCAAATATACTTTTTTTACTTGCTTTTATTAAAAGACAGATTATAAGGTGATTTACTTAGAGTAGAATTATCATCTCTATTTTTATATTTCGTTGGGCTTATTGCCAGAAAAATTGTTGTTATGCCCAAAAGCACAATGCCACCATAAATTAATTCAACTTCCACTTGTATACCTTCCTGCGTTATTATTTATTTTAAAAACGTAAAAAATGTTGATTTCATTTTTTCAAAACAACAACATCTGCTTGTTACATTACTTATAACTCGTCGGTCTCTCTGTCTGTCTTTCTGTTACAATATCTTTTCATATACACAGGTTATGTTCAACCTAAAGGCCGCATTTCTTAAGCTAGTCTGATGAAACTTGGTCGTGGCCTACCTCGTGAAAAAATGCTATATAATTGATAATATACTAGGGTATTAAATGGTCTGGTTTTACCGCCTGCAATATTCTTCATTTATTTAGTTTAAATATAATTTGGACATGTGTCAAATATTCATCTTACACATAAAATAAGTGAGAACCTAAAATATTTACATACCTTTTTACACGTAGCTGTATATGGATGATTTTAGCAATGTTTTGGTTCGATTGTAATAAATTGAGTAAAAATTGCGCTTGTGAAACGTTCATCACTTATGTAGGTAAACAAACTTCGTTTGCTTTAAATACGTTATGTGTTCAAATTAAAAACAAGTAAATGTGTTATAGTCGATCGAGTTTATCTTTCGGTTTGCAATACCGAGAAGGAGGCGCCAAAGACGCTATAAAATATAGATATTCTCGATCAGTATCAAAAAAGTTCTAGACATGTATGTCCGTGTGTCCGTGCGTCCGTGCGTCCGTCTGTTGTTGGCATTCCCACGGGCGTAAATTTTGAGATATGGAGCTGAATTTTTATACAGACACTTTTTGCATGCAGATCGCTATTTAAAATGGACAAAATCGGTCAAGAGCCACGCCCACAATCAACAAAAATCTTTTTATCTGCCACAAAAATTGAGTTATGAATTTGAAATTTAGCAGGCATACCTATAATTATGCTTTCAATCGATGTGCCAAAAATGGGCGTGGTTGGATAATAGACACGCCCACAATATACAAAAACCTATACTCAGAGTAAAACTCCGCTTGCAAGCTTATACGTAATACATATACTGTTAGAGGGCGTAATCATATATCTGCCACACCCACTATCTAGATGTGGAGAGTATTAACACTAGATAGACTAAGCAAGTCATTTTGACTGCTTTTTAATTTCAATTAGAAATGATTATATATATATTGACGGAATTTCTTACAATTTTATGACTTTTTCTACAACATATAAATACGTTTATTAATGATAGTAGTTACCTCCCCCTCCTTCATTTTCGGGATATATATACGTGTTATACCTATATGGACTAAAAAAGGTTTGGCCTAAGCCAACATTGCTTTTCTTACTTGTATTTTAATGAAATTTTCGGTTGTATGGAATGTTACTACATACCGGCGTTAATCTCTTTACGTACCGCTCTCATGAATTTTACTTAAATGCGTTTGTGCATACGTTTGTGTTTATCCATTAATATGCAGTGATTTGTAAGGCTGTGTCATGTTCTAAAGTCACGTGTGTTGTTTGTACAAGGGGTGCCGAGCCACATGCACATGAGCACGTATGCTTTTCATTTATTTGAGGTGTTTAATATTGTTTTATTTTTGAAAAGCATCAGCTCTCGACTATATCATGCAGCCACCTATGTACGTATTTACAAACCCATACATTTCTTAAATATGAATCTAGGCATGTGTCTGTTCTAGTGTTTATGCAAATAATGCAATCGTTTATAATTAAATAAGTCGTATAAAGTGCGCAATTGTTTAGTTTGCGTGAGGGCGGTAGAGGGGGATAAGTCTTATTCTGACAAAACGATCAAACATGAGAAACATGTTTAAAGTACGAAATTTAACGCCTAGGCGAAAAGCTTAGACTGGGTCACACACACGCACTCCTAGTACGGAGTACTTATCAAAAAATGATATGATGATATGTAGATGTTATGAAATATGGAAGATGAAAAAAACTAGAATTTTTTCACAGGCAGAAACGAGTAATTAGGATGCGGCCCAAACTGAATGTATTTTTACTTATATCTACGTTTAGTCTGTTATACCCTCATCGGATACTTAGTATACTCTTCAGAATCGTCATTCCTTTTGCAACACCACGAAGGGAGTTTTGGAGACCCCACAAAGTAGTGTATTCTTGATCAGTATCAAAACCGGAGTCGATCTAAACGTGTATGTCCGTGTGTCCATGCCTCTGTCTGTTGTTGACATTCTCTCGGGGCGTAAATTTCGACATATTGACTTTTAGTGTTTGAACGCAGATCGCTATTTAACATGATGTCCAAATAAATTCGGTCAAGAGCCACGCCCACAATCGAAAAAATCTATATAACTGCCATATAAATGGACCCATAAAGTTGAAATTATCGATATGCCAAAAATGGGCGTGGTTGAATAACAGACATGTCCACCTGATTTAGCATAAAACTATACTTGCAAGATGACACGTACCTATCACGCCCACTATTTGTATGTAGATATGGAGGGTATTGAAGATTGGGCCCAATTTAAATTTACTTTGTTTTCCTCGCTTTTAGTCTCATTCTGAAGCTTTAAGCTTTTGCATACTAATGTGTATGTATTATGCATTACTCTAGAAAAACCGGTCGTTGATTCTTTTTATAACAATAAATACTCTCCATTGTACGCGTTCAACAGATCGAGTGCTCGTATTGTATACCAAAAAAAAAAAAAAAAAACCGCGAATCATATGCATCTATAATAAAAATGTTATAATATAACAACAACAACAGCTATAGCATTACAATAAAGCCACTAAATAAATGTAAAGGGTTTAATGTGCCGTTAAACTCGCACATGAATGATTTGTTTACATACTATACTACAAAATGAAATGAATTCAATATGAAGGAAAAATGTGCAAATTCAGTCGATTTATTAGCATTATGAAAATGTACAGTACGTAGGCCGATCAACACACATACAATTAATCCAATCAAATAAAATCAGTTATTGTGTAAGAATTTAGTGGTTTATCACAAAACAACAAAACAAAACAAACAAACAAAAAAAAAAGAAAAAAAAACAAGAATATAATGGTGGGCAAGGTTCTAGCTTTAGAACATATCAGCAGTCGCCGTAGCAGTGTTTATGTGGATCCAGAGTGTGAGAAATTTTTCGAATTGCCACATTTTTCTACATCGAGCACAAACGATATCGCGACCCGATGTCAGTGTTGGCAAATTAGTTCAGGTAATAGCGGTTAATTCAAAAGCAAATTTAAAATATTTGTTAAAATGAATTCAATTATTACAACATCGTCGAGTGCTTATTGTAAAGGATGGGAGGAAAAATTAACTTTTATGCCCTACACCACATATAATGCTTGTACGTATGTTTGTAACTCTTTAACACCAAGAGCCACACCCTCTTCCATTATACCGATCGATTCACAATTAAAATCTGAATCAATTTTACCATGTCCGTCTGTCTGTCCAGCTACTGGTCCAATTTTGTGAAATATTTTGATTAAATTTGATACAGGAGGACATATTTTAATCCAAAGAGAAACTCTGTTGAATCCTATTATAAAGGAAATGTTTGTATGGCGAAAATTCGCAATATTTAATATTATTTAACAAAATTTGATGAGAAAAAGTAAATTGTCTCAATAACTGATTATGCCAATTTTAAACCCGATGCGGCCATTTCTAAAATCTTACTCCATATAACGCTTTTCACAAAGTAACTTATGTCACTAACGCCTGATGTTTATTGATAGAACTTAACTAATCATGTCATAAATTGTGGAACTAAGTTATAAGTGTAGAGTATTAAATGGTCGTCATTGACCGACTATAAAATTTTAACTTTAACTTTAATCGACTAAACCTTTGTGGTGTTTTTATTTCCCAAAATTTTAACACGTTTTCCCTTTAATGCTAAATGAACTCTATTACACCACAGAAATGACATTTTGATTGATTGATAGCCTTTTGTAGAACTTGGACGTTTTCTAAACGAAAACTGTTCCAAGAGATTTTCACAGGTCTCTTTAGAAGCGTGGTAGTCTTACGCAGTGAGTTTTTTTCTATATGACAAGCTCTGTCAATTTTTTCCGAGTCCTATGTGGTTTTGTTGAAGCCTTTTCCCATTCTATCTATCTTCTGTCAAACGACTGACTAGATGGCTTGACGCGAAGTCTACGCGGGCTTTTCCAGCAACGTCATACATCACAATCCTTGTTACAAATTATTCTTCGTAGCCCAGTTTTCATCGCCCATAATAAATCTTTTTAGTTATGGCGCGATTTCAATAGCGATGCGCAGTTCAAAATTCGATGCATTATGTGTTCCACTGTTAATTCATGAGGTAGATAAACATCAAGTCTCCTATTCAAAATTATATTTATGTCAATGTTTAGAAGATGAAATGTTCAGAAAGATTCATTGACTTTAGAAACAATTGGTTAATTAAAGCTTAGCGCAATTAAAATTCCCAGATTTGATAAACATCATGAAAAGCCTGCGTAGCGTTATCACTTTGCTCGAATTGATATTTTTTTAAAAAGCTTGGCCCATTTTTAAGGAGCATTTACCTTTGCTTTCATAGTGAACAATACGAAATTTCACCTCGTATGTGAAATGAAGAACCTTCCAGTTTAGTTTAAAAAACACATTTAAAAATATTTTATGCAAATTATAAGCGATAACATCAATGATTTATCGAATTTTGTTTTTTTTTGTAGGCAAAGAACCGGCCTTACGCACCTTTACGGAAATTAAACAGCTTTTGGATCAAAATAAAAAACGCGAAGTTAAAAATATACTGCGCGAGAACTCTTGGCCAATTAATTCACCCATTAGGTCTCAACTGTGGCCAGCTTTGTGTGCTCAACATCAAAGTAGGCCCCAAATGGTGGAGGGCTTCTACTGGGAAATGGTGAATCAGGTATGATAGCAAACTGTTTGAATTTCGGTTTTTATTGATTCATGTAAAATGTATAGGTTTTCGGCACTACCGAACTATCGGAAAAGCCTATAATGTTGCCTGCCTTTGTTGATGCCGCACATTGCCTGCCATATCATTTAACTCGCACCGGTCGTTCGGTAGCTGATCGCATCGTGAATGTGTTGGCTTTCGATTGCCCGGACATCACTTACAGTCCAGTATTGTATCCCATAACGTCGATCTTATTGCATTTCATGTCGGGTAAGTTTGAATTCTTCTTACATTTTCACAAGCCCCCATATATTAGACGTTATTTTATACGTAGTTATGGGCAATCATTCTATCAATTAACGCTTCCATGTTAATATCATAAATGTCCAGTTTTTGTAGAGAAAGGATAATTTATGAATTTTGGCTTCTACCTAATAGCTAAAGTGTCGTAAATAACACAAGCGTGTCGTTGGATTTGTTGTGAATGTTTTGTAGTCGAAATTTTTACGATATTTTTATAAACTGCTGAAATATTTATGGATTTTATGGATGTAATAGTATTTATAAAAACGACAATAGATTTTGATAGCATTGCCGGTGGTAAGTTTTGTAAGCATAAACATTTTTTATGTGTTTATAATAAGTTAATGAGCCATAGTTAGCTTATAGTTGTCGGTACGTCTCATTTTATCAAAGTATAAATTAAATAATGTGTTAACTCTCAAATACATCGGCTTGTATGTTAATGGAATGCATTTTGTGGAATACTTTGAAACTGAAAACTAAGTGAAGGTAAAGATTACTGGAGGAGGCTTAATTTTAACTTGTTGTCGGTGACAGGGAGGTACAGTAGGCAATGCGTAGAAGGACGAGAAACAGAATTAGAAGCATTAGAAGCAGAAGAATTGAACGAAGACTCATACCAAACGGTATACAATTCATAAGTTTCGCGATAAAGTAAATTTCGCAGCGCGACATTGCTAGTGTTGCAGCGCCAATCAAATGCTCTTTGAAAACATTCCATTCGCTGCATTGTTCAGACTGTGCTTCTTTCGATTACCCCTTGTTTCTTCGAGGAGTGTGAAAAATGATTCGATATTTGGATGGCTTCTAAAGATCCGTCGCATTCGCTAAATGTGGCTTATTCCACTGCGTTACTATGTACATTTTTTTTACATGAATAAATTGTTCTTGCATGTACAACATTTGTAATGAAGAGCGTCTGATACTGGCCACGGCTCACATCAGCCTGACCTTTTGTAACTTTTGATATAAATAGCATTCCTGTTATCTGTTTATTCCAAAACATCAACAACAATAATCAAATCCTTGCATTTTAAAGACAATTAAAATCAAGAGGAATGGAAAAACGAACAGAATTCCACACTACTTTACACTTTTTTTTATCAACATTTCAACTTTCTGCAAATAGAACCAATAATCAATGTACTCACGTTCGACCTTCTTGATTTGTGCAATCTGTTTATTCCGAAACTGCAACAACAATAATAAAATCCTTGACTTTTAAATAGAATTGAAATCCAGAAGAATGCAAAAAAACATTAATTTTCTGCAAGTGATAAACTTGCCCATTACATAGAAGAAACAATGATTTAGAACCCGTTTAGAAGACAAAAATTGTTGGAGGTACAAAGGAATATTTTTATTAAAAACTATAATTAATTGCACAAAACTGATAAATATACGTCTAGATAACAGAGTGAATAATTGTATGACAGAGAACTGATTCCGAAATGCTTTAGAATGTTGTTGGGTTGAAAGTAATGTGGGGTATAAGTCTTCTTCCTCAAGTTCACTCTTATCTCCCTCTGAATGATTTAATTGATTGAGAGCCGGCGGTCAAGATGCTATAGGCGTTGAATATAGTTTTTGTTGTTTCTATGGGTATTCCATGTCTGCATGTATTATATACCAAGAAACTAATTTTTTCTCTTTTCAACAATTTGAATAGATATGTAGGCGTGAAAATTTCGGTATAAACAACGCTTTGATGCAAGAAATGCTGTCTGAACTAAGTTCTATATTGTTTACTATCATTCGCTTGCGCCTTCAAGGTTCAACGGCATACATTTAATGTTTTCTATTTGAATGAAAGTGAAATCGAATTTATTTGTTGATAAGAGCTACTAGAATATCTCCTGGATTCGCGTGCTATATTAAAACGTCAATATGTTATTAATCTTAATTAAATTCTGAATAGATTTGCTTCTGTTCCTATTTTTGCCACAGCAAATAGATGACTCCATAGACAGGCTAAATCGAATTCGATTTTAAATTAGACCAAAACAAGTTCAAGCCCGACTATTTAATATTCTACACCACCTAGGTCCACAAATGATGCTACAATTAGTTTAGTTGTGTCAGTAAACGTATGGTATTGCCGTATAAGTCTCTTCGTGAAATATCGTTATATGAAAAAGGGTTTTAAAAATAGTCCGATCGGGTCCAAATTTGGCACAGCCAATTATGAGTCTAAATAACTATTCTTCACTAAAATTTTGTCAAAAAATATTAATAATTGTAATTTTTTGCCATGTAAAGACTTCTATTATAATAAAATCTTATATGGTGAGATGTTCTGAAAATGGCCCGTTTCGTTCCATTTTCAATGGGACTTCTTCTTGACCTAATACATGTTCTTGTACCAAACAGACAAAGACAGACGTACAGACGGACATGATAAAATCGATACAAATGTTAATTCAATCGGTATATTTGAATGCTTTACTCTTATGTTTTTTAACATTTTTACGTTGAGACATAAACATTCATTCAAGAATGTTTGTTTTAATATATTATCTGCTGTGCGATCCAGTTGTAATCCATTTTTCATCTTTTCTTGATTGTATTTATTATTTATAGTGAGTGCTTATTTACGCAACATAGATAAATCATGATGATATACATCAGCAGTGGTTGCTGTTGGGTCATGTATAATATATTATGTTACACTCTTTAGTGTATAAATCCCCAATGACGTCAACATTCACATCGCTGGATTATTAGATATGAAATATGAACAGAATGTGCTTCTGAGATTATAATAAACAAAATAAAAAACTAAATTTGGCTTCAGCTGAATCCTAAATACCCTTCACAGTTATATGCAATGTGAAGGCGTGGCAGATATATGCTTACGCCCTTCACGAGCGTATGTGTATTACGTTGGATTCAGCCTTTTGTAAATTGTGGGCGTATTTGTTATATGACCCCGCCCATTTTTACACATCTGTGGTAGGACTTTTAATAAATATTTACCAAATTTCATCATTTTGGTGGCTAGTACACAGTTTTTGTCGAACGTGGGCGTGGCCCTGAACTGATTCCGCGCACTTTAATTAGGAATCTGTGCCAATAAATAAAGATACAACTTAATATAGCAATTTTTGCGGCCATAAAAGTGCCCACAACAGACGGATATTGGATATTGCAAACGGAATCATAAACTCAGTGTAACCCCCTGTAATAGCATATATGATAAAGGTGATTGACTTTAAGAAAAACTTGAGAAAAATAGAACAAATGCGAGGAAAAAAATCCAAATGTTGATGATATTTTTTAATTGCTATTTATTTAGAACGACATCACTATAAAAATATTTTTTTTTTCTTTTCTTTTTTATATTCATGCCATTTTAGAAGAGGAAGCCTATCATTGTTTGGCTGCTTTGGTGGGCAGCAAAGACAAAGTATTCATAAATCAAACGAAACTTCTGCACGAAGTCACCTGGAAGACGGTCATGCAAATTGCTAAAAAGCATGTGGTAAGTGAAACGCTGACTCACTCTGTTGACGATTTCACCCAATATCTGGCGAACCGGTATTCGTTCCATTTCAGAAAAGTTCGGTGGCATATTTCCAACGTATATGCCCGGTTGTTAAATTGGAACGTATTTTTATGGACTGGTGCTGGTGGATATTGGCCGGTTTACCCTTTCAGCACTTGGTGCGCATTATAGATTGTTATTTTCATGAAGGCATCAAAGTTTTATACCGCATCGCATTGGTAATTATTAATTTATTTCATAAGGAGTGTCAGTCGAACAGTGAGTGGAGTCCGGATAATATAAAGAATGACATTGGCAACGCGTTGATAAAGTTTTGCAAAAAGATACCAGTATCACCGGCTAAATTACTGCATGCCGCTTTTAGTATTAGAGGATTAAGGTTAGTTATTCCGCCAAATGCCCGCTCAGTGTTATTAATGAATTGCCATTCGTTTGCAGTTCTACGTATATTTCTAGAATATTTTTGAAGACTGAAATGCTATTGAAAAGCCGCTCGGTATTAAATGCCGGCAACAAACAATTAGTAAAGTCGCGTTCCAGCGATAATCTTCCAACCAGTCAATCACAAGTCAATATACAAATGATGTCGCACACCTTAACCATCAGAGAGGTAAGTTGTGATCCCTTAACAAAAGAAACGAAGCAACTCAGACTCTTTTATCTTTTCATTCACATTAATGATGAATATTCAGAATATTATACAACAATCTCGATAATGTAGTTTAGATTTTGTTATTTGCTATTGTTATTGTACTGTTATTGTCCAATGCTGCGCATATCTTTATTTTCCTTTTCTGTTCTCAGATATATTATGTAAGTTAGTTGTACACCCATCTGTAAACCATATGCATATAGAATAGATATATGGTGTCATTCACAATAATTATGTTGTTGTTGATCAGTTGTTTCTACCCACTCATTAGTACCTCCCCACCCCCCTCCTCACATGCCTACTTGTATTGTATTTTATAATTTGATATTTTCAAATAACAAAAAAAGCTCATATTATGTTTTTTCTCTTATTTAAATTTTCCACCAACGGTACAACTGTTTTTATGCACTTGATGTAAACAAAAATTAAAAAAAAAAAAAAACAATTATGTCTCATCATACACATTAAAGCGGGTGCACACTGAGACGTGCCGCAGTTTGGTATGAGCCTCCTCTTATTACATTTTATTGTTTATTCTTTAACACTTTGCTTGCTTACAAGTTTCAAGTTTTGCTTGTTCTTGCTATTTAAAAAAACCATGTGCAACTGCTTACCTCTCTCCCCCGCATATATATATAATAAGTGGAAAAAAATATTCGCATAGCTTCTGTTTGCGAATCATTCACAGCTTTATACCTTTAATTGCTCTCAATCATCCTTTCAATTGGTCGCACTAAACATTCAATACATGTGTGTTTATATTGTGCATGCAAGTGTGTTGTTTGTGTTTGCACAGTTGATAAGCATTCCTAATCATTATCAAAAAACGGAGTTCATGCATTCTATGAAAAAGTACAGACTGGTCCTTATATGTAGAATAAATGCCCAATTTCTCAAAGATTAAAGTTTTGAGCTTCAATTAAGAGATAAGGCAAACCGGACTCCTTTTTACGCTCCCCCACATAAGATGGGCGCAGTTTCAAAGATTTTTGCATTAAAATCTGAATCGATTTAGTCAGGTTTGTGCGTGTGTCGGCGTGTTGTTGGACGGATTATGGTTGAAAAAAGATTTGGAGCTAAAATACTTTACAGACATATTTTGTGGCTGTATCACGGCTGCTATTCAAGTTGGACAAAAGTCAAAACTCTTATAAGAGCATCTACGTCCAAAGAGATTGAATTTAATTTAACACAAGCAAGGCTGCTAGAATCGAATCTACGCACTCCCGCATTAAAAACTCCAATGCTACGCCTTCAGTCTTGGATTTCTTTGAAATAGAGCTGAAAGCATGACACAAGCACATGCACAGGATGAACAAATGATGAACTGTATTGCACAGTTTACGTGCCAAGTCTGTCTTGTACGTTTGTTCATATTTCAGTGTATTTTGTGCTTTGTTCTGCAACGGTTAAAACAAGCGAAAAGCGGCGAAATGTATAATTCCTCAGATTTCGAAAGAGGGCTAAGCGTTGTTGCTCGATTAGCGGGTGTGTGTTTGATGAATTTCGTGAACTGTTCACGAGCGACCCTATCCACGGTAATGACAGCGTACACAAAACATGGTAAAATGTCATCAGTGAAGAGGAATAGTAAGCGAAAGTCAAAGTTAACTGAGTTAACAGAGGCCGAAGAAATTAAAGAAGGAATGGTGGCCAGACAACATAAAGCTATCGCGGCACAAGTGACAGCAGAACTCCACACTCACTTGAGTAGAACTGTTGCGACAAAAACGATACGGCGGGAGCTCCACAAAGCCAACACTCATGGCCCTTCCATTGCAATTGCGAAACAGTTTATGTCAGTTATTCGTATTATTTTGTTCATCTCCTTTATAGTCATTCCTATAAAAAACCCATTTGTAGCTTCCATGCACAATAAAAATTAATCAAACATTTGTTTTATGTCTAATGAATAAGTATTCGAGCATGACTGCGTACAATTTTTGTGTTTTCATTTGTTCCGCTTATCACTTGGACACTGATTCGAGATTGTTAATAATTTTCGGGTGTTTTACAATAATTCATAGAATATGTAATATTGCAAAATTTTGAAGATTCATTCAAGCGCCTACGTCTTTTTCTATTTTCTCTTAAAAACAAAAAAAAACTATATTTTAATGCTGCCTACTTGCTTGTCGGGGAATGCTAACATATTTACAAAACACTTTGTTGACATGAACGATGTAATTAATAATAAATGAACTAAATTATAAACAAAATAATGTATAAATAATTTATTAATTATTTCATATTTCGCGTACATGCATTATATTCCCTTTGCTTGTACATCGTTTTGTTGGTTTATTTTTCTTCGTTTCATTTTATTCGATTTTGTTTATATATATACATTTTAAATTTCCCGATTGCTTTCCATGCAACAACATCTTGTGTTATTATTATTAAATAATGGGTTCGTTCGTTTCGTTGACTTTATTGACTCTTTTCTTCTGTTTGTGCATTCGTGTGTTTTGTGATTTTTGTTATTCTTTGCTTTATTTTTTGGCAAAATTATAAATCATTTAATATTATTAACATATAATGCAATTATTAATAATGACCTGGATAGGGACAGAAATCGCCGGGACCCCGTGCGGTAGGTATGGGGTCTTATCCAATCTATAATTTGAAAAGTCAGATTTGCGTTGATTATGAAAGCGTAAGTTGCCATTAAGTACACACCCACACATCACACACACAATGTACCTTTAATTTCAATAGATGTGATTTCGTTTTTACAGAATTGAATTCGTATTCTCACCACCACAATTGGGGGGCGTATATAACTTTGTCAAAACGTTTACAATACTCGTGCAAAAATCCGATAAAACACGGACATTTTTAATCATATGCGGATATGATAAGCACCATTTCCAAGAGTACTACAAAAATCGTCATGTGTCATCATTTGTACTTCAACTCAATACTCATTTGTACATCATCACCTTCATTTATTTGCAGTACAAATGACTATTTCTGAAATCCAATTAGATTATACGGACTAAAAAGGACGATTTTTGAAGTATACTGGGAAATGGTGTCTGGTGTCTCTAAAGGAGGTGAATACCCAAGATTTGGCCTAAGCCGGATGAAACTTTTTTATACCCTTCACATAAGATGGGGCATGTACATATATACTAAGTTTGTCATTCCGTTTGCAACACCTAGAAAGAGGCGTCATAGACCCTACAAAGTATATATATTCTTTATCAGCGTCGAAAACTGAGTCGATTTAGACATGTTTGTCCGTGTGTGTGTTGGCATTCTCACTTTTAGTTTTTGCACGCAGATCGCTATCTAAAATGGACAAAATCGGTTAAGAGCCACGCCCACAATCGAAAAAAATCTATTTATATGCCACATAAATTGACCAACGAACTTGAAATTTGGTATGCATATCTGTAGTTATGCCATCTATCGATGTGCCAAAAATGGACGCGGGCGAATAATAGACACGCCCACCACATACAAACAACTTTTACACAACGTAAAACTGGACTTGCAAGCTAATACGTTATGCATGCACTATTAGGGCCTAATATTAATACATATCTGGCACGCCCACTGTAGATGTGGAGGGTATTTAAGATTTTACCTAAGATAAATTTTGTTTCCTTACTCGTTTTTATTTTACTCATTTGGGTGAAAAGTTTGCTAAAAAAATTTTAATTAAAAAAGAAAAACTTTCTTTTTTCAAAAATTTCATTTGACTGCCGTGCACGTTGGACATATTCATATACCTTGACCTTTATTTATTTACGTCATAATGTACACATAATCGGGTGGACAGGTTTGTTCAGTTTCCACTATCAATGAAATGAAATGTTTAATTCAAGGCCTGGGTCTTGACAGCATCATCAGAAGACCCTTTTATGAAATTAACAAAATAGGAATTGGGAGTTATGGAAACAATTAGTTCTTGTATGTAATGTATTGCAACACTATGTGTGAAAAATTACAAAAAAAAAAGAAAATGTAAATAATTTTTATTGGACGCCAAGCATATTACGTTTGTTGATTTCTTGCTCCGATTCACGTGCAGTGAACTTTTTGCGTTTTATGTTTTCATTAATATATTGTTTGTCTTTTTCTATAAACAATATTTAAAGTTATCGTTAACGTTGCTGCCGTGTTGTAACAATTTATTTTTTGCAACCATTCCATATAAAAAATGATTTAATTAGTTTTTGTGCTTAACAAACACATGTAGCTATTCACTTTGTGGTCTTGGCTACCAGTGCGCATTACCATGTATCAGCCGATTTTGTTGTACACCACCGAAGAGCATGGCTGTTCGTTAACTACGTTTTATGTGCGTGTAGAGCAACACGAACCCACATTAATGATGATAAAAACGTGCAATAATGAGGTGGGTGCAAATGTAATATCTATTGGGGGCGTGTTGCATAAGAGAGAATTGATATTGTTTTCAGGTATTCGGCGCTTATTGCTCGTCGCGTTGGTTTGAGCGCAATATCAAAGATGACAAAGGCCAGCGGCAGGCTTACTTCGGTACTGGTGAAACGTTTTTATTTTCTCTATATCCCGAGCGCGCCAAATACCCATGGGTGGGTATAGCCGCTGAAAAGGACTTGGGTCATTCATCGGAACTGTTTATGGCGGCCGATGCCAAAATGATTACTATTGGGGGAGGGTAAGTCAAGTGGCATAATTTCAATTTATTTATTCCGCTCTGTTAATAAACTACTTCTAGAGAGGGGCAAGCCATCTGGATGGATGAAAATATACGCTTTGGCAAATCAGACAGTTGTAAAACCTTTAACAATCCTCCACTGTGTTCGTCGGGAGATTTTGAAATACGTGTTTTGGAAGTGTACGGCTTTGTGGGGGCCTAAATTAATTTACCAGCAACTCTAGAAAATGGAAAAGTTGACAGATCCGCCCTAAATCGTTTGGTATTCAGCTGATATTCAATTAAAAGACGAATGTCAGAGAAAAAAGCTTTCAAAATCATTTAGTAAAGGTTCCCTGAAAAAGAAATACTCTGCGTGGGACGGAAAGTGTTTATACAAAATATATAACCTAAAGGATTGTTGACAATGAAGTCCTCATAAGCAAAATACAACAAATACTTTTTATTTTCGATTCTTTCATATGCGGATGTTCGCTTATTCTATTCTGTAAACAAATATACTGTTTATAAAAATCATACAAAAACGACTGATTTCATTAATTTTATTATAACTAAAAATTGGAAATATATATAACAAGGCAATGAATCTATTATAAAAAAACATCATATTTTTGTGTATATACATATATATATATATATATATGCATGTATATATATATATAGTTCAAACCCATCTATGCATATGTTCCAAAAAGACGCAGCTCAATTTTTTAGAGCCTCATGCTATTGAATTAAATTTTTTCTTTTTTCGTTTTGTTAAAAAAAAATTTGTAAAAATTTTAGTATAGTAAACAACAATAAAATGTAGTGATTTTTTTTTTTTTTTTTTTGTAAAAAAACATTTATTTTTAATATTGTATAAAATGCGTTGACACCGATTTTGTAATGTTTTGTTGTTTAACGTTTTATTTTTTCTTATGTCTACAGTCAGACAAATAAATGTATGTATGTATAGGGTAAAAAAAAAAAAATTAAAAATTCATTAAAGTTGATCTCATTTGTTATTTATTGTTTTTTTTTTGTTTTGTTTCGAATTAATTCTCTCGTATGGAAAAGTTCATATTCAAAATATTTAAAGTAAAATGTAAAGGGTTAATATACAGTTAAACTGTAAGCGGTATACAGTTCAATTTGGCACCATAAGGCGTTTCCCTGTCGTAAGGTGCCTAGACGAAAAATAGCGTCACATTGTTTGCATCCCTCTCGTTTTGCCTTTTTCATAAAATATTGAAACCCTGAGGGTTCCTATAAAGAGCGCCATATACATACATGTGCAACATTTCATATTTTGTTATTTTTGTTTTGCTTTTACAACAACACAAACAGTTTTTATAATTAAGCAAATGTTATCGTAAAATAATTTTAGTAAAACTTTGCATTTCGCAACATTATTATTACTATTATTATTATTAGGTATTAAATGTAATCCGAAAATTATTAAATAACTATTTACTGTTAGTTAAATGAAAATGCAAAAACGAAACAACAACAACAATTTATGAAACAACGTAACGCATAGAGAAAAATGGGGAAATTAAATGAAATTCAATTCAATATTCATAAATAAAATTTATGACTGACAACGCTTTTCTAGCAACAAAAAAATGTAAAAAAAAACCAGGTGAAAATGTTATAGTCGGTTGGACCCGGCCATTAAACATCCTACTACACCACTGAATTCTATCAATTATGCTTTAATTAGTTGAGTTCTTTCCGTAAACAGTTTCAGTTCAGGCATTGCCATATAAAAGTCGCTTTTTGAAGTATCGTTGTATGGGGAGGGGTTGTAAAAATGCTCCAATCCGGTTCATTTTCAATGGGTTTCCTTGTAATAAATTTCATTAAAATATTTCACAAGAATGTGACGTTTAGTTTGCGTACAGAAAGTGATGCGGAAGGGGTTGGTGTGGCCCTTACCGCTTAAATGTTACAAGTATCCGCACAAACTTAATATACTTTTGCCACAAGTGGTGTGAAGTATAACGATACTATATTTTGTGGGTTAATCCACTGTTAATATATTTGTTTAAGCTATTGTATGTTTTGTTTATGTTTATGTTTATGGGTTATACCGAAAAAATCTTAAAAATTGTTAAGATTTAAATTTAAGTCTATTTGCTTTAACAATTTGTATGTAAAGATAAGTAATATATCTATAAATTGTTTGTTTTCCATACCCGGACATACGGACAGAAATTAAAAGCCAATTGTAACTCTGATTCCCATGCATGAAACACTAAAGTATGTACGTTTTCAAATACAATTCAAGACATGAATTCTGTTCCAAGTCCGATGTTTTAACATTATTGCGGCGTTTATTCTCACAGCCCGTTCTGCTTTAGTATCTCCATGGTTCAACTTGATTATATTTGCTTCAGATTATGTTTAAGAAGACATACAAGTAAAATCGAAATAATGTATGATAGTATGTGTACTTTATGGAGTTCCCCTCTTACATCACACGTAATGTATAGAATACTTCCACTTGGCATGGAGTACATAAAAATATTAAATATATAAATATACGTACAATATAACAAATACATGCGCACTTATACTCGTATACACTTCTATATTTTACAACGAATATGAAAATCGTTATTGTATTGCTAGAAACAAAAAAAAAACGACTTCAAGTCTATATATAAACCAATGTCTTACTAATAAATATGTAACAACAATAAATGGAAGATTTTTATGTATTTTATTTATGTAAAATTATATTTTCTAATTTGAACAGAACATACATGGAAGTTATACCCATTATTATTATCTTACAAATAATTAAAAATATATATTGTGTGTTTGAACTATAAAACCCAAAAAGGATATTATTTTACTCAACAGCTCAGCTAAGCAAACAGATGTTTAGGTGTATTTTTATATTATTAGACAGTGTGTTTTTCTATCATATACTTGCATAGTTTTAGATGGGAAATGCTTCCAGTATTGTTGACTATGTCGGACTGAATGCTTGAAGAAGGAAAATTACGTACCAAAAAGATTCTTCTTAATTGATTTAAAGTTGTTACGATCGTTTAAGCGATATGAACTTAATAACAAACACGCCCACTATTTGCATAAAATCCTTTCTAGTTAATGAAGGTAGACGATCTTTGGGTTAAAATGTAAAACTTTTCACCACTCTAAAAAGAAACTCTTCATGCCTGATTATTGGTTACGCCTACATTATACACTTAAGTGTTTCATACTTGACCAAAGCCAAACAGGGATCCTCGTCAAACAGAAATTGATCATAATGGAACATCTAATGTTGAAGGAAATCTTGTCATCAGGCATTCCATTGCGATACATGTTTATAAACAAGTATACAAGCTACGTTAGGTGTATGCCAAATCTAACATACCCACTTAAAAAATTCAGTCCAAATAAGGAAAAATACCTCAAATTTAATTGAAAAACAATAATTATAATTATTATTTAATTAATTAGAGGTGTTCTAATTAATTTTTGGACATGGTATAATTAATAGTTTTTCCCCAAATAGAAAATTCTTATCCAATCACTTTGAAAAAATTTCAACTTTTCACTCATACAATTCATAATAAATACATCGTGGACAGACACGCCCATTTGAGCTAAATTTATACATTTTCATAATTTCATTTTATGCTCTGTATGCAAGGAAAATCTGAGAATCTAAGAATAATATTTGTGAATGAGACATGCCCATTTCGGTGGGAGTATTTTGAACTAAATTTGGCATAACCCAAAATTTTGAATATTCTCCTCCTCCATACACAAAGAGTGAGCGAGACAAGTAGCTGATAAAGCTTTGTTTAAATACATATCAACTTACTCGTGAGATTCTGCATAGAAACGGTTTTTTTTTTCTAATTTGTGGGCGTGTCTTTTATACGATCACTTCAATTTTTAATACATCTATGGATGCTTTAATTATAATTATGTAGCATTTGGTACATCGGTGGCGTGTATTATGGATTTGTTTCCATTTTCCTTCCTTAGTTGAATTAAAATATTCTTCACTTACTTATTGTGTCACATTTATTTATATACGTATTACAAGTTTATTAGAAGGATACTAATAATTACACTTAGACATATAAATAAATACCCTTTTCCAAGATGTTGCTCGGTCGCATGATTGCAAAAATTGTCATCATGGCACACATAACAGCCCAATTCTTCTATAGACGTCAGGGTAGGATCAATGCTACAGCCTCTTTCCGTTTCATTAATATTCCCGAAAAAGCAATGACGCACTACCTTGGGCACACCTCTCTCTACAATAACACACAATTATTTAAAAATGATGTATAATTTTAGGGAGTTGGCTTGGACCTCTACATTTAAATGTAACCTATGGGCATGACATGTATACAACATTTATGAACTTTTAAAATATGTGTCACATGTACATAATATGTATTACTGGTTGGATTATGTCTTTTATACCCACTATCTTGAGATCGGGAGTATAATCAGTTTATCAAACCGTTTGTGAGGCCCACAAGGAAGCATCAGAGCTCTTACAAAGTATTTGTAATATATTCTTAATCATTATGAATTTCTGAAACGATTTAACCATGTCGTTCCGTCCGTTCCGTGGTAAATATTCTCTCCCGGTCGCATAAACTAACATTATCATCTTCAGAAGGTTAATATTGAAAGTGGTGCTAGTTGGTTGAAAAATATGCCCACAAAAAAGAAAGAACTAAAAAAAGATCAAATTTTTAGAAATATTACATAGATAAGTTTTTAAGCGATTTTTCTAAAAAATTTAAACAGCATTAAAATTTGAGTCGATCTAGACATGTCCGTCTATGCGTTCTTGTTGGCATTTGAAATTTTGAGTTATTAAATTGAAATTTTATAAAAGAGCAAAATCGGTTTAGAGCCACGCCCACAATCTACCAAATGCTATCACAACCATAAAAATTGACCTATAAAGTTGAGATTTATAATAACCCCCGTTCAGCAATGTGGTCGGATATTAGACACGGTCACAAATTAAGAAAAAAAACTATTCAGCTTAAAACTCGATTTGCAAATTGTTACGTAATACATACAATATTAGAGGATTTAATCATGTACCTGCCACGCCCACTGCTTCCATATAAATGTGAAGCGTTTTCATGATCACGTACCTTTGTAAGTCTGTTTCAAGCATGCTGTGGCGTTAGGGAATTCCTCTAAATTGATATCCAAATGTCTTGGAGGTTCTATATGATCGCAGTCCAATTTGAAGTGCGGCTCCGCTTCAAAGTCTTCAGCGCAATTTAACTCATAGACCGACTCACATGAAAAGCACTTAATAGCCAACACTAATAATTGCACGATTAAAACGCTTAACTCATGTAAATTATGGAAAATTCTGTACATGTACCAACCAGTTGCATTCAAGGCGGCACAAATCAAGATGAAGACAATTTTCTGCATTTCTCCAGTCCTTCACTAATATTGGATTTCTTAATTAAAATAAATCATAATGACACGCACGCTTCTTAATACTCTCCGGGATGCTTTTAGAAGAAGATTTTTCAAATTTCATTCAAAACACATGCATTTAGCATTAATGCCATGTAGTGTGACGTCACTTTTAATATTCGATCAAAGAATTTCTTTTACTTGTGCTTACGTGCGTACGTATAAATAATATTTCAAAAATAAAAGTATTTCAGAACTCGTACGTTTTAGCAGATACAAAATAATGGTTTTACGATTCCCAAAAACACTTTCTTGCTGCCGTAGAAGCACTCAAATAAATACTGAATTCTTGTGATGGGGTTTGCCTCAACACCATTTTCCAAATGTTTCGTTTCTCAAAGATATTTATGGAGGTCTTATTCTCACCCAAACTCTCTTAAATTGAAAAAGACTTTCTCTGTTGGACCTTCGTATACATATTTACATTTTTAGTACCAATTTATTGAGAAAAAGTGCAAGTCCGCATATGGAATTATTTCTCGATGTTCTTGTGGAATGTAGACACTTTTTGGGACCTTTACGCTAGGCGAATGGATGGATTCGGATTCGGATGAAGAAAATCAATAAATGTTTTTCAGTTCCAATTGAAAACGGAAAGTGGAGTTCCGTACAAATGAGAAATTATTATAAAAATGGACTTTACATGCTTAGGAAAAAACCCAGGCCAGCTGGCACAAACTAAAGATGTTTCTTTACAAATCTGTCTCCAATAGAATATAACGCGACATGTACTCCTCATGGGTACTGGTTCCGTAGAACAGGATTAGATGGAACATTAAAATCGACGAGCGTTAAAATTTTTTATTCTATACACACTTGTACAGGAAGTTCTCAAATGCGAGAAAAATATTTTTCATTTTTGGCTGTATGCCAAATTTTTCTTTCGGAGAGAACAACATAAATTTTGAATGCAATGCAACTCAAAGGAAATCTTAATATTGCTTCTTTTATACACTCAAGGCTAACCATTTGAAAACGTACAATTATTTTTATTTTCTCTATGAAATTCTTCAAAAAAAATAAAACGGTAGGATGGACTTTAAGTAAAATAATTAGATTTGAATTTCAACTGTTTCAACACTTGTCCCCACAGACGATGGAAGGAATAACGTTGGTTGTTTAATTTGTGACAATAATGAAAACAAAGCTACGGGAGATTGCATCACAAAATAAAGTATCACAACCTCTGAACTCTAAAAGGTTTTAAAGGAACTCATTTAAAGCTATAAATTCATCAGCGCTTCATATTTACAACAGGCCACCATCACAAATCCGCGACGAAGAGAATAGGAGTCGATCAAAGCCTGCATTGAAGGTTTTAGGAATTTATAGTTACTAAAAAATTACTGTTCCGCTCACACAAAATAAGGTGGAGACGGTTTCGTTTAGATCTAACAGTTTCAACATTAGACCATAGATTAGTACGAACAAATCCAAATTTTGAGGTAATGCTTTAGCGCATACCTTCGCCGCTTAATTTTAGAAGAGATGTTGCTATATTTTATTGTGTCCACGGCATAGCATGGTTAGGATTCTATTATGGTTTGGGCCTGTTTTTCTAGACATTAAGTGTCCGATCAATTTCCGATACCTGATGAATTCTTCAGAGAAAAGGTTTTAAAGAAAACAAACGGAACGTGCTATACCACTCGTATTGCAGCAATAAAATAATAAGACCTGGCTTGGAATAAATGTAGGAAAAAGGGTAAGATGACCACCAAGTCAATTTGGCTTGGACCAAATCTTAGTCTCCATTACTGCCTCCATAGTGGGCGTGGCATGTACCTGATTACGTCCTCTATTAATGTTTATATTAAGCGTTAACACACAAGTCGAATTTTGAGCCACATATAATTATATGTAAGTTATAGGTGAGTTTCTTATCTGACCACGCCTTTTTTTTTTGCCATATCAATGCTAATGGACTAATTGTAAAATTCATAGCTTCATTTTTGTGGCTGATAAAAAGATTTTTGTCGATTGTGGGCGTGGTACTTGAACTTGAATTTTGTCCAATTTCATAACCACAACCTATAGAAACCATTTCAATACCTTAAAATTCAATTTATAGGAACTACGGTTCAATGTAAATTGTTTATATAAAAGCTCTGTCTGTCTATTTTTATAGATATACAAACGTGTTCACTTATCCTATCCGTGCACACTTCCATTATATTTAAACAAGTAAAAATGCTATAGTCGTGGGGCATTGCCGTTTAAGTTACTTCGTAAAATATCATTACATGAGAATGGGTTCTAAAAATGGTCCGATCGTGTCCAACTTTGGTACAACCAAATATGAAGCAAATTAACTATTCTTCACCAAATTTGGTCAAAAATTATTAAAGATTGCGATTTTTTGCCATATAAAGACTTCTATTATAATAAAACCCTATACGGGCAGGGGATCTAAAAATAGTTCGATTCGGTCCATTTGAAGCAATACATGTCCTTGTACCAAATTTCATTGAAATATCTCAAAAAATGCTACCTCTACCTTGCGCAAAAATTTACGTGGACAGACAGACAGACAGATGGACATGTTTAAATAGATTCAGATTTGCATTTGCCGTTTAGGAGTTACATCAGCAACATCAACATCCGCACAAACTTAATATACCACAAGTGGTGTAGGGTGTAAATATATGCAATGTATCATATAGCCTTCTACATATAGCATTAACTATATTAATTGTTTAATTTTGTATGTAAACTGATTCAAGCTTGAGTGCATTTTCTATTCTTTTCTTTTTTGGCGGAATATTGATTATTGGTTACCTTGAATAAGTTTTAATCTTTTAATTAATATTCTGTTCTTTTGTTAATATTTCATTTTATTTTAATACGCGTTTACGAAAACGACGATTTTCAATACTTTCACTCAAATTTTTCACTCAATTCATTCAAAAATTTGACAGTGAAATAGATCATGCTGCGCTGCTACGAAAACTATATATTTTGTATTATTAAACTTATTACTTTTATGATTATGAAAATAAACGAGCCAGAGCAAGGAAAAGTGTTATTGTAAGAGCAGCAGGACCAGTGAAACGGGCATTGTTGCATAAATTATCCGAGCATACGTCACAGGATAATTGGCGCATAAACGGTGACGAAGGATCCGGCTGGCATCCAGTTTGTACGTTGTGTATATCACCGAAATAACAAGTGCGTATTATCTGAGGATGGCCAGAACCTGAAATCGAATTTGTTGTAATTTGAATATCAATTAGTGGGTAGCTGTTAAGTGTTGTGTTTCTTCAAGTACGAGTTCGTAACACATATCATTCATTTATTCTCACGAGTCACAGTGAGTCACCCATTGTACTGTACTGTATATCATTTCAAGTGTGTCGAGCGCATTTGAATGAACGTTAACATACACACGAACACGCTTCATGCTTATTATTATCATTGGAAGCTCGTTTTTAAGCCGCATTTTTTGCAAAATTATCAAAACAACAACAAGAAGAAAACACTTACTACCACCAGGTACACGCCTAAGTGTTGTATGTGTGTATGTGTGCATGTGTGTATGTGTGTATGCACAGGTAAATGGTTGTATGGCTGTAAGAGCAATTGCGCATTAATCGCATTTTTCAAAATGTTTAAGTAAACAAACGAACGTGAACATGTAAACAAACACCATACAGCTGTTGTGGGAGATTATTTATTAAATAAAAGTTCCAATGATGTCAAAATTGCTTCGATTCAGTGGCGAATATTCCAGCTGAATATCTAATACAGCACCGTCTGAGAATGCAAATTATTTTTTAACCCAAATAGAAATTTACTTACTTATCAAAACGCTGTGAATGTAATAAATTTCTTTATATGAATAATTCTTCTAATTAATCGATGCCCTAAGACGAACCTCTTAAGATTTTAATTGAATCAAGTAATGAAGTGAATTTAGTGGGTTAGCAGCTAGACAGTGATTAGTAATATACGTTATAGTGAACAAATGAATTCATTATATCACTTGGTGCCACAGATTACCCTGTAATTAGTTGAGTTGTATCAGTAAATGCGAGGCATTAACGTAAGTCAGTAACGTGAAATGTGATTATATGGAGAGGGGTTCTAAAAATGGTCTGATCTAGTCTAAATTTTGCATAGTTCATTATTAAGCCAATTAACTATTTTTCACCAAATTTTGTCAAAAAATATTAAGAATTGCGATTTTTTGCCATATAAAGACTTCCATTATAATAAAACCTTATATGGGTATCTAAAAATGGTCAGATTCGGTCCATTTTCAAGGCAGTTCCTCTTTGGGCCAATTTATGTGTTTGTACTAAATTTTATCGAAATATCTTCATAAATGCGATTTGTAGCTTACGCACAAATTTATATGGACATACAGACAGACATGATTAAATAGATTCAGATTTTGATTCTGAATAGATCAGTAAATGCAGCATTTACCGTTATAAACATCCATGCAAACTTAATATAGTCTTTGTGACGAAAAGGGTACAGGGACTGCAAATGTTGCTGTAAGTTGAAATGGATCGAAATCTCAATTGTTGTGACGAGATTTATTTACAGAAACCGACCCAGGGTTGAAGGAATAAAATTCTCTCCATATAACCCTTTGTCAAAATGTTTACAATATTTAGAAAAATTCCTTATGTCTGTCGATCCGGGTTGTCATATTCTATTTGCAAACATTCTAAATATCGATTCCGAACTTGCTGATTAGTTAAACAATAAGTTTATCTGAGTCATTATGTTAGTTCTATTTAAATTGAAAGAAATTGGCCAAGGGCCACGCCCACAATCGCTAAAAATTGATCTATTAGGCCCAAAAATTAAGTTTGTCCATGCAGTTCACTCATTGATGAGACTAAAATAGATGGTGTCGAATGACAATTACGCTCACAGTTTTCCAAAAAATCCTATTTGGGGCAGAATCTGATTTCTTAGTTGATAAATAATTTATACATTACTAGAGGGCGTTAACAGTTACCTGCCACGCCCATGATTTGTAAATATATGTGTAGGGGTATTTAAGATTTGGTCTAAGACATTTTTCGCTTTTTTACTCGTTCGTTTTTTCTTATTACTCATAAAGTATAAAATCAGAGAAAGTTGAAAATCGAACTTTGGTGGCATTGGTCAAATTAGTTGCGTTTAATTACAAGTTTTAGTTTAATAGTGGGATGTACGAACCAGTTTTGGATTTTCAACATTTCCCTAAAATCAGTTCATACCAGACCTTAAGGATACCTTCACTTTTTATATTTCTTTCCATAATTGAATGATCTTCTAACTTAATAACCTTCAACCCCACCGGGTAAATATACATCTAAAGATGAGAATCAATAACTTGAAATGACATCATTTTGAAATAATTGAAAAAAAAAACATGAACGAAGTGAACTGAACCTACAACGCATAAAATAGCACTTAATGTGTGACAAGACGTTCTGTTAAGAGAAAATGTATAAAAATAAATCTTAATATTTACCAGTTTCCAAGGCCTTCTTCATGCAGCCGGTGGCATTGCGCAATGAAGGGAACATGGCTTGCAAGAACCTGGGCGGTGCTACCCGTGAACAGTCGAATTTCATGCGATCTTCGGCTTCAAAGTTTTCACCGCATTTCGGATTTGAGATGGACTCGCACTGATAGCACTGCATGGCAAGAGCTGAAATTGAAAACATTTTAGAAGTTTGCGTTGACGCACGCGTTGGTGTCAGTCTTCGATATTGTACTTGTGCCACTTAATACACCCAATAGCAAAACGGTCATAAAGCATTTAACATTGTTATTCATCTTGCGTGATTTTTTAAAATTCTTTTTTATAAAAATTGTGTGGAAAACTTGTGATTACTGTATTGACGATGCTTTCTACTCGATCGTTTAACCCAAACTGAATTTACTTATTAACCGCGTATTTGTTGTTAACGGTGAGCGAAAATGTTGTCATTGTGGTCAATTCTCATTTCATTTTGCATAACACAACATAAGCCTCTTTGAGTCAATTACCGAGTCACAGTAATTGCAATAATCGAGTACATTTTTTTCGGCTTGACAACTTGCAAGTACATGTTAGAGCTACTACACATCCTGGTTATCTACACGATAACGGAGTTGTTCTGAAACCCAATGGAAATACAAAAAAAATAATAATTTTTTTGTTTCTAAATTACTCAACAATTACTGCATAATATTAAAATTCATATACAAACACCCATAGAAATAACCGCTCATTCATATTATTGACATCATGATGGTTGACATCATCAGCATCTATTGTGAATGCATCAGTGCGAACTCCGCGTTTATTTTTTTAATGTATAAAATTTTCGTAAGCTTTTATACCCTTCACATAAAATCATTATCAGCATCAAAATCTAGATCTAGTCGATCTCAATATGTCCGTTCTGTTGGCGCTCTCACGGCAATAAATTTTTAATTTATTGAACTGGAATTTTGTACTTTAGGTTTCTGCAGGGAGATCGCTATTTAAGTTGAGCAAAATTGTTCAAAAGCCACGCCCACAATTGACAAAAATCTATTTATCTGCCACAAGGGCTGGTCTACGAAGTCAAAATACGGTATTCGCATTAACATTTAGCCTTTCCATGGCTATGCAAAAAAATGCCACTTTTCTGCCAAGGCAAAGGCTAGGTAAAAATTACGAATTTATACGGAAATTTGATTCTATTCGATAGTATTTGCCTATAGAAATATAATAGTGAAGGTTTAAGCTTTATTGACCCACTCTAGCAGCTTCTGTGAGATGAAATATATGAGAAAAGAGTCTTTAAAACTGTCTCTTAGGAACCAATTTCATTCCAGTTAAATATAGAGCATAAATGCAGATTTCTTTATTCAGAGGGATATGATATAGGGTTCATACTTCTATAAACATAAAAAGAAAAAAATTATTCGACCAAGTTGTTATAATAGTAATTAATAATAATTTCATAAAGACAAGTATTTTTCCAAGAACGGCGTTCTATAGAGAAGTTTAGGCAATGTGCTGATCCGTGAAATTTATTTGAAAACATACATTTTTACGCACGCTCCAGTTTCGCTATCGATCTTACAACGTCCCGCATTAGCATTATTATGCCTTCGGCTACACTATATTTATAGACACGGCAAATAATTTCACACATTACAATAGATTGGATTAAGTTGGTTTTATTGAATGTTTCGGAGGTCTAGATTTAGTATATTTTTGTATCATAATATTAGACAAATGCGTTCATATCATATAGAGAATGAAGCGTTAGGATTAGGATTAATTTTATAATTTTATTATATGTGATTTATTTTTAATTTTTTTTTTAATTGAAAGTAATGAAATATTTTGAATATTTTTTTTAAAATAAATAATTAATTCTAAAATGTAGTGTATGGGTTGAGTGCGTTGGACCATTGTTTTTTAATTTAAATAATTTTTTTTTTAAATAAATATATAAAAACATAAAAATAGTACAATAAAATACAATGAAAAACAATGAAAAAAGTTTCGGTTTGATAAAATTTTTTATAAAAAAAAAAAAAAATAAAAATATTAAGAATTAATGGTAGATGAATGCAATTGATTCGTTTTACAATTAGAAGGTGATTGTCAGTGGATTAATATAAAGTCGGGCCTCGGATACAAAAGAGATCAATTAAGAAAATTGAGTGAGTTATTGAAAATTACACTTAAGCATATTGTACCTAAATCCTTTACACACAATTTATAAGGATCTTATATAACGAACATGTAGAAAATGAAATATTTGACTGGAGCCAAATCTTGATTACCCTTCACATTTATATGTAAACTGCGAGCAGTGGTATATAACCAACTTTCGGTTTACGCGGTTCGTTTTGACTTGCAGTGATAGATTGTTGAATAATCATACATTCAATGACCTTGACATCATACTAAATGAAATACATGAATATTAAAAATATTTACTGTCAAAAAAGTGTAAATGGAGAGTTTATTTTGACACGATTGAACTATGTGTTCCATATTATCTCAAAGGTTTATATTTTTCCCAAATTATGAACATTTTTATTATCTGATCCCGCCTAATATCACCCTATCGTTAGATTCAATAAATGTAAATATTTTAACTGTAGAGGTCTATTTTTATGACCGTTAGATGTCTTTACAAGTTGTAGGCCTGACAGTTTCACTCATTTTAATTAAGAAACTACCGTCATATCCTAAGAAAGTCTGAATATTTAAAGCATTCGTGAAAATCGACTCAGGCTACATACAAATTTATAAAGTCCCTAGTGCCTAGCACGTTTTCCACATGGAATGACAATCTTAGGCAATGTAAGGGGTATAGTGATTACAACATATAAAATAGTTTTATAATAAATTCTTTTGTAAATTTGTTATAATTAAGATAAATTAGCTTTACTTTTTACTAACCCTCTCTATTCTATTCTCTCGAATCATCGGTAGTGACAGAAGGACAATCGCGAGCCCTTCCATTTCTTTCTTTCTTAATTTTGCGGGAAAAAGGTGGAATAGGTTTCATTTTTTGGCAGTTTTTTCTTTCTTCTTAAGTGTTTAATAGAATAAGTGAATTCACTTTTTCTCTTTTTAGAGGAATCAGTTCAATTTTGTAACATTCAATATAAGAACAAGGGGGCGAAGAACTTGAAAAAGATATTTTAAAGGGTACTAAACTATAACACTTATAAACTGAAAATTTGGAACTATAAGTATCACATAGAAAACTTTGACAAGACATTGTTCTAGTAAAAGGCTTACAACCTATATAGAGATGAGGTTGGGATTTATTCTAAAAATATTTTGGCTATAATTAATGAAATAATGGTGGCAGTCGTTAATGGGACGACATTCTCCGAACCGAGCATGGTGCTGATGTGAGCTCCATTGCATTTATCACTTAAACAATCCTGACAAAATACTCGGCGTGCATTCTTTTCATAGGCGGGCTCACTGTTACAATGATCCAACGGATCCGATTTATTGGTATAATAACAAAATCGTTTAATTATTGTTTTACCATTCACTGGAAGAAGAAAAGGAAAATGTAATACCAATTGTTCAACTGGGCATAGTCGCGTATTGTACGTACGTTCTTCTATTGTTTTGCGGCAAACTGGACGTTCGTGTTCTGAATTGATGGAACTATTGCATTTGCGCACCACACTCCAATTGTGCTCCTTCAAGAAGTCTGTGGGTATGTTTTGTTCCTTGAACTCAGAACTGCAAAAGTCTTCAGATCCGATAGTGTCGGAACTGCAATGCCAACAATGCAAATGCTTCGGTGGCTCGGCTGTAAAGAGATGAAAGAGAAAACTTCAACTTTACATTATAGTGGATGCTTCAGAGATCCTAATAATGAGTATTTTTTTTTTTTTTGGATCAGCATCATCAGATTTGTGACGAATGGACTTGCCCGCACCTGAAACATCAGCTCTCTACTGAAGCGTTCTTTATAGACAATATTGGCGATTGGGTGATACGTTATAGTTGTTATTGTTTTTAAGTTGTACGTGTCCTATTCGCATGTAAAGCGTGCCACTAAATAATAGATTTTTTCTTTGGCGTCTATGGAATTTTTTATATGATTTTCCGTACATATGTATGCGTAGACGTACACGTTTTTATGTAAAGGTAATGTAGAGCAAAAGGTAGGAATTTTGATGAGAAAATAAGTGAAAATGTTGTAGCTGGTCAAGCCGAACCATTTAATACCCTTCATCACTTAGCTCCACAAATTAGTTGTATCAGTAAGCGCGGGTATTGTTATATAAGTATTTTCGTGAAAAATCATTATAGAGGAAGGACTTCTAAAAATGGTCCAATTGGATCCAAATTTGGCACAACCAATTGGTTGTTGTTAGGCTACTTAACAATTTTTCACCAAATTTTGTCAAAAAATATAAGAAATTACGGATGTTCGCCATATAAAAACTTCTATTTAATAGAACGTTATATGGGGAGGTATTCTAAAAATAGTTCAATCCGGTAGATTTTTAATAGGGTTCTTTTCTGAACCAAGACATGTTCTTGTACCAAATGTAATCGAAATGCATGATTAAGTTGTTTCAGGTGGGTGCGGAATTTTCCAAACTGAAGATACTCTTTGCCACAAGTGTTGCGGGATATAAAAAGTCGTATTTTTGCTTTGACCATAAATGCTTACTTCACTTAATTATACCCTACAGCACATATGGTAGAAAGTATATTAAGCTTGTTTGTAACTCCTAAATGGCTTAAGAAAGATACACCCTTTATTATATCGAACGATTCGGAATCGATTCAACCATGTCCGTCAGTCTGTCTGTTGTTTGTCCATGTTTATTGGTACGCAACCTACAACAGGTCGGACTTTTGGAAATATTTCGATGAAATTTGGAACAAGGATATGTTTTGGCCTAAGGAGAATATCTATAGAAATTTGACAATTTTTAGAACCCTTCCTCATATAATGTTTTATTACATATAAAGGAAGGAAGGACGTTTACACGGAGAAAATTCACAATTCTTAACTTGGAACTAAGTAGTACCCTAGTATTGAATTGTCACGTTTGACAGACTACAAAATGTTCAGTTGTTTGTATCAAAGATTATAATGCTGTTGTATGGAACAGTATAAATTTTTTTTTTTTTTTGAAGTAATGAGAGAAAATTCTCAAAATTCGTGGATGTTTGGTAAAATTGTCAAATTGAATCATTTTCAACTTTAAAAAATCCTTCAGCCTTCTTCTTACGTTACTCGTTATACATCTTTACGTATTCGTTAATTTTTGTTCTGGTGAGTGTAATAAAATATGTATGATTGGATATGATGTAAACACTGTCTATGAAGATTGTTGTTGTCGGTAATTTTTTGTCTAACCGACGTCTGGATGGCGCCCGACGCATGCCACAGCATCTCAATAATGTTGTTGATGATCCTAATTACAATGCATACAGATAAGCTTTCGTTTTCAAACACTGTTCAAGGCGTCAAGAACTCTTTTTATACATATATGTAGTAAATGGGTGACAACAATACAGAGGGCTTAATTATATAATGTAGCATGTTCAAAACAAGTAAATATAATTATGATTAAAATAACCTCGGCTTGGGTCAACTATCGTTTAGATCGAAAATTTTCCAGGGTCCATGTATTGAAAGGCTTTTAATACTCAACACCACCTGTGGCATAATCCTAAATGACGAATGTCACATCCATCTTTATTTATACCGATCGATTCAGAATCAAAATCTGAAACGATTTAACCATATCCGTCTGTCTGTCCATGTACATTTTTCGCATTTTTTAAGATATTTCAATGAATTTTAGGATAAATACATGTATTGGCTCATAGAAGAACCCTATAGAAAATGGACCAAATCTGACCATTTTTAGAACCCCTCCCCATATAAGGTTTTATTATAATGAAAGCGTTTATATGGCACAAAATCGCAATTCTTAATATTTTTCAACAAAATTTGGTCAAAAAACAGTTAATTAGCTTAATAATTAACTGTACAAAATCTGGCTCCGATCGGACCATTTTTAGAACCCCTTATCATATGATGATATTTCACGAAGCGGCTTTTATGGCAACGTCCTACGTAGTAATTTATGCAACCAAGTGGTGTAGGGTATTAAATGGTCGAACGGGACCTACTATAACAATTTCACTTGTTTTTTTGTATAAATATTTAAATTTTTTGCAAACTTCCCCATTTCAACAAGCGATGGTAAAATTAATCACTTGTTACACGAACTCAATTTATACTAACATTCACACATAATGAGCTATTCTTTCTAATGTACTTATTTTATCCATATTTAGTCATGGCTGCGGGTATGTGGGTCATGGTAACTCCATTCACAAACAAAACAGTTTTATTGTTAATATAAATAAAAACAAACTAAACTCACACATTGCCCGACACGCCCTTTTCATCTAGGTAACTAAACATTAATACGTGCATGCGTGCAAATGTTACGAAAACAGTAAAAGAAGCTTAAGCTTATGAACTCAAAGTGGAAAGTGATCAATAATGGCCTGACACGACATTACACTGAAATAAAAAATATTTGTTATCGCATAGGTGCAGTTTTCAATTGTAAAAGGCTTTCAACTGAATTGCGTATGTGTAGATATTTTCAAATTTTCTAATTTTATATGCAAGACTTCAGTTACGCTGGATTGTATGGCAGTTGTATAGAATCCGTATGAGTGACCACATAGAAGCACCTCGCTGAGCGTTAAGAAATTGTCCAACTGTTCGTTTCCAACTCTGCAGGATATTTGCTGAGGTTTCTTTGCTTTATTAAAAATATGTTTCATTTCATTTCAATAACAGATAAATGACGCAAGTCTGTTAATTTACTGCCAAACAAACATTTGAAAATAGAGCAGAATTTTATACGCCACTGTTCCTTATAGTGTAGTGACCTCTTCATTCCGTACATAATATATATTTGGCACACCAACTCACTGTATATGTGTGGCATGTTTGTATGAACTATTTCAATTATTGATAAATTAACTATTCCTTCTCTCTGTTCCTCCTTTTAAAAATGGCAAAAATAAAACAAACAAAAAAATCATGAAAAACATAGAATGCCAAAGCAAATGAATAAAAATTGCCCCCGTTTCACCTGGAAGCATTTATTCAAAGGTGAACAACACCCACATGATTTTAATTTTTATATTCATGTGCGAAAAAAATTGCCAAAATTAAACTATGACCTTTATATTGAAATATTATATACCGTTTGAAAATAGACACTCTTACCATTTTAACGGTATAACATTTTCATCAAAATATTTCGTTTATATATCGATTGTGATTGATTGAAAATTGGTCTCGATGGAAAATTCAAAACCCTCCCTTGTAGAAATGATAGTTTTAGGACCAAAAATAATTTAGTTACAATATATTTATATAATAAGATGATGTAACGGTAAAAAAAATTTGAACAAAACTCCCTTCCCCCTTCTTTACCATATACGGATAGACAGACAGACATAAATGGATTCCTGTTCATGCTGAACAAGAGTTTAAGGTCTCTGATGTTTCTTTCTGGGTGTTGCAAATGTTTTGAAGAAGTGTTTATACCCTAAGAGGGAGGGTCGTTTACATTTATTCTTAATACGAATAGGAAAACACAAGAAAGTATCGTAATTATGTGGGAATTTCTCACAGCTCCTACTCGGTTGAAGAGACAACTTTAATAATAGAATTTAATATTGAAATGACAGAGTAGATGTGATTAAATGTATATAACACGTCATAAGGTGATATTTTATTATACCATGATATCATCAAGTACCATGTATTGAAAGGTTAAAGGACACGCTTGCGTATACAAAGTTTTTAGTACGTGGTTGCGTAATACTACTTAACTATGCGTAATTCATTCGAATGTATTCCCTAAAGCTTACGGTTTACAGTGAAACTAGTGTTGGTTGAATATAAAACATCTAAGAAGAAGGTGTCAGAGACTCTAGAAATCAAAATCGAATATAATTTAGACATTTCTGTCCGTATGTCCGTATTGTTATGGGCACTCTTACGGTTGTAAATTTTGAGATATTGAGCTGTTATTTTGTACAGACAATTCTAGATTCTGCACGCTATTGGACAAAATCAGTGAAGAGCCACGCCTATAATTGAAGAAAATCTATTTATCTGTCATAAAAATTGAGCCAAAAAGTTGAAATTTGGTACTCGGATTAAAATGTAGCCCTTGCAGTGAAATGCTAACAATGGGAGTCGTCGCGGTCACTTAACAGACACGCCCTTCATTTACAAAAAACTATAATTGATATAGAATTCTACTAGTATGGGCCCTGGAAATATGAAAAGCGTAATCAGGTGCATGCCACGCCCCATATGGAGGAGGTGAGACCAAATTTAGTTTTCTTTTACTTGTTAAATTTTGTCTTGGACCACTTCCATAATGATGAGCTCACTAGGGACTTTATATGAATAGAAAAATGTTGACCTAAATATTCGTCACCCCTACCGTCTGCTTTTCCTTTCATTGTTATTTTTAGAGTTTAAGGCTTTCAAGCAGGCGTGTCTAAATCACATCGAAACTTTATCCAGTTTAACCAAATATAGAATAAGAGGCCGGAGAGCTACTTCTGGCACTTCTGAACTTACTCTAACATCATGGGATTAAATTCCTTTTTTTTCTTTATTTATTACAAACCTTGATTTTTATAGACGACAGTCAAGATAAGTGTGCCCACAATAAGACTTTTCATTAATTTCGCCATTCTGCTGTTCTCTCAATTGATTGATTGATTGAGTGAATGGTTATTACGCTTTTATTTTTTATATTTTACACTGTAATTTATTTCTTGATTAAGTCACAGTAATCAATTGCATGAAATCATTACTGATGGTGTGAATGTTTTTAATTTTTTATGTTTTTCACTTGTTTCCTTAATGGCGTTGTAAGCACCGTTCGCTTTGGACAGCAACTGAATACTTTTCCTTGCACTGTCAGCGTAGGAAACACAACTTGACGGCACTTACAAACAAGTGCGTATCACTCTGTCTGGTAATATTTAATTCATACTTTTCAGAAATGACGCAAAAACCAAACGAAATGTTACGTATGCGTAGTTGAGTAACTTATAAATCGTTTGTCCCACACGAACCTTAATAGAAAGCGCCTACATTCCATGTAGAAAAAGATGGGACAAGAGAGGCCAAAGGAAATGTGCTGTTTTGTTATAATAAATGAATGAAAAGCTTTCAAGGATATTTTTTATATATCATATGAATGTAGACGTTAACGCCAAATTGGCGCCTTATGTTTTATTGCTGTGTGTGTATGTTAAAGTTGTTTGTGTAAACAATCTTAACAAGCTTTCGCTTGTAATCGGCTGTGGTGAATAAATATTTTTATTAAAGCTCCTCTTATGTTGAAAAATGCGTATAATATACATAAGTGTGAGTGGAATTGGTTTCTGTCCAAGATAATTGAAATCTTTTTGTGTGAATTTCAGTTTTTGATTATTTTTCACACATTGCATCAATATTTGTTAAAAGCAAATGAAAATGAAAAAAAAACTTAAAAAATCTGACCATTTCATACCCCACACACTAAGTACGCAAAAGGTGCGTACGTTTATAACTCCTAAGCGGTAAATGCTACACTCACCTTCAATTATACCGAATTTGTCTGTCTGGCTGTCCATATAAATTTGAGCTACAGGTCGCATATTCTGATGAAATTTGATCCAAAAACACGTATTGGCCCAAAGCGGAACTCTATTGAAAATGGACCGAAACGTACCATTTTTAGAATCCCTCCCCCTCCCTATAAGCGCAATTCTTAACACTAAACCTACCGACATTTCATGTATACCTTGTCCTACCATGAGCGGTCAAATGACCGTTTCAAAGAAACATCTGTTTCTTAATATAGAAGGAAACTTTTCTTTTTTCGGAAAGTAAACAATAAAGAAAGTTGTGAATATTGAAAAATGGATTGTATGTATATTATAGGAAAAGTCAATAAGCGACAGGGTGATAAAGTTACGTTGTATACGAGAATTTTTAAACAAAATTTCAAAAACGGTCATTTGACCGCGCGTTGGTAGGTTTAGTGTTAATATTTTGTGACAAAATTTGGTGAAGAATAGTTAGTTGGCTTCATAATTGACGGTGCCAAATTCGGAACCGATCGGATCATTTTGTGGCACCAAGTCGTGTAGGACATTGAACGACTATAACATTTTCAACTGTTTGCTATATTTAGTTGAATTGTAACAAGAAACGCGTGTCAGTGTCGTTATACGGAGAGGGGCTTTAAAAGTGGCTTGATCGGGTTCAAATTAATTATTAAGCCAATTAACTGTAATTTAACAAAATGCGAATGCGAGTTCTAAAATCAAATCCCTTTTTAATACTTAATTGGCTCAGAAGACATCGTTATGCCGAATTTCACAAAAAAAAAAAAAAAAAATTGCGATGTGTAGGGTGCTCGGACATGGTTAAATTTATTCGAATTTTGATTAAGAGGAAACATTTTTGTAAGTGGAGTTTAACACGGAGTATGGTTTTTTATAAATTTTGGGCGTTTATGTTATCCGACCACGTTCATTTTTGACACATCGATAGAAGGGATAATTATTAATATGTGTACCAAATTTCAACTTGATAGCTCAATTTTTGCGTCAGCTAAATAGATTTTTGTCGATTGTGGGCGTGGCTCTTGATCGATTTTACCCATTTTAAAGAGAGATCTGTGTACAGTAACTAAATGTGTCGGTACAAAATTTCAGGTAAATAGCTTAAAATTTATGCCGGTAAAAATGTCAACAACAGATGGACATACGGACCCATGAACATACGTTCGTCAATTCTTGTCTAGTTTTAATCAAGAATATATATACTTTGTAAAGTCCCTGACGCCTTCTGAGTTTTGTAAATGGCCTGACAACTTAGTATACCATCATCTGATGTGGAGGGTATAAAAAATACAACTTCCTCTCCACCAACGCCATATAATTCAAGATGTCATTTTATAGTCACGGAAATTCAATTAACAACGACGCACACTTCAGCACTTCAGCTATTGCATTCCACATTATTTAGAGTTTTCAATTCTTATATATTCATATACCGCCCGCCATAATTATGTGCAGTTTGCTTGTGCTGTTGATTTGTGCTTTTAATTTAATTTCTTTTTTCAATTTGACCTTATGCCGTGTGGCAGTGACATTACATGACCGAAGAGCTGCACAAAATCTCCACATAATTGTTCATTCCGTAATAGGTTCATAAAAACGCTCTTTCGAGTAAATTGCAATTTAAAGTCATGTGCGTACTGTACCGCAGACTGATTGCCAGCAAAATTATTGCAAAGTTGGTTTCCAGTAAATGGTTAATTGAAGTTAAAGTGTTATGTGTGTGTGTGTGTACAACTCCGGATGTTTGACTGCTTACATGCACGTAACATTTCCGTTGTCATGCTACTTAACAGCTTGTACTGAAACATTGTCCTTAATGGTCGTTCAAAGGCCACTGCGAGCAGAATGAACATAATTACGCATATCATTAAATACTTTCAATGCCTTTAAGAGATCTTCGAAAGAAGAATCGGAAATTTTCGTTAAAATGTAGTGCTAATGTCTCCTAAAAATAGATCGATCGTATATATTTTCAATAATACAATAATAGCTTAAGAGGTAAAATTATGACTTGTATGTTATTACATGAAATAAACGCCTAAACGGACATGCTTAAATCGATTCAGATTTTTTTCTAATCGAATCGGTATAGTTAAAGATGGGTGTGGCATTTTCAGTTTAGCACAAATATAAGTAAGTGACTATAACTCTGAAACGGCTGATTTCCTCACCAATTATAACTTTTCCTTATTTTTGGATCCCCAATCACGTCCCGAGAGATTTAGGCCGATTTTACGGCACCCCCTCGAATACATGGACGTACATATGTACGAGTATGTGTGTACATGCATTATTTCAAATTTGATCTTTTATTATGCCATACAGCAATATGCAATATTTTGTACGTTTGCTATCGGCTGCAAACGTGGTTTATTCTTACATACATATGTATCGGTTACAAACAATTTTACAATTACAACTACTCGGTGTAGCATGGTACACAAGTAAAATAAAAAATACACAAAAGTAATTATATTGTAAATAAATATATGATTATGCTATGTGTGTATGTGTGGTTATTCGATTTTGTAAAGTTCTTACTCTCACATCCCGTTTTTTTCTTCTTTTTAACAAAATTTTAACAAACAATCTGAACAATTCAAATATAGACAAACACTAGGTATGCGAATGGTAATTAAAGTGGATTTTGTTGTAATGTTTCTCCGGTGGAGAGGATTCGTGGGATCCTGATTCGTTCTCATCGTAGAATGAAATTTAATTTTATTTAATCAGTTTCATTGCAAAGCACAGCGATGTTATGATTAATGCCAGATAAGCTGTGCGGGAGCTGGCTCCGTTACAACCGTCCGTGTCGCACGTTTCACAAAAGAGCGTCTTTATATGGGACGACGTTGTATCGTGTGCACATTTATCAGCCGGATCGTCTATATCCTCGTAAAAGCACGAACGCGTTATGACATGTTTGCCATAAACTGCAAGGAAGAAAAATATTAGAAAAAATATAGAATTGTGTCATTTTGCAATGGAAGCAGAAATGTAAATGTGACTGATTAAGTCCATGCCTGTACGATATACCTATTAATACGAAAAAAATATTCATTGAAGCATAAAATTCATTATACCCTGCACCACTGGTGGCCATGATTGTAATTCCTAAACGGCAAATGGCACACCCATCTTCAATTAAACCAATCCATTCAGAATTAAAATCTGAATAGATTTCTGTCTGGCCATGTATATGTTTCGCATTTTTTGAGATATTTCGATGAAATTTGGTACAAAGACATGTACTGGCCCACAGGAAAACCCCCTTTCCATATAATTATATTACACGAAGAAACTTATATAAGCACAACTAAACTAATTGTAGCATAATTAATGGGACCAAATGGTGTGGGCTATTAAATGATCGGTCTTGACCGATTATAACATTTTCACTTCTTTTAACATAAAGTTGGACCAAGACAGATATCAAAACTTATGGTAAATTTAACTACATTTGGTTTAAATATGCTCTACATCTACATACAAAAAGTGGGCGTGGCATGTACCTGATTACGTTCTCTAATAATGTATGTATTACGTATTAACTTAAAAGTCGTCTTTTACGCTTCATATGAATTTTTGTAAATTGTGAGTGTGTTATCCGTTCACGCCCACTTTTGGAACATAAATGGGATAATTATGAGTATGTGTGGCAAATTTCATTAGATTATTATCGATTGTGGGCGTGGCTCTTGACCGATTTTGCCCAATTTAAATAACTAGAAATGTGTGCACAAAATTTCAACTCAATACTTACAACTATGAGAATGCCAACAACAGACGGACGCACGGACATGCATGTCTAGAAAGACTCAGTTTTTAAATGATTAGCATCAGATTTTTTGACGCTTAGCATGAAGAGTCTTTGACGCCTCCTGTTGCAAATGGAACGACCAACTTAGTAGACAAAACTTAGCATAGTATGTTATATGGACGGTATAAGAATCAATTGCGATCGTTTTCTGTCATTTTCCCCATCATTGAAATGATTTCATCGCATATATGGTACGTTTGTGAGCGAGCGTAGGCAAAACATCTACATCTACAACAAGCTGTGCTCTACTTATTCTTCAGTATATACGAACAAGCGGGTATGCTAAAACTACTACATTATCTATCATCTTAAACAAAATTTAATTCAATTGAAATTCAACTCGAAAGTTGATATTTTTGCAATATGAAGCGATATGTAATTAAAATCAATCAATGGAGAATCATTCTAACAAAGTTCTTAAAATGAAATGAAATGGTTGTGTTCATTCATGGTATGTGTGCCTCTGCTGACTTCTTTAGCAAGAATTTCTAAACTTTTGAATATTTTATGAAAAACATTCAGTTTTGAAAACCAAATGAATACGCATTTACTTATTGATAACACCTACCATATGTTTGTACTGTTTTTTTTTTTTATTTGAATTATGCGACATATACGGAATGACAATAACGTCGAAATGCATTTGTTTTCGCCTACAAATGAAATATATTTTCCCGTCTATCATGTGCATGCTTTCAATTGAGTAGGTTTGATATGTTAGTGTTGTTGTTGTTGTTGTTATTGTTATCATTATTACAAAGTATTGCACATGTATTCTTAATCGTTATCAAAATCTGAGTCGTTCTAAACATGTATGTCCGTACGTCTGTCCCTTGTTGTCCATGCTTATGGTAGCAAACTTTTGATAAAGTTGAAATGAAATTTTGGTACAAATATTTCTAACTTTGGTCGCACCTTGCTACATATTTGAATTGGACAAAATTGGTGAAAAGTCACGCCCACAATCGACAAAAATCTTTGTATCAATCATTAAAATTTAACTATGTTGCATCAAATGTCGATGCAACATGCCAAAAATGGGCGTGGTCAGATAACAGACACGCCTATAATTTACAAAAAAACTATATCTTGTAGCAGAATTCTACTTACAAGTTGATACTTAATGAGGTACCACTGTTTGAATGTATGTACGTGTACCAGGGTTTTTCAGATTTGTTCTAAGAAAGCTTGAATTATTTTACTTGTTGTTGTTGTTATTGTTGTTATTATTAAGCGCGTGTGTAAATTTGTAAGCCCCCTCTCTATACCGATCGATTTAAAATCATTTTCTAAATCGATTTAATCATCAGCCATCTGTCTGTCTGTCTGTCCACGTAAATTTGTGCGCAAGCTTCAGGTAGCATTCAATCAAATTTTGTACAAGAACATATTTTGTCTTAAAGATGAATCCGATTAAAAATAGACCGAATTGAACCATTTTTAGGACCCCTCATCATATAACGATCTATTACAATTGTTGAGTTTCTTATATAGCAAAAAATTGCAAAAATTTAAATTTTTTTTTTTTTGACAAAATTTAATAAAGAATAGTTTAGTAAATGGCTGTAACAAACTTGAATCCGAACGGAACATTTTTAGAACCCCTTTCCACATAAATATATTTCACGAAGTAACTCATGTGGCAGCGACCTCGCATTACAACGAAACTAATTGTAGCGTAATTTTCTGTAACATTTTTACTTGTTGTTATTATTGTTGTTGTTGTTATTATTGTTCTTAACCTTAGCAAACTCATCACATATTGAATATACTTTCCAGTAATGAAGAATATCATCAATCCTTTACACTTATAGATCTATTCGTCCATCCGCCCGTCCGTCCATTTAATATTAGGTACAGCAAATATTGCTTAAAGATATTGAATATCTGTATGCTAGTTTCTTGATTGAAAAAAAACAACAACAGCAACATTTTCAGCAAGATTTCAAATCTATCTGTTGCACCAGTCAAGCGTTAGCGGTAGAAATTATTGGTGGCAAGAAGGGAAGTGAGGAGAATACGTGAAAAAAATTCACAACAGATTATAAAATATATACAAAATGTATTATATTTCCAGGTTGTTAGGTGACAAGCCCTTTATTTTGTACATTTATATATTTGTACAGGTATACAGCGTATGGCATTAATGGGCACCGTTCATTGTGTAACAATGGAAGCTGACATCATCTGCCTATAATAAGCACAATAAATGTAATAACAACAATAACAATAACAATAAATGTATTGGGAACACAGCAGTGATACATATTAAGAAGTTGTTGTAAAAAATATCGTCCGTGATATTTTTATACCACCACCAGCCCAGAGTTTACATATAAGTACATATAAGCAATGTTTAGAAGGAGGGTATCGCAGACCTCACAAAGTACACATTGAATCGGCATCGAATAATGTCTGTCTGTTTGTGTATGTGTTGGTGTATGAAAAACATTATCCTGCCTCTCCTTCTGTTTCTAAGCATTGGTTGCTACTAAGTTATGTGCAAACGGGAGTTATTCGTTGTGACATAAATGTATGCATGTGTGCGCTATCAATAGTGATGCGGTTTATACACTATTCTTAAAACCTGTCCCGCACTTTTAATTTTAATTTTTAATTTTTCAAGTTAAGACACACACACATTCGCACACAAACTTTTCACTTATGTTGTTATGTCATAATGGCCGGGTGAACCAGCATGTGTTAAAACGATGCCAAACCAAAGATTGTAAATTTTAAAAACGTGATCGTACTTTGATATCTATTTGGGTGGTACTTACAACCGCACAATAAATGATCGTAAGTTCTGCGCCACAAGCCTTCCATACATATTTATGTCTGTTATGTCAAAAATTTTCAATATTTAGATAGATGGCCTGTTCGTGTACACACAACACACAAACAAGACATGGCACGTAATCTAGTAACTGCATGATAGAGAGTGTTGTGACATTTACTCCTTGTGAGCTTTTGTCTAATCAATGACGACATGGAAAACGACAACAACAACAACAACAGCTATAAGTGTGATATTTTTTTTGGGCAATCTGTCTATATGTCAGCGAGTAAACTAAATTTGCCTTGGGCCACATTTTAAATACCCTCCACCACTGTATGCTTATGGAGGTGGTAGCATGTACCTGATGCCGCCCTCTAATAGTGTATGTAACACATATCGGGTACAAATCTTTGCTAAATAAGGTGTTTTTGTACATTGTGGGCGTGTCCATTATCCTACCATGCCCATTTTTGGTAATTCGACGGATGCCTCAATTAGAACACAATGTCGTAAATTCAACTTCTTGGGTTTATTTATGTGACTGGGAGAGATTTTAGTCGATTATAAGCGTGGCTCTTAATCCATTTTGCTCAATTTAAATAGCGCTCTACATACAGCAAATAGAAATATTTGTACAAAATTTCAGTTCAATAACTAAAAAGTTATGACCGTGAGAGTGCAGACAACAGGTTGACATGGACAGACGCACGAACGGAATCTAGATCGACTCAGATTTTGAAGCTGATCAGAAAGAATACAAAAAAATTTGTATTTGGCTTCCTTCTGAGTGTTGCACACCTCGGCCTACTGTTGGTAGGTAGAGTATGGCTTTTCACCAGCTTAAATGCTCTTTCGCCTGTCGAACCAACCTCGACTATCATTGGTAATATTCTTAACTGCATGAAGGGGTTACCAATTCAACGCAATACCTGAGTACAAATTCCAGTTGAAAAACTCCTTCACTTTTTTCCTCAGCTAGATTTGAACTTATGAAGGACTGAAGGACGGATAGGTAGCGTAATAAAATTCATGTGTAAGGAAGAGTTTTTAAGCTTTTTCTGTATATTTTTGATTAAAATCAAAATCTGACTATATTCACATGTATACACGTCCTCTCCATTTTAAGCTCTCATGAGAGTTTCCTCTAAAAAACGGACCCATTGGGCATTTCTTAATCGATCAGATTTACTTTTATACGCATAACAGTATACTTCAAAGTCCTCCAACTGTCTTAAGTTGCTGTTATCTGTGAGGTAACAGCAATCAGACGCCTTTTAACAACTTTATTAATTTCTATAATTTATGTCCTTCTTTTTATTTCCACATTTACTTGCCAGCCCCAGCCCCAGCCAGCCAACAGTTTTTACAGATTTTATTTACTTTTATGCACCACACGTCGTACATGTGTACTTGAAGTGATTGTCATAAATTTTGTGCTGTAAAAACATTTTCTTGCCTCTCGTCTACAGAAATATGTTGCTAGTAATTTGTTGCTTTTTAAAAATCGTAATTGTTCAATTATTACAAATGACTTTTTCACAATACGGCAAAATGGCAGCGAACGAGCCATGCACCAGCACACTCACATACCATTTAAAACATTTCATTTATTTATTTATTTATTTATGAGCGATTTGCAGATAAAATCGTTATTGGCGAAATGGAATAAAAATAGCTCATGACTGATGGCAACATTGCTTTAAATAATTAGTCAGAGTCTGTTAGATATGAAAGTTTATTAATTTTTTTGATAAATGTATCTCTGGATCATTGCAAGATTGCAAGATTTCATAATTTTTTACCCAACACACAAAACGGATATATTTTCATAAACGAAACATAAGTTTTATGTTTGTATCAAATGTCTCTAGATGGGTACAGTAATAGGAAGTTGGTCTTTTACCTAAAAAATAGTTACAACAACCATTAAAGGGACAATAGAGAGCGTCAGACTCTGGTAGTAGCCTAAATCTGAATCTTAATACTCTTCGCATACACATGAATATCTTGGGCGTGATAGGTACGCCTTCAAATAGTGCTTTTACTACGTGTCAATTGCAAGTTGAATTCTGGGTTGAAAAAGGTTTCTTTTTTTGTAAAATGTGGTCTAATTATACCCTCCACATGTTTGCAACGTCCAGGAGGAGGCGTCAGAGGCCCTACCAAGTATACATAATCTTAATCTGCATCAAAAAATGAGTCGATCTAGACATGTCCGCGTGTCCGTGATTCTATCTATTGTTGACATTCTCACGGGCGTAAATTTTAAGATATTGGGCTGACATTTTTAGTTTTTGCACGCAGATTGCTCTTTAATTTGGGCAAAATTGATTAATATCCACGCCCACAATTGACAAAAATCTATTTATCTACCTTAAAAATTGAGCTATTAAGTTGAAATTTGGTATGCTTATCTATAATTATCCTCTTAATCGATGTACCAAAAATGAGTGTAATCATATACCTGCCAAGCCCACTGTTATAGATGTGGGGGGTATTTAAAATTTGGTCTAAGCTACATATAGTTTTCTTACTGGTTCTGCTTAATAAACAAAATATAAATTTTTATTGAATGTGGGCGTGGCAGGCTTATCTAAATTTTTGCTTCCTTGACCGTTTCAACAACAAATGCACACGCGAATATAATTAAATGTACTGACAAATGACGTTTCCTACTGTTAGTACATTAGTACTTAGTATACCTCCCCAGCTTATTCAGAGAGTATAAAAAATATATTCTGGGTGTAGTTTTAATATCGTAAACTCACCTTCTAGTACCAGCTTTTTACATACTGGTCGTGTATTTACCGATTTCACACCAGCCGAATAGGTGCAGTTCACATAACTCCAATAACGTTGTTGATCTGTTATACCATTTGGTTCAAAGGGATCATGACAAAAATCACCATTCGAGACATCGGTCGAGCAACGCCAACAACGCAAAACGGCTTCAGCTGAAAATAATGCACAAATAATAACAATAAATTATTTATTTATCTTTTTACAGTAATTTCACTAATGAACAGTTCTTTTTATTATTCATAATTTTTAACAAAAGTTAGACGATGTGCTTGACGTTAAATTATTAAAGCTCTACTATCACTGTACTAAAGGGTATAATAAGTTTGTGCAGATGTTTGTAAGCCATAAAGAGCAACCTTCAATTATACTAATCGATTCAGAATCATTTTCTCAATCGCTTTAACCATGTCCGTCTATCTGTCCCTGTAAATTTGTATGCAAGCTACTGGTCGCATTTTTTAGATATTTCGATAAAATTTGGTAGAAGGACATGTGTTGGTCTAGAGAAGAAGCCTATTAAAAATAATTCAAATCGGATTTATTTAGAAAGCCCCCCCTATATAAGATCCCATTATAATGGGAGTTTTTATATAGCAATAAATCGCAATTCTTAATATTTCTTGATAATATTTGGTGAAGAATAGTTAAATAACTTAATATTTGGCTGTACCAGATTTGGCTCCGATCGGAACATTTTTAGAACCCCTTTCCATATAACGATATTTCACAAAGTGACTTATATGACAATGCCTCCTACAACTCAACTAATTGGAGCATAACTTGTGGAATTAACTGATGTAGGGTATTAAGTGGTTGAGTAAAATATTTTCACATCATTTTAAGGTACATTTGTACCCTACCAAACCACTTTTAGAAGCCCTTCCTAAAGTCTTTCACTTGCTGTTATTTATACTTTGGATTTTTTTTAGTAGAATTGGCATCAAATGATATTGAGTTTTAAACGGTTCATTTTGACCTATTTTGACCTATATAGCGCTTTGCTTGTTTTAATTTTCAATAATTACTAATTAAAACGTTTAGTTTTGAGGTGATCGCGTACATATTTAAATGCTATATTATTATTATTTGCATCCCAGGCTTATGATGCACTTGCAAGACTTGTATAAATAATTTGTCATTTGTTTAAGGTTGTCTTGATTTAACGTGTAATTATTTTTACTTAAGTTGACTGATGATTTAGTAGCCTGACATTAAGTATGATTTCATTGAGTTTCTCTCTGAATGGATCATTATGTTAAAAATGTTGTGAAAAGTATTGAAATGAGCCACACTATTCACTATGCCACATCACTGTCTCAGCCAGGCGATAGTCCGAAACGAAACTAAATGCAAAGGTTTCATAATAAAAAAAAGAAAAAGAAATTGTCGGAATTATTGGTGGCAGTACAGCAGAATACAATGAAGACAGACAGACAGACACACAGAGATGCTAAAATAATTTCATCGATTCTCGATTAGTACTTAATTTACCACGCTGCAGTACAAGTGGTGTAGAGTGTGGTCAAGTGTATCATATACAGTGGCTCACAGCTTATTTGGTACACTACCCTTTATAGAAATAAAACCACTGTAGCTTCTAAACTATTAAAGCTATCAACGAAATTTGGATGCCAAGTTGTTGTTGTATGTTTAAACAACATTAAAAACAAAAAAAATTACAAAAGAATATTTCTAACTGTCTAATAATAAGAACTTTGCTATAACACATCAAAAATACATGTCACAGCTTATTTGGTACAGATGTCTTTTTATTTAAAAATAATAAATATTAGTATATTTAATATTTTGTATAGGTACCCTTTTGCTTTTATAGTACTCTGTAGCCTCTTTGGCATTGAATCTACCAGCTTTTAGGTAACATCTGGGCTAATTTTACCCCACTCTTCCAACAACGCCTTCTTCAGTTCATTTTTGTTGGTTATGTTGTGTTTCCTAATGTTATTTTCCAACAAAAACCACAAATTTTCAATAACATTAAAGTCCGGTGACTGAGCCGGTGGCGACATTAAATGAAGGCAATTCCATATTAGATAAGTCTCCACAATTGTTGACTTATGTTTTGGGTCGTTATCTTGATAGAAGCGGAAATTATCGCGTATACCAAGCTTCGTTGCATTTTGGAGCAAGTTGTCTTTTAGTATGTTGAGGTACATATTTTTGCCCATTATTCCTTCAACAAACACTAAACTACCTACTGCAGCTGTGGACATACAGGCCCAAACTGTTACACTTCCTCCGCCATGCTTAACCGTAGTTTTAAAGTTTTCTTTATTCAGCTCAATATTCGGTTTTCGCCAAACGTAGGACATGCCGTCGGAACCGCCGATGTTAAATTTTGACTCATCTGCAAAAATAACTGAGTTCCAGAACTCAGAATTCTTCTTGACATGTTCTTTGGCAAATGAAAGCCGGTTTTGTTTATTTTTTTTACTGATGAATGGCTTCTTACGAGCTACTCGACCATTAAAACCAGACTTACGGAGTACGCGACGAATTGTTTCGGCACTACATGACTTGCCTAATCCATTCTCAATTTCACAAGCCACTTTTGGTGCAGATAGCCTCGGATTTGCCCTTATTTTTCTTACAATGAATCTCTCATCAGATTCATTGAAGATTTTGTTAGGTGCATTTCTGCCTCTATCCTTTACGCGGTTTTCATTAATAAAGCAGTGGATAATATTTTGAACTGGAGATTTACTCAAGTTCGCAAAGTCAGCAATTTTCCGTACCTAGTGCCCATTTTCATGATGATTTGGGACCAGTTCACGCTGTTCAATAGTTGTACGACGACCCATTTTTACATTACGTGTTTTGATTGACAGTTATTTTAAATTACCAAAATTAGTACTTGAAATGATTGAAAATATTACCAAGAAGGCAGAGAAGAGAAAAATAGTGAAAAATGTTAGGACTAGTCCATACTTAAGTGCACAGAAATAACTGTACCAAATAAACTGTGACATGTATTTTTGATGTGTTACAACAAAGTTCTTATTATTAAACAGTTAGAAAAATTTTTTTGAAATCTTTTTTGTTTTCAATGTTCATTAAACATACAACAACAACTTGGCATCCAAATTTCGTTGATAGCTTTAATAGTTTAGAAGCTACAGTGGTTTTATTTCTATAAAGGGTAGTGTACCAAATAAGCTGTGAGCCACTGTATGTCATCGTTAATGCAGTCATTGTGGATATCAGCGAATTACCGGTTCTACTTGTGCATTTTACATGTGACCCCTTAATATTTCAAATTCCACATTAAGGCTTCAAAAGTTATTTATTTTATTACATACAAGTTCGTGCATTCGATTAGTTTGTTCATCTTTTAAATCTTTAAAGTCTTTTATTGTTTGTTCACTGATTAATTAATCGCCTACGAGTACGTTATGCAAATGCCTACATTAGCCCCTAGTATCTAAAGCGCTCAATTGAAATGTTTCCATTATTGATATTTACAACAAACCGTGTATGACCCTATATGACAAACTAACGGTTGATCAAATAAGATCTATATACACTACAGTTAATGTAAGTCTTCTAATAATAAATGTTTGGCGTGCTGCACCACCTTGTTGACACCACCTCTACACATAATTCAATACTAAGTTCCTTATCCCAGTTGCAACACTCAAAATATTTACCAAATCTTGTAATGTAATCTTTATTTGAGTTGATCTTGATTGAATCCGTCCGTATGTCTGTCTGTTGTTGGCACACTCGTGGTCGTAATTTTTGATCTATTGAACAAAATATTTCTTGTTACTGCACGTAGGTTGTTCTATTTAGGATGTGCAGAATTGACTTAGAGCCACGACCACAATCTTCACATTCATTCTAAGGTCGTAATTATGAAAAAAAAGAAATATAAAAATGTTAGCATATAATACCAGGCACCCAGAATTGCTCACTAAGCCAATCTTGATTCAACATATTTTTTTAAAGTCTTATAACTTGGAAATGGTTGGACGGATTTTGCTGAAACTTTTTGTGAAATCTTAGAAATTAATTCAGCTGTCAGTTGAAATATATTATATGGGCGTGGCTTCGACCATTTAGTTAATAAACAAAATTTATTTTTAAAAAGTTCTTTCCTAAGGAAATGGGCAGTGCCACGCCCATCCCAACAAAGCTAGAGGAATATCCAAATATTTGCAAAAAATTTGACCAAAATCGGAGCAGTAGTTTTCTAGTTATAAACCAAGCAACTTTACATTCATTGGTTGTGGTACACTGCCTTGTAAGCTACTTCGGGAAATATAATTTTGTGGAAAGGGGTTTTCCTGTTTGACTTATAGTATGGGACTCCTTTGGATCAAAATAACCGGTTCCACCTGGTGGCACAGGTAACGTTTAAACTTTATTTAACTGTGACTGAGTATTTCTTAATTCTTAACCGTGCGAATTGGAATCGCTGACTTATTAGGCTTTTTCTTTTCAAGTTTTTAAAGTGCGCCATAATGCACTACCAAAAAAAAATTGTCATTTTTTTAAGATTATGCTACAAGAGGGAGAGATGCCATACTTCGTTATCTTGCGAACAACATTCTTACATGTTCTGAAATCGAATCAGTATCCTTGTTAAAGGCCAGAAAGAAAACCTGTTCATGCCCTCTCTCTCAGTACGCGTGTACATAATAAATGTACAGAAAAAGTATTTCAATATCTTTAGAAGGTCAATACTATTTATAAAGAAAAAAGTGCACATTTTCCAAGACATTAAGACTCAATAAAACGTTTAATAGCATGGCTGCATAATTCATCCACCGTATATTACCATGGAGAGCTCACAAGTGGCTCGCCAGTGTGTGAATTATTTAAAAATACTTTTATTATTATTAGATCATAATAAATAAGATTCAAGAATGCATATGTATGTGTTACACATGCGTACGTATGAATAAGAAGATGAAATTATGACATTGAGACCAACACATGCACACACTCACTCAGCCACCCATTTATAACTAATGTCTCGCTAAACGACACGACAAAGACACAACAGTCACTAGAGTGCGTGTGCTGTGTGTGTGTGTTTTGTATATTGTGGAGGTAAGTGGCACGAAACTACAAGAAAACAAAAAACATTTGGTAGACAGTTAAAAAACCAGGCAAACAAATTTTTGTAGAAACAACTTTTATGTCTGTCTTTCAGTCCGTCTGTCCATTCATTAAATGGCTAAACGTGTTTTTTTTTTGTTTTGTTAAATTGATATAAAACCAAATGCAGACTGACTTGTGGCGGTGGTAGCTGGGTGCAGGTCTAGTACGAGTGCGTACAGTAAGTCAACCAATTGTCGAATCGTAATTCATAACCACATTTAATTGTGCAAAAACAACAAAAAAAAGACACAAACAGCAACTACAACACATTTTAAAATTGCCATTAACAACAACAACAACACCAACAACAATCATATATATAATCAGACAGAACCAATTGCGTTGCAATGCCGTTTATTGCAAAAACACAATCTCACCAAAAATATCACAACGTACCCAACATGTTAAATAACAACAACAACAATAATAATAATAGTGGTTATCTCATAATAATAAAAATAATAAAAGTAATAATGGCCATACATATAAAAATGTAATAGATTTGTGTGCATACAGGCATGCAATCGCAGGCAGACCATACAAACGAGTCGCTGTGATTGGCTTACAATGGAGGTTGTAGTGCTAACGATTTTGCAAACGCGCTAAAATGAAATCCTGGGTCTGTTGTCTTATTATTATATATGCATACATACACACGTACACGTACACGCACAATGCGGACCAGTTTCTCACCCAAACGAAACAACATTAATATTAACATTGTCAGGCAGTGTCAATCAGTCAGTTACTTAACCAGCCTAAGCTGACCATAAATAAACAACAATTTATTATATACACACACATTGGTATGAATGTATGCGTAAGCATTCATAATAAGCACTGCTGTGCTTCTTCTAGTTAAGTCATTATGGATGAGATTGTTTCGTAGGAAGTGAAAAAAAAATGAAATCGCAGCGCGCACGTAAGTGTATGCGGCACACTTGTGGCCCCGTAAGTGGCAATCTGAAATCTGAAATATTCCGTTGCACACACACAACACTTGGACATCTTTTCAGTCTTTGCTCAGTTTAGTCGAGTTCAACTACCTTTCAATTGATTTAACGATTTAATGATTTAATGTTTATGCGATAATTATGCAACATAAAGAAACTCATAATTTCTGTTCATTTAAAATGCACGCACCCACACACCCCACACACACACACACACACACACACATCGCGCCAAAATGTTGGCAATTTCTTCATTTGTTTTCTTGGCGAAAAGTAATAAATGTATGACTTGTATGGTTCGCCCATAATTGTACAAAATGTTGTCGGCGGTGTTCACCCACTCACTTACATCGGGTTCAACTGACTTGTTGCGCATATTATGTACAACATTTTAACGGTTCATGTGATTGTTGTATAAACGAATTAGGCCAACTTGGTTATGACCAGTATGTGAATGAACTGTAATGCATTAACTTATGGGAGCCTTTCCTACCATCACTTATACGGCACTGGCGTACACTTGTTATGCTTACCGTCCCATACTAAAATATTTAAACGTGATATGTTGTTAACAATTATCAACGCTTGGGTAACTTCCACTTGTTACATCTATAACAAGCAAATATAATGCAAATGAAGAAGATTCTCAGTAAGTGCGCTATAGGTACCGTATGTGCCTGAGAAATGTTTCTTTTTTTATAATCTGCGCATAAGATGGATTGGCTGTCTATTCTGTTTACAAAACCTGGAAGAAAATAAAACAACAACAAAATACAAGTCCATCTAAACATTGTCCATCCGCGCCTCAATCCCTTATTTATTTGAATGCTTACGAGAGTAAATTTTGAGATAATGAGCTAGAATTTTACACAAACACCGCTATACCGTATGCATTCCGTGCTCTATTTAAATCGTTCAAATGCCACGCCCACAATCAACAAAAATCGATTTATTTTCTATTTTTTCAGTTGTCCTGATAACTGAATCGCTCACAATTTTCAAAACATTAAAAAAGAAATCTTTCTTATGCTGAATCCGACGTGTAAGTTGAAACACTGTTAAAGGGCAAAAGCAGATACTTGCCACGCCCACAATAAATGTGGAGATTAGTTTAAGATTTGGCCGGAACCAACCTCGATTTCTTTGCTTTTTTATTTTATTTTCAATCGATTTTTTCTAATTTCAAGGCATATCAAAAACAGGTTCGGTTCCCTTGGCAGTTAGATAACGTATAGTCAATATTCAAAATGGCGGGTCTCTATCATTAGATATAAAACTAAAAGGCTGGAGTAGTAGAAGTAAAAATGCCATGTGGCATCACGCTAAATTCACAATGGCAGCCGCTGACATGATTCAACATGGACCTCATATAAAAGATGTTACGAAGCAGAATAGAGTAAGCTAAATATATCCGCCACAAGATGACGGATTACTGATCTCCTAACAATCTATATGATAGGAATGTCAAATGGTATGATATCCGTCAAGTGATATGGCATCTATCCCAAGATGTTCTCAAGTTGTTCACGAATGCGAGTTTGATTCTACGATGGTATAGTATACAAAATTTCTGCGATCACTTGAAGAAGGTCGTTGGCCACTTTCCTTATAATCGAAATGTACGACATGGGTATCAAGTGAAACAGCTTGACGCATAAAATGAGATTAGTTTCATACTAAATATAATAATGACAGCCGAAAATGTTAAATTATTATTTTTAAAACCTATCCAATGTGGGTATCGTTTAAAGGGGGCTTGACAAGTAGAATGCCGTTAGCTGGGTTGTGATGTCAAAAATAGCGGAAGCAACCATAAAGTAGAAGCTCTTTAACTTTTTCGACTTGTTCTAATTAACATGGAAGTTTTCGTTTATTAAATCCTGCTTTCGAATGATTTGAAGGTCACTGCAGAGTTTTGAAAAAATATTATACAACTTTGTTAACAATTGTGCCCTCAAGGGTGGGCCGGGTTTTAACAAGCATAAACCGCAACGCACTCTTCTCAGCAACGAATCGAATGTAATCATTACTAAAAACTGTGGTTCGGACGCTCTATATAGATTTTTAGTTTAGACATAAATTGGTTGGTTCGCTTGTGTTTATATTTAGCATGCTTGAAGTCTTAGTTGCAAGTCGCAGTGAAGAATCTAAGAATCAAGGCAACAGCGCAATAAGCTGCAAGCACGCCGATACGCACGTAATTGCAACGAAATCATTTGCACTTGTTTTGTTTACATGTCTTTGCGTAATGAATTCAATTCGTTGTTAATCCTTATTCCACTACTAATTAATGCTCTTGCCTTTATGTCAATACGGGCATTTTGCACATGATTGGATAGGAAATTAATATCAGCTAATTAAAGCCACATATGAAGCGTGTTTTCACACATAACGTGTAGCAACACAGAATGATACGTATGCACCGTAAAGTTGCAACAACATTTGCTACTCTTGCACCAAGCATGCGCGAGCACTACGTTGTGATAGTAAAACCATACTTTCGTTACTAGATGTTCGTTAGTGGATGCTTGCGTTATTATAATAAATTATTCAGCAAAAGTTTCGAGCTGTGTCTTATATTCAGACGGTGAGGATCGACACTAACCTGTTGTAAGGCACAAAATGCTCAGCATTATAATGGTTGCCACAAAATACAAGTTGGACATATTGGAGCTGCTTTTTTGTTGTTGTTACTGTTGTTGTTGTATATATTTTTCTTTGTTGCTTTAAATAAAAGAAACGACACTTGTTTTTTATGCGCTAGAGGTATTTATTTTTAATATGCAACCCGCGCCAATGTTTTGCTTTTCTTTTATATTAAACATGCGAATATAGAAAGTTTCCACTTGTGTTCACCACACACACGCTGAGATATGTACGATTTAAACTCGCTGACAACTAAATGTAAACTAAAATGCTTATTTAACTATAAGTTTGAATTGGTGAGGGGTGAACATTGACATACGCACGAACGCGATATGTGCACACGAGTGGACTTGTGTGTGTGTTTGAAAGAATGAAGAGCAGAGGATACTATTCGTGCACATATGTGTACACACATTACATATGTGAGCAGCAAAATGTTTGCAAAAAAAAAAAAAACATCAAATGAAAATCGATCGAGCCCACCACTGAAAGCCCTACATTTTGTACTTAGTTCCATAAATTATGCTATGGTAGTAGTGAGGCATTGTCGATTAAGTCGCTACATGAGATATCATTATATGGGAAGGGGTTCTAATAATAGTTCGATTGGGTCCAAATTTGGCCCACCCAAATATGAAGCTAATTAACTCTTCTTCACCAAATTTTGTCCAAAAATATTAGGAAATGCGATTTATTTGCTATATAAACACTCGCATTGTAATGGAACCTTATATGGGGAGGGCTTCAAAAAATGGTCCAATTCGAAACATTTTCAATAAGGTTCCTCTCTGAACCAATACATGTCCTTGGATCAAATTTCATGGAAATATCTCAAAAAATGTGACCTAAATCTTGGGCATAAATTTACATGGACCGACAGACGATTATTCTGAATCGATCGATAGGATGGGTGTGATATTTCCCGATTAGGAGTTACAAGCATCAGCACTAACTTAATAAACCCTTCACTACATGTGGTGCAGGGTATAATAAAGGCACTGCACAAAAAAACTATCATTTCAAGTAAAAAATACAATTTAACAAAATCGTAGCGTTCGCGTGTAGACGTTTTATGATAATGCGAAATATGGTGTGAACGAGCAAACATGGCTCATAGCGCTGGATTATCACTTTGTCGGACATATTGTGTATACAAGAAATGAAAATTTTATTATAAAATAGCTGAGCGAGTATAATTTTGATTATTCGTGCTTATGTGAAATTTTGGACAGAACGACGGTAGTTTTATGGTGCGATTCTGTATTAAAAATTCACTGTTGTAGTTATTATATAAATTTCAATTAATTTATTTATTTCTGCAACAACGTTCTGAACGTTTTTTTTCTTTTACATAGAGTGGGAAAAAACTGTGCAGCTCCTTAGCTAACAGACACCAAATTTCATAATCTTTAGAATTTTCTGAAGGAAATTTAAACTCACTTGGCTTGAGCCAAGGCTTAGGCTTTCATATAGTATTACTTTAAGGAGTCTTTGAAGTCTCCTTCTGGGTGTTGTATACGAAATGGGAAACTTAGTAGAGACCGTCACTATACAAAAACCTTAAACCAATATATGTAAGGCATGCACAGTACAACTAAATTTAATTTCCAATGGATTTTTTTTCATTTTGCTAAATTCGATGTCCACTGTTGTGCATTTTTTTGCATTAAAACAAAGACTAAACGTAGATGTATGTGCCACCGTTCTGGAGGGCGTCAATCAACATTACATCAATTATGAAATCACACGCCTGCTGTGTCCCTTATACCCTTTTTTTATTGTTGCTGTCTCCTTTATTTACTTGTTTTTACTTTTATGAATAAAAAGGAAAACGAAGATACGCGCGGACGCGTACATTGTTTGAAAAAAGCAGTCAATTCAGGAAAACGTTTAATAAACTATTGGGAAGAGTATGAGTAAAAACTTGTCATAATAATTAATTTCAATAATAGTTTATGCCACAGATGGGGAACGTTCGCCGCCGAGGCTGACTGTGACCCCTGAGAGTTTCTCCTACGTTTCTTGTATTACATGCTTTTATTAAATGCAAAATATCAACTGAAAAATAAAAAATATTAAAACTTCCGCGATCTTTTTCTTTACTGTTGAATGTAACGCCGCATGGTAAAACGTGGTGTTTTGGTTATGACAAAAACTTTAAACTGTTGCAACACTGAGTTAAAAGAAACTGGAAACAACGTTTTTACATCATTCAAGAGCTTATATTCTGAACATTTGGGTGGCTGTAGAATTTTAGGTGTGTGATTCGTCTTAAGTCGAAATGAACCACTTTTCTCTACTACTGTTTGAAAGGACGCTGCTTCAAATCATCACAGAAGCTGTCCCGGTAGCCTGATTAAGCTCAAATTTGCATCATGTAATTCATTTAGTCAATTACTATTGATTGGCATCAAAATTTTTTAAATAATTTTTTTACGCAAAAGGCGTAAATTTTCGAATTTTTCGAAAATTTTGCCTTGCTGTAGCCTTTTTTAAAAAATGGCAAAAAAACAAGTGAAAATTCGCCGATTGCTGTTAAAGTTAGCACGATTAAGCCTTGTAGCAACTGGAATTCACTTGCCAAGTTTTATCATCGATTTTCTTGATATAAAAATTCTTATAAAAAAATAAAATTTATTTGTTTTATTTTTAGCTGGAATGAAATTAATGAAAAATGTAGAACCTAGATTATTATGATTTAAAAATGGCCAAAGCCAACTAGCTCCTCAAAGCACACACTAAACGAATTTCGCTTCCTGCCAGGTTATATTGGTATGAAAGTATAGAGTGCAGTATTTTTAAGTAAGTCACGCTTACGTTTCGTTCGCTTGTCAATTTTTGGTTACAAGAACTGTGGTGTTACATAATCTTTGAGGTTATATTAAAGTCAAAAGTTCATATGTCGATATGTGGTGAGTGGCTACGACATGGTTAACTGATACGAGATTGTTATCCTTCATGTTCTTGTACAGCTGTACGAGTAACGTTTCATTTTGATGCATTGAAGTGATTTACAGGAGATTCACATTATACAGAAAGTGGTTCTAAAAATGGTCCGATCGGGTCCAAATTTGGCACAGCCAAATATAAAGCTAATTAACTATAATTTACCAAATTTTGTCAAAAAATACTAAGAATTGCGATGTTTTGTCATGTAAAGATTTCCGTTATAATAAAACCTTATATGGGGAGGAGTTCAAAAAATGATCAGATTGGGTCCATTTTCAATAGGATTCTGCTATGGGCCAATACATGTACTTATACCAAATTTGATTGAAATATCTTCATAAGTACGATCTGTAGCTTGTGCACAATTTTACATGGATAATCAGATGGACAGACGGACATGGTTAAATCGTTTTTGATTTTTATTCTGAATCGATCGGCATAATTAATGGAGGGTGTGACGTTTTCCAATTAGAGTTGCAAACATCCGCACAAACTTAAAATACCCTTTGCCATATATATATATATGGGTTTATAGGGCGTTTTTCATTAAAATTCCAGCACAGTTTTCTTTTATTATGCTTTTTTTTAAATAAAACATGTACCGTTTGGATCGACAACCTCTGGCCGTTTTTCGCGTAACAGCATTATAGCATCAGTGTAAAGCTTCTATGTAGAATTTCTTGGCTAAAAACTGAACCAAGTACCTTTCACAGGTATTTTCCAAGACAGCCTTACACCTTAAGAGGGTTCCGCAGAGAGCTTAACATATCGTACGCGGTCGGGACGGGGTATGAAGTACACTTCACAGCTAACTTCTTAATTTTTCAACCATTTTACCAGTTGTTGACGTTATTACGTGAACATGTGATGATGAAATTCTAACTAAAAAACTTTTGATCCAACTGAGTTTCGAAAGTGGACGCCAGAACATCTACCATTTATTTAGGCTAACATGCTTACAACTCACATCTACCTCATGTTTACCTTATGCTTAAGTTTGTTTATTAATAATTAATTTAAATATCATCCCACTTTCATTCTACTGCCTTAATTTGCTGGAAACATTCGTAATCTTCAACATTAGTGCCATGTTTCTACATATAAACATTCATACCCCAATACCCATGGGGGTTAAGCACTTACACTATTGGCATATTGGTACAAATTTTTTATTTTTGTTATTATTTGTCTATTAATTAACTGTAGTCATTCAATTTTCTTATGCTAGGACCGGCAGCAAGTCCGTTTCTAAATGTAACTCTTTTTAACACCCTATGTCAATGGCACGAAGCTGTATAAACATTCTGCCTCTAAAATTATTAAAGAACGAAACACTAGAGTTTTAAGTTTCCTCCCATACGTTAATAATTTGTTGTTTTTGTTTTTTATTTTTGAATCGTTTTATAATAAGAACAATAAACATAAACTTAGTTTATAAATACATTTCCTACCACTTGCTTAAAAGTATAAAAATAAAATAAAAATTGTTGGATTAGTAACCTTTGCAAAGCAATCATTTTTCTTCTGTCAAACGAAAATTTTCAAAGAACTTTTCATAGAATTTCGTTGAGTTTGGTTCGATTTTGCTGGATTTTGTTGAAGTTTTTTGAATTTTTTTCAAAGAGATGGAGTCAAATAATGGATCAGGAAATCAACGTAACGCCACTGAATTGACCAGACTTGTTGCCTTGTGCGAGACTCAAAATGTTCCGCTGACTTGCTTGGGATGGTGCAGTAATGAAGAAATCTATTACAGGTAGTCTTTGAATTCAAGAAGGTTTTGAGAGAGAGTCATTAACATACTTTTATTTCAGCGATAACCATCGCATCTATAAACGGAATGCGAGTACATACAAGGCAGAGGTAGTGGCAATATTACCAAATGATTTCGTACCCTCCGATATGCATTGGCTTTTAATGGGTGGAATGCCTAATGCGGAAGGAATGGGTAGCGACACTTTACTCATCTGCAGCAGAGATGGACGCTACATTACACTAAATAAAAATGCTCACGTAGTGTACGCTATTTCGGCTCATTATGGTGCTATCACCAGCGGACGCTGGAGTCCCGACGGTGCTTCAATTTTAACGGGTAACATAATATATATATATATAAATTTCATATATTTGTTGCATTTTTGTTTTTGTTTTTTTATAAAAGCTGGAGTAGATGGTGCCATTAAAATATGGTCTCGTTTGGGAGTGTTGGAATCAACCGTTGTACACGCTGAGGAAGCCATAACCTGTGCTCGCTGGTCCTCTAATTCGGATTCTATTGTTTTCTGCCAAGGCAGTCACATTTCTGTAAAGGCTTTGGCAGCTAATGGTAAACGTATCAAAGTAATTTATATCCATGAAAAAAAGGAGACGTGTTCGTGATTATTTAACCACTCTGCTTTATTTTAGTGGTATGCTCACGAGGGTATGATATTATCATTGAGCTGGTCTTCGCAATCTCCTTTGATTGCTTCGGCTGGCGCAGATAAGCGCTTCAAAATGTGGAACAATCAAGGTGTGAACATGTTCACCAGTTCCTTGCATGAGCACCCCCTTACCATGGTGTCATTTACTAATGAAGACGATTTACTGGTGGGAGGATTTAATATGCTGAAATTATGCTCTATCGCTGGAGTAAATTTGAATTTTCTTCACATTCTCACTTAAAAACTTACTGTAACTTTTCTTTAGGGGTGTTACAACACTAATTACTTTTATAAACCAAAGGTGGGCACCGTTTTATCGGCTTCATGGTCTCCGGATGGCAATCAGGTTAGCTGCGGCACCTTCAATGGTCACCTCGTTATAGGTCATTTGGTGAAATATCCAATTAATTATTATTGATTGGCATTAAAGTTTTTAAAATAAACCTTGTAGCAACTGGAACTCACTTGCACCTTATCGGTTTTCTTGATATAAAAATTCTTATAAAAAAATAAAATTTATTTGTTTTATTTTTAGCTGGAATGAAATTAATGAAAAATGTAGAACCTAGATTATTATGATTTAAAAATGGCCAAAGCCAACTAGCTCCTCAAAGCACACACTAAACGAATTTCGCTTCCTGCCAGGTTATATTGGTATGAAAGTATAGAGTGCAGTATTTTTAAGTAAGTCACGCTTACGTTTCGTTCGCTTGTCAATTTTTGGTTACAAGAACTGTGGTGTTACATAATCTTTGAGGTTATATTAAAGTCACAAGTTCATATGTCGATATGTGGTGAGTGGCTACGACATGGTTAACTGATACGAGATTGTTATCCTTCATGTTCTTGTACAGCTGTACAAGTAACGTTTCATTTTGGTGCATTGAAGTGATTTACAGGAGATTCACTTATTGTGCTTTTATCATAACGCATCAATTAACAAGTTATAGTCAAACCAGACTATTTAATACGCTACACCACTTAGCTCAATTAGCATGTGGATACGCGAGACACTGCCGTATAAGTGATTTTGTGAAATATTATTATACAGAAAAATGGTCCGATCGGGTCCAAATTTGGCACAGCCAAATATAAAGCTAATTAACTATAATTTACCAAATTTTGTCAAAAAATACTAAGAATTGCGATGTTTTGTCATGTAAAGATTTCCGCTATAATAAAACCTTATATGGGGAGGAGTTCAAAAAATGATCAGATTGGGTCCATTTTCAATAGGATTCTGCTATGGGCCAATACATGTACTTATACCAAATTTGATTGAAATATCTTCATAAGTACGATCTGTAGCTTGTGCACAATTTACCATGGATAGTCAGATGGACAGACGAATATGATTAAATCGTTTTTATACCCTCCACCTCAGTGATGAAGGTATATTAAGTTTGTTCTTCCGTTTGCAACACTCAGAAGGAGGCGTCAGAGACCCTATAAATTATATATATTCTTGATCAACGTCAAAAACTGAGTCGATTTAGACATGTATGTTCGTGTGTCCGTATGTCTGTTTGTTGTTGGTACTCTCACGGGCGTAAATTTTGAGATATTGAACTGAAATTTTGTACAGGCACTTTTAGTTTTTGCACGCAGATCGCTATTAAAAATGGGCAAAATCGGTCAGGAGCCACACCCACAATCAACAAAAATCTATTTATCTGCCACAAAAGTTGAGCTATAAACTTGAAATTTGGTATGTACATTTATAAATATGAGCTTCATTGCCGAAAATGGGTTTATTTGGATTACAGACACACCCACAATTAATAAAAATCTTAATATCTGCCACAAAAGTTGACCTAGGAATTTGAAATTTGCTACGCGTATACATGGTTATCCCTTCCACTAAAGTGCCAAAAATGGAGACGCCCACAATTTACAAAAAACCACATTCAACATAAAAGTAGACTTGCATGATGATACGTAAGACGTACACTATTAGAGGGCGCAATATATAATATATATTTGCCACGCCCATGGAGGTGGAGGGTATTTAAGATTTGGCCTAAACCAAATTTAGTTTTCTTACTTGTTTATTCTGAATCGATCGGCATGATCAAAGCTGGTGTTTTACCAGTTGAGAAAATCCACCTTGTGCAAATTCATGCGCAAATGGTTTATATCAATCATTCACATTCCACTTACAAACCTAACACCATTTTTACACTTTATCTAAGTGTAGATTAAGCTACGTTTTTGTGCTATGTAGTGAAAGGATGGCTGACCGTATCAAATCCAACTACCTGACAAACTTTGCTTGGTTTGTTACAAAGTATCCCTAGCTTATGTTTGAATACTGTCGACCTATTGTATTTATGTTAATTTTTTCTCTACCTGGTGATGAGGACGAGTTCGAAACCGGTCCAGGTTCAATCCTTCCAGTCGCCGAATGCTAATTTTTCTTACTCTAATACATTACAACCTCAATATATATGGTCAAAGCTGAAATCTTTCAACATACATAGACTCACATAAAAATCACTATAGTTTTAAGTTTTCTCCTCTTATGCTAATAATTTGTTTGTTTATTTCTTTTGATTTTTTATAATAAGAACAATAAACATAAACTTAGTTTATAAATACATTTTCTACCACTTGCTTAAAAATATTGTTGCGTTACCTTAGTAACTTTTGCAAAGCAATTTTTCTGTCCAACAAAAATTTTCACAGAACTTTTCTTAGAATTGTGTAGAATTTTGTAGAACTTTGTTGAGTTTTGTTCAATTTTGTTAAAAGACATGCAACTAAAAGCGCATATTTATGAAAAAATTGATATAAACTCAAATAGTGAATATGATCGGTTAAATAAAACGGGAAATAAAAGTAACGCCACTGAAGTCGGCAGAAGTGATACCGTATGTGTGAATCAAAGTGTGCCACTGAGCTGTTTGGATTGGAGCAATAATGAAGAAATCTTCTACAGGTTGTAGGCTTGAGATTCAAGGGGTGAAAGAGAGAGACATTAATGTACTTTTATTTCAGCGATGATCACCGTGTCTATAAACGGAATGCGAGTACTTACGAAGCATTTGCATTATTACCAAGTGACTTCATACCCACCGATATGCATTGGCTTTTAATGGGTGGAAAGTCTAGTGGGGGAGGAAAGGGAAGCGACACTTTACTCATCTGCAGCAATGATGGACGTTTCATTATACTCAATAAAAGTGCTCGCGTAGAGCGCAGCATTGCAGCTCATTATGGTGCTATCACCAGCGGACGCTGGAGTCCGGACGGTGCGGGAATTTTAACAGGTAACGGAATATATATATATATAAATTTCATATCAGTTGCGTTGCGTTTTTGTGATCTTTTTACAATAGCTGGAGAAGATGGTGTCATTAAAATATGGTCCCGTTCGGGAATGTTGCGATCAACCGTTCTACAAGCTGAGGAGGCCATAACCTGTGCTCGCTGGTCCTCTAATTCCGACAGTATTGTTTTTAGTCAAGGCAGTCACATTTCTGTAAAGCCATTGGCAGCTAATAGTAAACGAATCAAAGTAATGTATATCCATAAGAAAAGAAAGAGGTGTTCGTCATTATTTAACCACTTTGCTTTATTTTAGTGGCATGCTCACGAGGGTATGGTATTATCACTGAGCTGGTCTTCTCAATCTTCTCACTCTCATTTGATTGCTTCGGGTGGCGAAGATATGCGTTACAAAATATGGGACAATCAAGGTTTGCACCTGTTCACCAGTGCCGTGGAAGAGCACGCCATTACCATGGTGTCATTTAATAATGAAAAAGATTTACTTTTGGTGGGAGGATTTAATATGCTGAAATTATGCTCTACCGCTGGAGTAAATTTGATTTTTCTTTACATTCTCACTTAAAAACTTACTGTAACTTTTCTTTAGTGGTGTTACCACACTAATCGCTTTAATGAACCAAGTGTGGGTTCCATTTTATCGGCTTCATGGTCTGCGGATGGCACTCAGGTTTGCTGCGGCACTTTCAATGGTCGCCTTATTGTAGGTCATTTGGTGCAACAACAAATTATTAGACGCAACTTGAAAGCCACTACTATTAGTAGTAAATCTTTACACTTGGAGGACTTAATGAATGGTAGCAGCGATGTCTTGGATTTTACTGAACGCATTATTAATTTTGCTTTGGGCTATGGACATTTAATTGTGGCCACCTCCAACCAAATACATATTTATAATGAGAATTATATCAACACCCCCATAATTATTGATGGCCGCACTGGTACAAAAGCAATTGAAGTGGGCAAAAAGTAAGTAAAAAAACGTTCAATTTCTTTCAAAAGATTGAAGTTTTCTTCTGAGTATTAAATTTTAATTTTTTTACGACTTCCCCTATTTGAATCATGAGCGTTATGAATTCGGCTAATTCGTCTTATTCATGTGTTACCCTTTCTTAGATTTTTCATGGTTTTGGACTCTACTTCAGTATGGATTTATACGCATACGGGCCGTTTGCATTTGAATCCACGCTATCCTGGTTCTCAGGCGCAAATACCTCTTTTGGATTCACGCAGCCTTTCTCTAGGCTTGGATTTTTTAATAATTAAAGATTGCTCCGATAGTTCTGGTGAGCGAATGTCTTTTGTCATTACGTACTCCTCACCATTCGTTAATGTTTTAATTACAGCATTGTACATCTTCAATCTGATATCGGGAGCATCGCGCCAGTGTGAGCCATTCACTCTTAAAGTTACAAATCCAATTACCAAAATAAAAGCCTGTCGTGCAGGTACGGTTGATGATCAGTTTATAGTCATGATTGACATAAATCGTGAATTGTATATTATGGAGAGCCCTAATATAAATGGCACCGCGGAAAGGTCGCATTCGCTAATTAATAGATATAGAGAAATTTGTAAAATTGGCACCCAAGTAACTGATGTACACTGGGCTAGCGAATCTAATATATTGGTGGGAGTACATGATGTTTGCTACAGTATTTGGTATTGTCCGGGCGAAGGAGCAGGAGATCCCACTATAATTGCCTTGACTACGGTCACTTTAGATGCCACGTATGTATAATAGGATTGAAGGACTTCATTTTTATACTCTTCATATAAGATGAGTGGTACACTAAGTTTGTTATTTCATTTGCAATACCGAGAAGAGACTCTACAAAGCATATATATTCTTATCGATCTAGACATGTCTGTGGGTCCGTGTGCCCGTTCACAGTCGTAAAGGTATCCAGATGAAATTTTGTATATACACTTCCAGTTTCTGGGAACTTCAAATGGGCAATATCGGTCAAGGGTCACGCCCTTAAACATGATTACTTTACTTATCGACCACAAAAACTAAGTTATAAAGTTGGTATTTCGTACTCTTATTTATAAATACCTCTATATTGATGTGTCCAAAATAGGCGCAGTCAGACAACCGACACGCCTACAATTGACACAAAAATTGAGCTATGAAGTAGAAACTTTATATTTACATCATTAATCGATGTGCTCAAAATGGACGTGATCGGTTTACAAACACGGCCACAATTTACAAAAACCATATTCAGCGCAAAAAATTCTACTTACAAGCTTAAAAATAATATATAGACTTTTAGAGGGCAGAATCATACCACATATTGGCATGCCCACCATTTATAACTACATGTGGATGATATTTAAGATTTGGCTAAGCCAATTTTAGTTTCTTTTTACTAGTTAAAATTTGTTTAAATACTTTCAGAGAATTTGGAAAAGATATAATGATAGAATCCTTTGAGGATGCTATCATAACTTTGCGATGTTTCGGTACCCTTATACCGGTTAACATCAATATATATTGCGACATTTTGCATAGATGTTTAGGGGAGGGTCAATGGGAGCATGCTTTAAATTTATGCCGTTTAGTGCGCAACCCCTATCTCTGGGCCACTTTAGCTGCAGTAGCTGCTCGTAAGAATAAATTGCAAATAAGCGAAGAAGCTTACTGTGCAGCTTTGCAAATTGATAAAGTCAGTTACCTGCAATATGTCAAATCGTTCGACGCGAGGAGTGCTGAATATATGGCCGAAAATTCGCTTGTGATGGGCCGCCTAAAGGAAGCCCAAACTATACTATTAAACAACGGAAAATATAGTGAAGCTGTCGCTCTAAGTTTGCGCCTCCACAATTTGCACAAGGCCTTAGAAATAGCCCAAAAATATGTAACAAGCCTACTAGATGAAGTCTTAAAGCAAAGAGGCAACTATTTAAAAGCCTTAGGCAAAAAGGAATGCGATCCTGTATTTTTGAATGTAATTGAAACAAAGAATGAAAACAATAGTGATTAATAAATGTTGTCCATATGGTATTAAAATTTTAACTCTGGTTGCAGTTAATTCAATAAGCTGGGGATATCATAGGTTTCTTCTCTAAAACATTAATAATATTTCTAGCGGCCTCTAAGCCCATTTCAATTCTGCTTGTCTTAGTATGGGTACCCAAGTGTGGTATGATAACTGGAAAAATTCACGAAGCACAATTATTGGGTTCTTTTTTACAATACATTGTTTGATCATGAATTTTACCACAGTTGTCCAATTGCAATAAGGGATCCTTAGCGGACAAAGGTTCTGGTGTCATGACATCCAAACCAGCTGAAAATATTTGTTGAGTTATCAACGCTTCATATAAAGCCGACTGGTCCACAACGCCTTAAACATGAGACATATTGTTAAAAATTATGAGAAAGAGCAGTTAGTTGTGCACGGTTTCTTACCTCCTCTGGCCACATTCACCAACACGCAATTGTTTTTCATTTTCTTAAAAGCCGCAGCATCAAAACGGCCCTTCGTTTCTTCAGTTAAAGGACAGGCGACCACCAGAAAATCACTTTCCTCCAATAGTTCTGCATAGCTTACATGATATGCATTGGCAACGGCCTTTTCAGTCCTGGTATGGTATATAATTTTCTTTACTTGCCAATTCTGCAGACGTTCAGCTATGGCTTGACCAATGCCTCCGAATCCAAGAAAACCAATCACAGACCCGCGCAACTCATAACCTAATAACCAATCCATTCGGTTATCCCAGCGAGAGCTAAATGAATTTAAATTTTTCAAATCAATTTTTCAATTTTTTACCATCTTAACAATTCTACGGGCATAATTTTTTGCAAAAATACACTTAATTTTTTTAAGCTGGTAACACTGGCTGAGTGTGATTCTTAACTTTAGTATTTGTGGTGGCTTTAGAAGAATTTCTATGAGCAAAGTTTAGAATGTTGAGCTTTTCACAAATAAAGCTCTTTTTTTTTAAATGCACCCTATACATGCTATAGGTGCCAGTTATAACACGCAATCTCCTACAATGATATTGTGAACCATTAATAAACACCTGAAGTGAAATATTCCAAATTTCTTTTGGCAATGCTAAGCAAACAACGTGGGACAGCTTTCTCACACATAGAAACTGTAAATTGGGATTGGGCGGAAAAAGTCCAAAATCTATATTTTTAACTATATAGAGGCGTAAAACGCACATGACTGGTAAACTGATCAAGAATACTGTACAGGGGTATATCAGATCCCTCCCACCTTATTTTTAATTTAATCTATCATTCATGTGTCTCCACAGAAACCTTATCTTGGGGTTACAAACGTTACCAGCGAGTTTGTAATATTCTGCCGTTTTAAAGTGAATGATTTTTTCTGTACACACACTTTTCAATGGTGCGACGTCCTGCGTGAAAACATCGTCCTGATGCTATCATAAGAGCTATAGCTAATTCAGCAACCGCATTTTTAATCGCCTTCGGTGTATGCCCCAAGGGCAAATTTCTACGTTTAAATTCCTCGATGTCTACATAATCAATACCTGCAGACATGGTGGTTACAGCCTTCAATTGGGAACCTGCTGCATTTAAAATTTCACCATTCAGAGGCTTATGATTAGCCCACAAAATGGCGTCCACACCATTTGAAACTTCTTGTATAATATTTTTGAGTGAGAGTTCTTTTCCGGCACTCTGGCAAACAATGGTCTTGCACTTATTTTGTTGTAAATATTCTAAAACCGGCCCCGGCACTCTAGAACTAGTTATCAGGACTTTGTAAAGGTTCTGTACCTGACGTGCGGTCGACATGCTTAACTCTTCTGCTGACTTCCTATTAAAGAATGAAGAATCAAATAAAATTGTGCCCAATATTATATCTTGGGCCCGTGGCCCTCTGCTTACCCTTTCATTTCCATTTTTTAGTCACAGGTTTTAATTAAGAATAAAACATTTGTATTAACAAGTTTCAATATTTTGTTTATTCATTAAGTTTATGGTTTTCCCAACGCAGCTGACATGAGGGAATGTTTTAAATTATTTACGCTTTGTTAATACCGGTCCGTTGTACACATGATAAGAGACTAACTGCACTGGTTGTAGAAAAAAAATTTATAGAGAGCTTGATTATCTCATTATTATTATTTTCATTGTTATTATTAATGCCACCACTTTAAGTTTATTACGAATACTATCGTACCTTACGATAATTGGTAAAAAACGTCTAAAAAGAGGCGATTTTTTCAATTATGTAATCAAAAACTGTCCGTCAGTGTGTCCGATTTTTAAGCACCTATGATCTCAAGTTAAAATTGCATTGATGTACAATGCACGATGTACAATGCGGCAAACATTCTTAATTTCTGAAGCAGACTTTTATTCAATTGGACCTGTAGTGGCGATGAGTTCCAAATAAGAACAAATCTTGAACTGTATGAGCTTTATGACGACAGTGACATAGTCCATCATATAAAGATTCAATGCCTACGATAGCTAGGTCATCTCGGCCGTATGAATAAAAGTGCTCCAGCTAGAATGGTGTTGCACGACTCCAGCGGAGGCAGCAAGTGTTTGATGCTCTGCAAATACTTGGTGTACAAAGCTGGAAAAAGGGCGCCCAAGACCGAAATGCATAGCGTTCTCTTTTACAACAGACCAAAGACCTGCATAGGCTGTTATCGGCCAGTAATGTTGATGATGATTCTTATGTAAATTGAGTGCAATCAGTTAAAAATCACGCCCCCCAAAATACAAAAACTTCTTACACATCCACCTCTGATTATACCAATTGATGCAGAATCAAAGTCTGATTCGATTTAATCATAACCATCTGTGCGTCCATTCAAATTTATAAACAAGCTACTGGTCGCATTTTTTGAGATATCTTGATGAAATTTAGTACAAGGACACGTTTTAGATCAAAGAGAAACAGTGCTGAAAATAAACCGAATTGGATAATTTTTAGAACCCCTTCCCATATAAGGTTTTATTATAAAGAAAGTCTTTATATGATAAAAAACCGTAATTCTTAATATTTTTTGAAAAAATTTTGGTAAAGAATAGTAAAGTAGCTTCATATTTGGACCCGATAGTACCATTTCTAGAATCTCTTCCCATATACATAATTCTATTTCACGAAGTAACATATACAGAGACAACTAAATTAATTGTAGCATAATTGGTGCAGCTAAGTGATGTAGGGTATTAAAAGGTGTAAAGTATAACCGTTCAAAAAATTTTCATTTGTATTTTTAGTGTTAAACACCACTTGAAGTTGATGGATCCAACACATAGACAAGCTAATACATAATAAGTACGTGATATTTAAAAACGCAGCATGATTAGCATCTGTCTACAATACGTCTGTCAAAATGACGTATCGTGTTTTGCTAACAGGAGTTCATAATATTTAGTTGGAGTGAATTTTTCCCAGTGAAGTGAAATTTTGCATGTGACTATGAATAGTACAATAGTACCTACATAGTAAGCATTCGTAATACATGCACACACATACAAACATTTACTAAGAAACGCACAAGTATTATAAATTCACCCTAAGGATGTGGTTAGATACTGTGATTGTGCGATGTAGCATTTGGAAACTCATTTCCAACCAAAGGCCCTGTGTTGTGTTGTGTCGTGCGATGGATATTGGGCATTGAGTTGCATTGAAATCCTTATAATTCATTTATTTTCTTGCATAATCGATTTTCATAATTATGTGAAACTGAATTGAAGAGAGGCTGTACCAACTGTGTCATTCCATTGGCATAATTATCAGGAGTTTTATAGCGAAGAATTTTTACCAGAAAGCATATTCCATTCAGCAAGTGACGACATATAGAGTATGTATGTATATACCGGCTGATTTGTACCCAACCTTGTGCGGGCTTACACCACTCCGGATTATAGGGTTGTGGTAGACGGAGCAAATCACAAATGTTAGCAATTTCCTGTACGCAAAACGATATTAAAACGTAATTACAGCATGTACAGAAAGTTATATTCCCCACGGGTCATTCTTTTTTCAGCTTTTTTATAACCTCCACATAAGATAGGGGGTCCATTAAGTCTGTCATTCTGTTTGCAACAACTGGAAGGAGGCCTTAGAGACCCTATATATGATCAGCGCCAAAAAATGAACCGATCTAGGTGCCCGTCTTTTGTGGCCAATTTATAGGAGATATTCAGCTGGAATTTTGTACAATTACTCTTAGTTTTTGCACGCAGATCACTGTTAAAAATGGGAAAAGTCGGTCAAAAGCCACGCCCACAATCGACATACATCTAATTATCTTCCACAAAAGTTGAGCTATCAAGTTGAAATTGAATTTTTTTTGCATATTTACAACTAATATATCCATCGATGTTCCAAAAAATGACGTCGTGGTAATAACAGACACGCCCACAATCGACAAAAATCTTTTTATCTATTACATAAATTTACCGATAAACTTTAAATTTGGTATGCATATCCATAATTGTCCCGTCCACTGATGTGCCAAAAATGAGCGTAATCGGATAACAGACACGCCTATAATTTACAAAAATACCACACCCAGCGCATAACTCAACTTTCAATCTTATACGTAATGCGTACACTCTTAAGAGGCGTAATCATATACCGGCCACACCCACCATTTATTTCTAAACGTGAAGGGTATTGAAGATTTGGCCCAAACCAAATGTAGTTTTCTTACTTGTTTTTGTTTTGATTTCTCCTGCGGTAAAAATGTTTGAAATTTACTAAAATATATTATAAATCTTTAAAGTGAGGTACAGACTAAGTGTGAACATTGTACACATATATGTGTAGGCACTAAACAACACTATATTCTGAAATTCTCTTAAGTAATCACTGTTATATTCGCATTCTTTTGTGTAGCAACAAAAATTACAAGAAGATATGTATGGAGCAGGTCCCTCTATGTGATATATATTATCAGGCGTTCAGAATAAAAAGAGAGTGTAATGTATAGTGTGCCTTGTTATATTGCATTGTGTATTAAACGTAGGCGATGAATAAATTATTTCCCCTACCTTATAATACAAACCCGTGTTGTACACAAGAGTGGAAGTGATGGGATATACTAAAGTAACACAAGAGAGACTGCAAATATTTAGATTAAACATCCTAAATGAACTGCACACCATCACTTTTAGCCCAAACGTATGCACTAGCGGTTGCACGACCGTGTAGCCTAATGTGGCCCTAATTGATACGTTAGCCTTTATTATACCCTCCAAATAAGATGGGGATTATACTAAGTTTGCCATTGCGTTTGCAACATCCAGAAGGAGGCGTCAGGCCCTCCATAGTATATATATACATATTTTCGATCAAAATCAAACATTGAGTCGATCTGTTATTGGCTACACTCACTTCTAGTTTCTGCAGGTAAATGGTAATTTAAATTACTTAAAATCGGCCAAGAGCTACACCCACAAGCAATAAAATCAAAAGAAATCTATTTATCTGCAGAACAATTACTACGATGTTTAAATTGGGTGAATATATTTATAATTACTTTCATTATAGTGCCAAAAATGGGTGTGGTCGGACGGACGTGCCCACCATTTACAAAAACAAAAACATACTCAACCTAAAACTCGACTTGCAAGTTGATACGTCACGCCCACTCTTTTTATGTACTTGGGGAGGGTATTCAAGATTGACCTAATCCAAGTTTATGTTTTTACTTGTTTTTTTTTTAAGGGATAAATTTTAAACAAAATACTTTTGCGATTTTGAATCTTTACAAAAAAAAAAAAAAGCTTTCCTGTTTCCTTTAGTTTTAAGTATTAAATATTTGTTTGAATTTTTAATTTTTTTCCGTCCCCTTCTACCTTTCTGGTGTAAACTTGAACATTGTTTCAATTGGCTTCGACTGTAAAAAGAGTACCCACTCCTGGTATACAACAATAATAATAATAACAACAACAACAACGTATAAGTAAGATGTATGTATTTAACATTTTAATGTTATTCATTTTTTGGGCACACCTAGTTGAATTGTCTAATGAACAAATGTGTTTTCCTCATTATTATTATTTTTTGTGTTGTTTTGTTTGTTGTTTATTTTGCAATAAATGGAAAAGTGTTCCTTGTTGTTTCAGTTGTATGCTGTAACCTATGACTATGATTTTGTATAATTTTATAACCACGCGATCTCAATTATAAAACCAAATCAATCATAATTAAGAGATTGAAGAAAAATTATCGCAGACAGACGGACCGACAGTCATGACTTAATATGATGCTAGGGCTGAGAATCTATTGCATATACTTTGTAAGATTTTTGTCGTTACTTCTTTGGTATTCCAAACGCTACGACAAAGTGGATATACTCGCGCTATATGTACATATATTTGTGCATTTCTGTATATCCCATGCAGATTATTGCAGGGAACGTCGCATGTAAGTGTACTAACGAAACGTTAGGATAGATACCTAGATGAAAAGGTAAGTGTTGTGGGTGTGCATGTGTGCTTATGCACACTCTACGAGTTTAGCTTATTCCCGCTTTAATGCGAGGGTAAAGTAAGGTAAACACTATAAACAATTATTTAAAGTGTAGTGTTGTGGTTTTTCCCACTTTCTTTATAATAACGAAGAAAAACAAGTAAATATGTTATAGTTGGACAAGCCCGACCATTTAATACCACACAGCTCCTTAAATTATGCTACAATTAATTTGGTTGTGTCTGTATACACGAGGCGTTGCCGGGTAAGTTTATTTTTATAGAAAGGGGTTCTAAAAATGGTCCGAACGGTACAAATGGTAAAAATGGTACAAATTTGGCCCAGGCAAATTCTATTCTATTCTTTATCAAATTTTGTCCAAAAATATTAAGAAATGCGATTTTTTACCATATAAAGACTTCCATTATATTAAAACCTTGTATGGGGAGAGGTTCTTACAATGGTCAGATTTGGTCCATTTTCAACACGATTCTTCTTTGGGACAATTCATGTGCCGCGCCTATTTTTGGTACTTCTATTACTTCGGATTGTCAGGCCACGCTCATTCTCAATCATTATAAATATCTTGATTAGATATTATTTTTATAGATCCAACTAATATGGGCGTGATCAAGTCTATTATAAAGCCCTTTTTCCATAATGAAAACATTTACAAGCAACCATTAATATTTCTTAACTGTCAGTTAGCCATCCCAGTTGCGAATGTCACATTAAAAAAGTTTAAATCTCTCCCAGCGAGATTTCGTTGTAATTGGTTCAATGTTTGAATGTTGGGAAGGAGGAATTAAAGAAAAAACCCGTTATACGTAAAATTGATTAAATTTCACTTTTATACAATACATAGAGATGGATATACCGTGTATTTATATATTTGAAAAGTTTGTGTGGTGATACATTTGGTTGCTGTCATTGTTTCATTTTGTGGGAAATTTAGTTGGTTTGCAATATTTCCTAAAGAACTTCTTTCACATTCATTTTGCTATTTTTACGTTTTTTTTTATTACAGTTCAAACATAGAAAAAGATTTACACTAATGTATAATTTTTCCTACTATATATCTAATAAATCTAATAAATACGCACGTAATCCACTTATATCTGTAATATCACTAATAATCTAATGAAATATGATGATTGTTGCTTTTTGAGTGGTTTCCGTTTCTTATTTAAGGTAATAAAATATATTTCTTCTTGTGAAAATCATTCCACGTCCATCCGTTCGGTACGTCTCTGCTCAAAACTCCATTTACTTTCACACCTACATACACACATGTACTCATTTACTGTGCTCTTCTATTGCGAAAAAACTTGGAATACGTACTGTTCCATGTAGCAGACTTGGGCAGACTTGTGATGGTTTAAATAGTCTGGCCTAAAAGTCTGCTACAAGAAATAGTAAAGATTTACCTAATGAATCAACCAACAATATAGGAGTCATTCTAAAATGCAATAAAAACTTAAAACTGAAACAATCAATCAATGTATGGGTATTGAACGTACAACTGTTTACATGAAACAAATTTTCTAACTTTCGTGCCAACTACCACCAGAGATGGTTGCGATGGCATATATTACGAATGTAGAAAATAAAAAAATGATTAATTTTTCTAATGGCAACAGTTTTACGACAGAGTAGTCAACTTTTTTAATACAATTTCTATAAACTATAAACACATACATTTAAACTAACACCAAAGTCTCTCAGAGGCTAAAACACCTACAAGTCTGGAAACGAGAAGTGAAAAAACTGGGTAAAGCATATGTCATTGTTTAGAGTCAGATAAAAAGCAAAACTACAAACAATTTACAACCAATCCTAACTAAGAATATTATCTTGTCCCCTTCAAACACAACATCAACATCAAAATCTACATCAACGTCCTTTGTTTATCGGATAAAGCACAACATAAAGTAAACATATTTAAATGAAGAGCCCGCCTCCCGCCCCGTCCTCATCTTATTAACTACCATAAGTTTATTTCAGCTCTGTGGTCTGTTTCAGCTTCGCGCGCACATTCAGATACTCGGGATTGACGTATTGTTTGTCGTCATCATTTTCGCAATCTTGTCGTTGGCTGGCTTTTTGTTCATGTTTTTGAGCTCTTTCCATGATGACGCGATTCAATTCACCTTTAAGGCTCAAGCTGGTGGGTGAGTGTTGTTCCTGATTTTGCTGTTGCTGCTGTTGCTGTTGCTGCTGTTGTTTCTCTCTTTGTTTTTCGTAAGCTCTTTGCAGTTCGGTTTTCTGGTTGAGAACGTTTATGCCCCTGAAGAAGACAAAGCACCCTTATTAGCAAAAACCGCTTTCACTTGACACAAGTAATCTTCTTTCTACTCACATTTTTGTAGTAAACTTTAATTCTCGATGTAATTGCTTACGATCACCGGATTCGAGACAGGGATTGATCAATTTCTTTGGTAATATTAAACCATCAGCATCGGTTTGTACATTCGGCGTTGGAGACGACATCATCATCGTTGGTGTTTCTGTGGCTGTTGCTGTACTTCCTTCAACGACTGCTGGCTGAATATTTATTGAAGCATTGGCTAAGCTATCAGCAGGGTCTGTATATAAAGAAAAGATTGCTTTATTAGAAACTGTAATAACATCGTTCTTGAAAAAAAAAATAATAAAATCTTCTGTAATTAATTTCATTAAAAATCATTTTTTTTTTAAGTAGAGACTTTTTTATAATCTTCACATAACATAGGGAGAGTTACACTGAGTTTGTTACGGGGCCAACAGCAGGTCCTACCAAGCATATATAAAATCTAAATTCATCCAGACATATCAGTTCGTGCGCCTGTCACTATTGAACTTTTCTAAAAACAATTCTAGTTTCCTATTTAAATGGGACGAAATTTATCAACTGCCACGCCTATCAAAAATTTATCTATTGGCTACACTAATTCTATCAGCAATCACTTAGTTGCCAAACCAAATATTTTGTAGTAGCGATGGCCGCATAGTTTATAGTATTCTACTTGATGGAATTGTAAAAAACGGTAATTTTACTTCTTAGGGCCCCATATTACATTTAGTATGAAACTACACCTAATTCTCTTTTTACATGAAAGATACGTTCCTAAAAAATTCGTGCAAAAAAGTTCGTATAAGAAAAGATATTGGCTAAATGCGATGGAGATTGGTTCCAGACCTAAAAAAAAATTGAAAATCGTGTTAAAACAAAACAATTGTGGTAAAAAGAGAATTTTTTTACGTTTTAACTCGTGTTAAATCAAATTCGTGTAAAAAAAAATCGTGCAAAAAGAGAATTAGGTGTACTTGGTTCAGAGCATTCTGCTTGCCAAGCCCGTTCATTTGAAACCCATATTATATATATAGTAAAGAAACTGGTGATCAGCCATTTTGAATATTTATTTTCCGAAATTAGATCCAAAATATACTAAATTGTATTGTCATCGGAACCACGGACGTGTGCAAGATTCCATCCTTATAGGGTACATGGAAATGCTCAAAAAAAAATTATACTAAGATTCCAGTCTGTCAGATAAGAAAGCAAATAATGAATAAACGCTTTCAATAAAACGTAACTTTGCCTTTAGCTAATAACAAACAATTAATTACTGTGGCTTGGCGTTGTCATTAAATCAACTTGGCTCTCTGTCAATAAATGAAATTCACTCGAAATATGAATACCAAGCACATTCACTTGATATTTGAAATTGCGATAAATTCATTGGGGCTTCATTTTACTAAACTCCTCTTATTAATAAATGGAAACACATCCAGAAGCAGCTTAATGGATGTGTTCCTTAAAGAAATTGCTTCCAATTAATCATAAATTAACTTGAACCACATTTCTTCATTTCCAATTAACAGTATACACATGCATGCATGCATGGGCCGGCCCTTATTCAAATAAGCCGTTGTTTTGGGGAACCAACACAACTTGAGTCACATGTATAAAATATAATTTTTACTAATTGTGTGTGTGTGTGTGTGTGTGTGTGTGTGTGTGCTCATACAGTTAAGGTTAACTGAGTAAAATTGAGCAACACACCACGAAACCAAAAAAAAAAAAAAAAAAAAAACAAGAAAAAAAAAACCAAAATAAAACACTTATTATACGCCAGAAACATTTTTTGTTGTAAATGACCGCAAAAATGTTGGAAACATTTCAATGGCACTATAGCGGATTTTGCTTTAAATACTGCAATTATGTATACTTGTACGTGAGCAAAACTATCGGTTGAGTGTTGCGACCAGTCGCAATATTTGTTCAATAACACTTTCTATTTTTACATGTTGCTACCCGCGGCCTGGAGGTCGGCCGTTACTCCATTTTTCCATTTTTGCAAACGTTTGCAACATACATAAATTTAGCCATGTCTGTCTGTGTGCCTACCTATCTATATGATAAATGTTCTCGCCATTGCAAGTATTCAGAATTTCATACAAATCAAGAATATACACACATGTCTAGGGGGACCTCTGGACCTTCTTTTGCGGTGTTACAAACATTTCGACATAGAGAGAGTACACCTTTGACCTCAAGGTGGTGGGTATACTAATAATTTTACACATTCTACCATGCAACCCAACTAATTGTCACATTAACCTCAATACGTTGTTTGCTTTGCATTTCAAAGTACAAGTGTAAATAAATTTCGTTGTTTCTTCTTTTTGTAGCAAAGATAACGTTTTCTTTTTTTCTTCTTTTTTTGAAAACAAATATAGTTTTTTAAAATAAGTGTGTACGTGTGTATGTGTGTCAATAACTATAGTTAAAATAAAACATAGGAGAAGGCCTTCACCAAAGCGTGGAAACAGACGAACATATATGAAACAAGTAAAAAACTAAATTTGGCCTGAGCCAAATACTCTCTATGTCTAAAATATTACGTTATCATTTATGCATTATGTATGAATTAACGTTAAATTCGGCGCAAAAAACGGTGCCCACTTTTAACACATCGTTAGGCGGGCCTTATATAAATGTATTGAAGAAAGCAGCTTAAAATTTACGGCTAGTACATAGATTTTTATAAATTGTGGGCGTGGCTATTAAACGATTTTACCCAATTGAAATAACAACCAGCTCGTGTGTACAAAATTTTACCTCAATATCTCAATTTACAGACCTGAGAAAGTCAATAACAGACAGGCACAGAAACACATCATAAGTGTGCCTATATACGTCATGTACTGACGTCGTTTATTCAAAGGAAAGCTTTAATGTTTTAATAGAGACCAAAATTCAATCAATAAAAATCGATATTGTATTGAAATTTAAAGGTCTTCACTATTTCACCATATTATTGCATTCGCCAGGCTAGAAATTCGAAATATTAAGCCAACATGTTAAATTGCCTCTTAATTGTTAGATAATGAGAAGGATTGTGATGCAATTTTATTTGTAATCATCGGATATTAAAAAACCAGTACCATTGACAGCTATTATAATGAAGTCAAGTCAATTATTAAATGCACATAAAAAATACCGTAAAAAGGCAATTATAAACGAGTGAAAAAATTCAGTTTGGCTTAAACCAAATCCTAAATGCTCTCCACATGTATTTTTATACAGACAGGGGGCGGGGCAGGCAGATTATGACGCCCTTTAATAGCGTAATACTTGCAAAGCGGATTTTTCCACTGAATTTTCTTTTATTTTGTCTGTTATCCAACCACGCCCATTTTTGGCACATTGATGGATGGGATAATTATAAATATAAATATCAAATTCCAACTTTATTGCCTAATTTTTCGGGCAAATAAATCGATTTTTGTCAATTGTGGGCGTGACCGATTTTGCAAAATCTTAAATAGAAATCTGTGTACAGAAACTAGTAGAAGCCTGTATAAAATTTCAGCTGAATATCTCAAAATGTACGCTCATGAGAGTGCCAACGATAGGCGGACGCACGGACAAATATGTTTAGATCGACTCAGTTTTTGATGCTCATTAAGAATATATGTACTTGGTAGGGTGTCTGAGGCCTCCTTGTGGATGTTGCAAATGGAATGACAAACTCAGTATATCGATCATCATAAAAACAGCAACAACAACAACAACAACAACAAAGTAGAAAAAACTCACTTTCAAAGGCTTTCATGCGTTTAAAAATATCTGACGAAATATTCGATTTATCCATTATTCCAAATGAACTATTATGACGCTTATTAGATAAAGTAGAAAATTTGTCAAATAATTATTTAAACTTGTTGTTATTTAAAACTATTTAGAAAATTATTCCGCTTTAATCGGTTTAGTAAACCTTTAGCTGCTGAACAAATATTCGCATAAAGTTAATATACTCTCTACCACAAGTAGGGTACTTGGTGCGTATTTAAAAACAACACCAACACTTAGCTAATAAAGAAAATTATTTGACGGGCACTAAAAAAGCATATAAATTATACGACGCACACACAATCGATAATAATCGCTGCCTGTCCAAATATGCGTGAAAGTTTTTTTTTCTAATTTATTTTATAAACATATAGAGTATGTAAAGGAGCACACAAAACAACCGACCATATAAAGATAAGTATGTACTTATAGGAGAACGCACGCTGCGACACTGCGACACTATCAACTGTATTAATATTGATTTAGAGTAAAGTCTCACTTAAGGATTGTACTTTGTTACAATAGTTGTGTGTGTGTATGTGTATTCCTTTTTTAATTAATTATATTCCATATAATTTGGATGCCACTGTCATACGTGTATGTTGCAGCTTCGAATGCATGCGCCAAACGGCCGTATTTAAACAAGTGCTTACATGCAAGTCGAGGTAACAGTATAAACTATTAAAGATCGAATCTGAAAAGGGGAAAAAGACAAAAACAATGAAAACGAAAGTTTTCATTGCAGACTATGTACGTGTGGAAATGCGGGAGCAGTAGTGTCATGCGCCATTTCAGTATCTGCTCTCCAAAATATTCTATACACAGAATGCAATCACGTGTAGGTAAGTCCGCCTGCACACATGCAGCCACATCTGCATTCTTATGCACAGATTTATATAATCTTCATGCGTGGCATTCGTACGGTGCCTACAAATCGATAATTGATTATTAAATCAGGAAAAATTGCAGGAAAAATTACAAAATTATGTTAATCTCATCACGTGCTGTTTCTTCCGCCCATTGCACAAAAAAGGTGTATGTCATAGCTATAAAGACCTTGTGTACCGTCACACTTAAAATGGAAATTAAACTAGGTTTGTCCTTCCGTTTGCATCACTTCGAAGGGGCCTTCAGCTACCCCCCAAGAAATATAAATATTCTCGGGGTTGTTTTGTGTGCTTGTAAATGGCATTGTTAGCAAATATCGATAATTTTGCTATATAAAACGGTCAATCGTCGATTACAACCACACCCACAATCGGCAGAAAAGTTTTACACATAAATTTGGTACACGTTTGCATAAATAATATCATCTGACATCAACAGACACGCCCTATTTAGTAAAGAGTGTCACCGTTGTGGTAAAAATGAACACCTACTTATACTTTAGTGATGGTTATCCAAGGTATATAAGTTGTGGCCTAGCTTGTTTTTGATAAATTAAAATTAAGTAAAAAAATCCGACGTCGTGGTGATAGGAGGTATATACGGAAAATCAATATTTGCAAGCATTTTTTTGGCCTAGTTTTGCTCGTTCTGCTGTAAGCCCGTCCAAAGCACATTGGCAAAAAAAAAATGTTAACACCAGCATAATCGGTTAATCTGTTTACTGTTGTTGGTTTACTGTTTTCAATAATCGATATAACGTCCATGAACGCAATGTATTGCATGGCATTTCACTTTTAGTAACAGGTGTGAGAAACAAAATCCACTTGGCCAACTGTTCTATAAAAAATTATGCAGAATTTGAAATGCCTCATGGAGCAGCGGAAGTTTCTACAGCCGAAAGTATCCATTGAAGTTCCACATTTATCAATTGAAATTATTGCAAGAGCATAAACTTCATCATCTAACCGTATCTACGCAGTTTAACTATTCCAAATTTGTAGACAAATTAGAGTCCGTTGAAAATAACACATTTCGTAGCTTTTACAAAACTAAAGCAAGGCAGATAATAACAAATTAGTGGACGGCCATGGTGCTCCGTATAATGACTCCCGTCTAAGAATACCAGCAGTTGCGTAGATTTTCGATCTCAAACGAGTTATAACATCTTCTGGATGGTTCTACTGAACGTTTTACGGGTTACGTGCAACACAGGCGTGCCTACATCGCCTTTTCCCATACTCCCGATCAACCCAACCTAACCTAACGATATTCGAAATATGTAATCGAATTATCGATTACGAGTAGAAACGAGGCTTTATATTTACAAAGGTATATATGATAAAATAAAAGTGAACAAATTCGTGGACATGCTTTTTTAAGTAGCTTAAAAAAGCTGTTGTCCTCTCCCACCCAATTTTCATATCCACCAACATGCCTGGTTCTATTTTTTAAATAAAGATTTCCGCTAATAGAAAAATTGATGAAAAAGCGAAACTTTGAATGCGGACACTTTTAAATGCAATGAAAAGAAGCCCTAAAAATATTAACGTACAGTCAAGTTGTACGAAGAAAAGCTATTTTACACTAGACTGTGAAAAAGAGAGGGGATTGGCACAATTTGGCAAACATCCTCATAGCCTTTATCCTCAAACTGTTAAGATAATAAATTTAAAATTATTGTCTAATTACAAGCACAAGTAGGAGTAACAAGGGGTTGATAAATGAAAAGCTTTAAAAATATTTACAGATTAAGCTCGTTTTCCTTCCTTTTTTTTAATGCAAAAATATGTGGACGCTTAGAAACTGATGACTACTTATGCAATAGTTTATAGTTTTATGCAAACAACTCAACTTCGGAACTGTAACCTATATTCCGTATTGAACACATGGCAGTCTAGAGAAATGTTAAAAATGTTCAAGTTGATGCAACAGTTTTTTTTTGCAGTGATTATATATAATATTGAGTTGCAGTAATGACCTAGAAAAATACCGAACAGAGAGAGAGAGAGAAAGAGCGATAACGAGTGCATGGATAAAAGAACTGGAGGCAGAACGATATCCCCTGGAAACCTTGACCCAAATAATATCCAGAATCATCGCCTTAGTGCTTAACTGTTCTTTTGTTTATTTGCCGCTTACTACACCATCCTACAGCACACATAATCAGACATTTGACAAAAACTGTAACAGAAAGGAAAAGTGAGTGCAATTGTTGTTCGAACACACATACACACGAATCGTTTCGTATGTGTGTGTGTATACAGTACAAAGGAGCAGTGAGTTTATGGAAGCTTTTTCACTCACTCGGTCTTGTTATAATAATTCTGGTATCCTAGCTGTAGTTGGCTCCATAGAGCAAAATGGCTGCCGAGCCAATAAAAAGAGGTGGCAACCGAGACAATAGTCAGCGTACCATATAGTATTATGCGTGCGGTCAAATTACACACAATAGAAGTGTTTTGTGTTTTATAAAAATCTCTGAATGAAAACTAATATGTTGGAGCGCTTATACACGTAGTGGATGGAACTCATGCTCCAGAGCGTTTCATCATTAATGGCTTTTAAAAGTGTATTTTTCTCTTCAGCTTTAACCAGATTATCGCTACTCATACTCATGCTCATTGCATCTCCCACAAAATAACAGGAGTTTACAATTTGCAAGAAGGATAATTTTTTGTTTCCATTCATGTGAAGTTTGCAGTACGTGCATGTGATGTCATGGTGTTTCCCAGCCCTACCCAGCCCACTAAGTCCGTTTACGTCATATTAAGGACTCATTTATTTGTGCTCTAGTTTACCCAGATCAAACGAAGGTCAATCAATTAATATATTATGTATTCGTTTGCTGTTGGAATGTATTGGACACGTCACTGAATCAATAAAATGTCTTCCAAAGCAGACACGTTTATATTTAGTAGAAATCCTTAACTAAGGCAAAATCATTTAAGTAAAAACAAGTGAAAATTTAATACGCTACGCCAGTTTTTTATACCCTCCACTTAAGTTGGAGGGTATAATAACTTTGTCTTCCCGTTTGCAACACTCAGAAGGAGGCGTCAGAGACCCTATTCTTGATCAGTGTCAAAAACTGAATCGATCTATCTCATGAATGTCCGTTTGTCCGTGTGTCTGTCTATTGCGTAAATTTTGAGATATTCAGCTGGCATTTCGTACAAACACTTTTAGTTTTTGCACGCAGATCGCTATTTAAAGTGTCCAATATCGCTCAAAAGCCACGCCCACATTCGACAAAAATCCACAAAAATTCAGCTATCAAGTTGAAATTTAGTATATAGTACCAATATATTTACAATTAACTCAATGTGCCAAAAATTAGCGTGGTCCGATAACGGACACGCCTACAATAAACAAAATTCTTTATATATGCTACAAAAATTGACCTATGAACTTGAAATCTGGTATACATATCTATAGTTATTCCATTCATCGATGTGGCAAAAATAGGCGTACTCGAATAACAAACGCGCCCACACTTTACAAAAAACCATAAACTCCACGCAAAACTCAACCTGGAAGCTGATACGTAACACATACCGATTTCGCCCAATTTAATAGCAAGTATATTTCCGCTCAATTCCAGTGCCAAGAACAGACGCACACATGAACCTATATGAGCCGTTGTGAATGAAAGTGATGCAAAACCAATTTTAAAACAAAACGATTTAATTATTTCAATCGGCTTATGTTCATAATGTTTCAAATTTTAGAGGTCTTGCAGAAGCGGACTTGCACCACTTTCATTCAGAAGGGCTGATATATCTAGAGCGACAACGATTTGCTAGAATATAGGTAAAGCGTTTTCCCATCTTATGCAGATGTTGCAGAAAATTATGTTTTTTAGATGAAACTTTTCGGTTTTTTGGCTGATAATCGCTACTAATTAAACTCATCATTCATATTTGTATTTGATAGTAGGAAGTGCCTCAACTCCAGCCTGTTGCGGTTAAACATCAACTTTTTCACTCACATTGGTGAACATTTCACAATTGTTGATGTGACTGCATGTGCGTAATGTTACGGCGAAGAGTGATCACATATTGCGTTATGTACGCGGAAATGTTCGCTTTCACCCATCTCCTTCCTCACTAATGTGCATAATTAATTAAAATGTTATTAAAGTGTTGGTAAAGTACGCTCTACAGATTCATTTGTGTAGTGGTATGGAACACACATCAACTCGAGTTGTCAGCTCTATTAATTAACAAATTTCACTTATCCATTGACATGCATGGCTTTTGCGTAAGTTGAGTGAAATATACTAGCAGCGAGCGCATGCAGATATTTAAAGCGTTTAGTCACAGCATGTAAGCGGGCGCACATATGACATAACCCTGGGAAGTCGCCATCAGAGTGCTTTTGAAACCGATTTCACCAAAATATTCAAAAATGCGTTCACGCGAGCTAATCGTTCAGTAATTAATTGTTGTTAACGACCAAATTCAAAAAAAAAAAAAAACAAGTGATTACAAAAATATGCGTATATGCCATGTGCTTAATGTACAATAACAATCACACACATTTGCACAAACCCATCCCATTCATTATGTGAAATTATAGTTATGCTTAAAATTTCACTGCGATGCATAAACATTTTATAATACACCAGCACCACAGTATAGTATCGGTATGGTGGGGCACAGTGTTGTTGTTGTTATTGTTATTGTATTGTACGTTGTTTACATTTTGCTTTGTATTTATTATTATTATGCTTTCCGGCATATCAGCACATTTTCTATTCCATTGTTTACAAGTACGTAGAGTAACTGTACTGTAATAATAAAAAAAAGTTTCATGTGGCTTGGGCCAAACCTTGGACACCCAACAAAAATTCTTTTTCAGTTTTTTTAAACTAACAGTGGATGGGCTTTTGCATCGATTTTGACTGATATCTATAGCAACCAGCCTACACCCTACACATGAACTTCTCAATTTTTATGACCGGCAGACTCTTTACGATCAGGCAGCCTCAACATTCCAAAACAAAAATCTCTTACAGAAAATGTCTACTCTTAACTAATGGGTCCCCATGTAACTGTATCCACACTGATTACAATAATATGGACAGACCGCATTAAAACTAATCGGAATATATACAAATATATTTTGTGAGCTTCTGGGTGTTACATACGTTCTAAGTGAGTACCAAACACACGTCAAGGTTGTAACTTATAAAATTGAAACACTGAATAAAGATGCTGCTGCTGCTGCTGCTGCTGCCATAAATACTGCGGGCTTATTGTTTTTCTTTAGATTCTTATTTACGATATTCCATGAAAAACGGATATTACATCATTCGAAGAAATATTCGTAAGTAAATAAAATGTTGCCCTTTCATTATTGTACTGAAAGATGAGAACCATGTGCAGGCCTGCTTCTGTACTTAGAGAAAATATACTATTACGCACTACAATGCTTGATTATAATTCAAACAATTTGTTAAACAAACAAAAAACAAAACAAAATGATCAACAAAATTGGATCCCATTCTAAATACGGGCTTCATGTTTTCCTAGGAAAGGCTAATGAAAAAAATTATCTAATTTCGTTAAGCAATGTTAAGAGTAATTGAAAAACACAGTAGTCATGACAATTTGATTGGAATCTCCAACAACTGGCCTCGGTGGAATAGGGTGCTCAAGTACTTTTGAAGATATTCAAATAAAAACAAGTAAAAATGTTATAGTCGATCAAGCCCGACCTCACACCCCACAGCTCCTTAAATTATGCTACAATTAATTTGGTTGTGTCTGTATACACGAGGCACTGCCGGGTAAGTTACTTCGTGAAATATAATAATATGGGTAGAGGTTCAAAAAATGGTCCAATCAGGTCCAGCCAAATAAAGAATTGCGATTTTTTACCAAAAAAAGGCCAATACATGTCTTTGTACCAAATATCATCGTAATTTCATAAAAAATACTAAGACCTTATATGGGGTGGGGTTTTAAAAATGGTCCGATCCGGTTCATTTCATTTGTCCTTGTACCAAATTTATCGTAATATCTCAAAAAATAATGGGACCTTATATGGTCAATTTTTGTGACAGATAAAAAGATTTTTTTCGATTGTGGGCGTGACTGTAGACCGATTAACGACCGATTAACGATCTGCGTGAAGAAATTAGAGACGTTTGAATAATATATCTCAAAGTTCATAAACCAGAATACCAATAACAGACAGACATACGGACGGTCATGACTAGATCCATTTAGGCTTTGATAATTCTAGATGTTGCATACACATTACAAACTCACATATACTTCCCATTTAATGGTCAAGATATAAGAACAAAAGCTAAAGATTAGGCGTAATATTGTGTATCCATCGGTACCGATTTTGAAATTGTGAAAAAGGGAACCTTCTTAATGTTTAGTAATTGTGTACTTTAAAGTAATTGATGGTTTACGTGAAGTGAACGCCGCCTGCAGAAGTTAATATGATGATCATAAATAATTTGTTGGCCACACTTTTTCACATACACAGCATTAGCTGGAGGACTTTAAATTTATCTATTACGGATATTATTAAACTATTCGGCATTCGATCATAATTGAGTTTCATAAAAAGAAGTTGACTGTCATTATTTTGATGAGCGCGAGAGCTTAACATATATATATATATGTGTGTGTGTATAGCGTGATGTAATGTCATTAGTTTGTACTCTTACTTGGAAGCCGCGCTCCAATGTAATTTATTAAAATAGACACGGAATCGCCAAAGTGAAATAGGAAAGTGTGACAGCAAAAAAAAAAAAAAAAAACAACAACACCAACAGCAACAACATAAAAAAACCACTTGATAAAATTGTCTGTAACTAATTTTGGGGTTGTCTACTGCACTTGCACATACACTGCAAACACAACACACACACATTCACCTGCATGCATGCATACATACATACATATATACTTGTATAGCCTATAAAAAGACATGTTTATGTACAATAGTAAAAGATTTATAAAATACTCGTACAAACGCACACAAACAGAGGCAATCCGTTCGTTATATCTTTTATGTCACATCACTGCCGCCTTTATTGTGAAACTTTGCCATATATGGCGAAAATAAACGGGTAAGCAAACATATATATAATACACACACATACAGGTTTAACTACACTATACACTGTGTGCAGTTGTACAAACTGTTGTAATTGCATTTGTACACAATTGTCAGTTGATTGCGATTTTAATAAACGAATTTTACATCGAGTGTGGCTACTATATGGAGGAAAACGGCAAGACGGACGATCAACAATGTCGTGTTTGTGTGAGGTTGCGAAACAAACTTGAAGTAATCAATATTTTTTTTCTTCAAACGCATTTCTCTGTAACGTGCATTTTAATATTTTATACCCTCCATCGCAGTACTGCACACATGCTAAGTTGGAGAGTGCGTTTGTAACTGCAGAGCGCCATACAAAAGTCTGTTTTGATTTCAACTATATAATCTCTTTAGCATAAACGTTCATGCATTCATCTCTACGACAAGCCCACAATTTACATATTAAAGACACTCTCTCCCTACTGCCCAATTTCATCTTTTAAAACAATTGAATATACAATAAAAGGGGTAGGTGGTTTGAACGACATCAGGCCTGAGGATTCAATGCAATTTGAGCCAGACAGGGTTTGATTACTTTTTTACGAGTATGTGCTTTTTTTTGTTCGTCAACGCTTATATTTAACTTTTCATTTTAATTTTTTTATTTTATTTTAAAGTTTATTGTTGTCCGCGCATATTTTGTACAGTATTGTATATATGGCTGATGAAAGCGTGCGCGGTTATTAACCTACTTTGTACTTGTCACTTTTTTGTTGTACCCTCCACGAAAGATGGTTGGTATATTAAGTTTGCCATTCTGTTTGCAACATCCTACAAAATATCATATATTCTTTATCAATATCAAAAACTGAGTCGATCTGGACATTTGTGTCCGTGTGTCCGTATGTACAACTGTTGTTGGCATTCTCCCGGGCGTAAATTTTAAGAAATTGAACTGATATTGCACAGACACTTTTAGTTATTGCACGCAGATCGCTATTTAAAATGGGCAAAAATCGGTCAAGAGCCACGCCCACAAACAATAGAAATCTGTTTATATGCCACAAAAATTGACCTGTGAACTTGAAATTTGGTACGCATATAAATAGTTATCCCATCCACCGATACGCTAAAAATGGGCGTGGTTGGTTAATATACACGCCCACAATCGACAAAAACCTTTACAGCTGCCACAAAAATTGACCTATGAACTTGAAATTTTTTTATACCAATCTATAGTTATTCCATTCATTGATGTGCCAAATATGGGCGTGGTCAAATAACAGACGCGCCCACAATTTACGAAAAACTATACTTCACGTAAAATTCACTTCAATGCTCATACATAATACATACACTAGAGATTAGAGAGCGTAATCATATATCTGCCATGCCCATTATTGAACATGTGGAGGGTATTTAAGATTAGGCCTAAACCAAATTTAGTACTTCTTACTTGTTTTTATATTGCACATAGTAAATTACTCCACTCAATGTTTGTATATGTGTATGTAGTATGCGTGTAATCTAATTTTATTAATAATTCATTCAAAGTATGTATGTATGTATAGGCTAAACTTTCGTACCATACACCACAAAGTTACACACTCCTTTAAACACATCAATCAACTCAAAATCTAAATCTGATTTTATTTAATCAGATCGTCTGTGCGTCCATATCTTGTAATCAACCCACCGGTTGCAGTTTTTCGTATTTTTTTTTTGGTGAAATTTAGCACAGATATATCTAGAACCATTATTAATGAAAATGAACTTGATCCGATTGATATTTAGGATACCTTCCCATACAACGCTCTATTTTAAAATTAATTTTATATGATGAAAACTCGCAATTTTTTTATATTTTTGGACAAAATGTGGTGAAGAATAGTTAATTGACTTAATAATTGTCTGTAACAAATTTCGTCCTGATCGGATCCTATTTTGAATCACTTCCCATATAACGATATTTCACAGAGTGAAATTTTGTATGACAATGACTCGCGTTTACCGATACAAATCAACTAATTATAGGATTTGTTACATTTTGTTTTTGCAGTAAAAAGCCGGCAAGGCAATTACATAAATATTACCCTATTTCAAACTTACGTAGCAGTGATATGGTCATAAACCTGTAGTACTTGTACCGATAACAGACATTTCCATAATTAAGTAAAAGCCTAGAATTCGACCATTTAGATCAAGTCCACTCCACCACCACCACATATGATGGGCTATTTTATATTTCTAAAAAAAAAATTTCATGTTCCACTCTACGTATACATATGTATATAAGTATGTATTGAAAAAACCACTATGCACAGAGGAAGTTATCATTACTTCAAGTGCGTCTCTGCGTTAAGTATGTTTGAAGAAATGTGTTTCTGAAACGCTGTTATATTTATAAAATCCTTTGTGTGTTTGCTTCAGAATTTCTTCGAAAAATGTTGGTAATATTTTTAGATGTCCTTCTCTCAGTAGCATAAACAATAAAAGTTTTATTCAACTTCAGACGGTTTTTATACCCTGAACCACTTGTTACAAAGGGTAGATTAAGTTTGTGCGAGTGTTTGTAACTCCTAAACGACAAATGCCTAAACGCTCGCTATACCGCTCGATTCAGAATCAAAATTTGAATCGATTTAACCATGTCTGTCTGTCCGTCTTTTGGAGATATTTTCATCGAAATAAGGTTTAAGGTTTGGTTTAAAGACATGGACCGGATTGGAGCATTTTTAGAACCCCTCCCCATACAAGGTTTTATTATAATAGAAGTCTTTATAGGGCAAAAAATCGCAATTCTTAATATTTTTGGACAAAATTTAGTAAAGAATGGTTAAATTTGGACTCAAACGGACCATTTTTACAATTCCTTCCCATGTAATTATATTTCACGAAATAACTTATATAGGCACAACGAAACTAATTGTAGCATAATTTAAGAAGCTGAGGGGTGTGATGTATTAAATGGTTGGGTTATATTCTTAATCAGCATGAAAAGAGAAATCGTTTGAGACATGTCCGTCCGTGTGTCCGTCTGTTGTTGGCACTGTCACGGTCGTAATTTTTGAGATATCAAATTGAAACTTTGCGAACGTATTTTTAGTTAAATTTCGCTGTTCCATATTGAAACTGGGAAAAATCGGTTAAGAGATACGCCCACAATAAACAGAACTCTCAACATACCTTGAAAAAATTGTATCTTTAAAAAATTATATATCGCACAATACTATGCCTATCAAGTTGACATTTGGTATATATGTAAGTGGTACAGTTGTCAAACACTGTGCCAAAAATAGGCGTGAATAAATAACGCAAACGCCTATAATTAAAAAAACACTATTTGTTGTTTAAAAATGAGCTGAATAATAATTATACGCAACAATTTAATGCAATAGAAGCTTATTTTTTAGAGGGTTATAAAAGGTGGAGGGTATTTAAGCTTCGGTCTTAACCGAACTTTTCTATCTTGTTTTACTCTAACCCTAATCTTGTTTATATTTTTATGTTTAGTTAATTGTTATTTTTCGTTTATTGCCACATACACATACAGCTAAATTTTGAATCCCCTCCTGAACCGTGATTATTCATTAAATATTTTGAATTTGTATTTGACATAGTAACAACGTTATAAAAATTGCGGGCTTTCTATTCAACATCCATCGACTAAATATTAGAAAAACTGATTTTTTTTTTGGGCAAATGTCTCCTTTACATATAAAAAAATTTTATTGATGCTCATCGGTTGACGTCATTATCTCAATCTCTTTTGGGGTACAGGACTGGAAATACTTTTAAACCAAACGCCTCATATATAAAATATTTGCTTTAGATTTGATACTAATGAAGATATTTTTTGTTAGAAGAAAATTTCGCTACTTTACACACATTTTTCATCATGAACAGATGCACTTGAACTGTACTTGAACTGTAACTCTCTCTCTTTCTCTCTCTCTTTACATTTCGTTTCTTAATTTCATTCTTCCCTACCTCTGCTGATTAGCACACAAAAAGAAAAAAAATTGAACACAAAATTATATATTCACCTACAATTTGAGGATGCTGCGGAAATCATTTTTCGTCCAGTTTATAATGATGTGTTCTTCTTCTTTTTATTATTGTTGTTGTATTTACACTTAACTTTAACGAATATATTTTATTAGAGTTCAGCCAGATCGTGCGAAAGCAAACGTCTTACAAGTATTTGGTTTGGAAAAAACTAAAAAAAAAATTATGAGACAAACTCTTTATGCAATCGCCACAAGCGAGAATGAATGTGGAGAAAGTTTATAACCAAAACATAAACAATAAAGCACAATGTAAAGCAAATGTCAGCAAACACGTCTAATGCAGAGAGTTTATCCTGAATTGTACAGAATGCACCAACACATACAAAGCAACAACTACCAGCGTAAGTACCATAAGCACCGCAGAGAACCAGTTTTTTTCTTTCTTAAAATCTTGAAAATTTTGAAGTGTGTATGTGTGTGTGTGTGTGTGTGTGTACAAGCCATACATGCGTAGTTATGTTGGGAGAGTTGCAGGAGTAGATGACATGCTATGTTATGCTTATTAAAATAGAGCTCCAAATGATTTTGAATGTACATATATTCACTCGATTACAAAGTTGTTTACATTTACATTTATTGTACTCTACAATAAAAATGGGTGGTATAGTAAGTTTGTCATTCTCTTTGTAACACCCAGAAGGAGACCCTACAAAGTATTGATCAGTATCAAAAACTGAGTTGCTCTAGACATATAGGTCCACGTGTCTATCTGCATTTCTAGTTTCTGTAAGCAGATCGCTTTTTCAAATGCTCAAATTGGGTTGATATCTACGCCCACAATCGACAAAAATCTATCTACCAACCACCCCAATTAAGCTACAAAAATTGAAAAAAATGTATAAATAGCATAAAAATGGGCGGGGTCGAATAACAAAGACATCCGCAATTTAAGCAAAACCTTTTTTGTGCAGAATCCGACGTGTAAACTCATACAGTGTTAAAGGTCATAATGAGACATCTGCCACGCCCACAATTTGTATATAGATGTAAAGGGTATTTAAGATTTCACCTCAGCCCAATTGAGTTTTATTAACTTGTAAAGTTCAAACGCGACCCCATACCCGTCCTCCATCTAAATAATTCACTCCGTTGGGAGAGTGCTACAAATTCGTTTTAAGTGTATTTTTGCGTGTTAGCATCTGTAATATTAGAGCGCTGTCTAGACAAGAACACAAAACGATACAGAAACTGTGTACTTGTGTATTCACAAACACAGACATATCGATTCGTTTGATTATATACATGCACGTATACCTTGTGAAGATATGTTTGTTTTCAATGTATAAAGAAAAGCATAACAATTTAATAAAAAAAAAGAAAAAAGATGCTACTAAAGTAGAAGACAAAACCAAAGATAAAATGTCCTTCATGTAAACACAATAAACGCTTTGTAACCGAGATCGCTCGACATAGGTATCCTTCAACAGTTGTGCGTGACGCTTTTCGAAATATTTGAAATTCTTATATCCAAATATGAATCATTCACGTATGATTCATAAATGCTTCAAAAGAGGTTGCTACCTAATGTGTTGATTGTAGATAATAACTATTTTCAAAAAGCAAAAAAAACAAAAAAAAACAACAACAAAAACGTTATCTCAATAATTGATTGTTTTTGTGTTTATGCGTATGTTTGTTATCAAATTGTATAGTAACCCCCATTCGTTTCCAGCGCACAAAACATTTCTTTCTTGTTTTCATTGAAGCGAATATTAAAAACAAAAAAGAAAAAAAAAACTATTTTTAAGCGTTTTTTCCTGTCGCTAAACTACAATACCAACGTCTAATAATCGAAAAGAAAAAATATTTTCTACATATACACATACAGTTACAACATGTAAATTAAAAATTAATAAAATATTTCCGTAATAGCAACCTTTTCTTAATATGTGATAAGTTGTTAAAAATTTGTCTCTGCAAATATATTATTTTTTAGAACGATGAATTTGTTTTGCTGTAATAAACAATTTTATTAATCTTTACGTCGTTCATTTAAATATTTTAGTCGATTATTTTTCTTTCCATATAATATACAATCGTTTTACACGTTTATCACGTTGTCTGGCGTTTCACTGACTAAACTCTACAAACTCAACTTTTATTAACGGCAGAAATATTTTCGCATATGTGTGTACCAACAAATATGTTGTCTTAGATACATTTTTAGGATTGAATTCCACTTCTCTTTCTCTCTCTTTCTCTCGCTCTTGTCACCCTTATCTAGAGATTGGCGTCATTTCTCATATTCTTTCTGTGCGACCATTTATTATTTTAAACTCATTCTCATCGCTCATATTTAGATGCGTTTATCAAGTTTTACTTTGCTCAGTAAATATTCAGTAGCGTTGCTCTTGCTTTAATTGCGTTTGTTTGTGTTTTAATAACAATAACAATAACAATAACAATACAAACAATAAGGGTTATTATGTGGAGAGGAACCCCAACGCCATTTGAGAGCGTAATTTCCGATACGTTTACTATTAAATTAAAGACAAAACAGAATCCATACATCAACATATGTGGTCTCATTTGCATATGGTAGATTACGTACTCTCAACTCTTGTCCATGCCTTTGCAACTAGATACAAACATCCAGATTTTATTGTGAGAATCATGTAAAAAACTTATTCTTAATCTCCTAGTAAAATTGTTTCGCATTCGAAAAATCAACGCATAAAAGAAAATAAATTCGGGAATACGGCTGTCGCAGTTATTCTTAGCGTTGGATGTTTAATTTTGTGAAGAATAATATCAACAGCATATAAAACGACCCAGACAGTGTATTTTTCTGATTGAAATGAACTCTACAGTGACCTCAGTCCATATGCAGCAAATTTTGCTTATTAATAAAACTCTTAAGCCAAACATGAGCATCATAGCTAAGTAAAATTTTCTCTGCATAAATCGATGACGGATTTTCAATCTAGAATTGGAAAATTTCACGGCTAGTCTTGTATTGAAGGCCAACAGTAGGAACAATATGACAACTCTTTTGACACTGCACAGAATTGATTTTATGTAAATTTAAGTACGTTATGCTTGAACGCATTATTGCAGCAATGTCAAGGATTTTAATTATGTAACCTGAACATCTCAGTTCACAAGTGAAACATTGTTTTTCTGTGCATTTTCCAAGGGATCATATCATATTCGACTGAACAACAGATAAAAACAAACATCCTTTATATCCATTCTTTACAAACTCGATAAATATATATATCAACTGAGCTTTATAACTGATTTCACGCCTTACTACAGCATTAGTATTTAGATTAATGCACCTTGCATATGCTTGAATTCTGTTATGCCTCTTAAGACATTGTTTTCACGTAGCATCCATGTGCATAAGTATGCATGGCATGCACAAGAAACCAGTTATGTTTACAACTGTGTGCTTGTAGCAAAGAGTAAAAGACACACACAAGGCAGAAAAAGAAAATAAATAGGAAGAAGTCGAAAGAGCGAATAATTCGAAAATACATTTTGTAGAAGAAACGCAACTTTCAAGAGTTTGGCTTTTGTTTTTGTTTTTGTTTTGAGATCTTAACACTTACCACAAACCACCGCCAATGTGATGCTGAGCGCCTGGTGCCAAGCCGGTCTAGATGATGCTCTTCCTGCTCTAGTTTAAGCGTTTAAAATTGTTCGCTTTTAAGTAAGGTGGTGGTGGTAGTAACTCTTTTAGAATAATGCGGAAATTGTTAATCGAAAATAATGCTTGCTCGCTACTGTACTAAGTGAACTCGAACTGTTGCAAGGAGAATCGTTACAGTTGACACGTAATGTGATGTTGGCTGGTTTGTGTTGGATAAGGCAGATGAGACCAAAAGGAGAAATTCTGTTTTTTTTTTTTTAATGAAATGATTTTTTATGTGATGTGCCCCTACGGATGTATTCTTATAAGATTTTATACCCTGCACCACTTGTGTCAATGGGTATATTAAGCTTAAGCAGATGTTTGTAACTCGTAAACAGCAAATGCCACAGAATCAAAATCTAAATCGATTTAACCATATACGTCTGTCCGTCTTTCTGTTTATGTAAATTTATACGCAAGCTACAGATCGCATTATTAAAATATTTTGATTAAATTCGGTACAAGGACATGAAAAATGGGCCGAATTAAACTATTTTTAGAACCCCATTCCATATAACGATATTTTACAATGAAATTCTTTATATGACAAAAAAAAGCAATTCTTAATATTTTTTAGCAACATATGAAGCTTAATAATTGGCTGTATCAAATCTGGATCCGATTGAACCATTTCCACATAATAATATTCCACGAAGTGCCTCGCGTGTACTGATCCAGCTAAACTAATTGTAGCTTAATTTGTGGAACAAAGTGGATGGAGGGTATTAAATAATCGGGCTTGACCGACCACAACATTTTCACTTGCTTGGGAATTAATTATAATTTAAAATTCACCATCTCATATATTTCATATGCTCCGCTCCATAAGGGTAAATGGCTTAAAATTAGAAAAAGCATTTAACGAGCATTAACCTCCGCTTTACGATGTACATTATGCATCACTTGCAAAACGGCAATTTATGATTTTCTTACAAACACACATATTGTATGTACAATATGAACGAACATGAACATGAATGTAAGACTCTGCTTTGACAACTTTTCACAGACGACTGGAGAAAGATTAAAAAGATATTTTTCTAGCTGTACTAATATTATTATGCGGGGCGGGGCGGGCGTACGAATCGTTTCATTGACTTGAAAAACATAAAAAAATTAATTTCTTTCGATTTCCCTGTAGAGTAGCAGGTGAGGTGAGATTTTGTGCGATTTTTTTACAGATTTGTTTTCGTTGCACTGAACGTTTCCCCCTTTTAAAAATTGTTGTTGTTTTCCGGTGTGTATGTGTGTGCGTTTGTGTGTGTGTGTAGCGACAAAATTTGTAAATCTCATGAACTCTGCGACTTCCACTTCCACCTGGTTTGCAGTCAAACTTTTTATCTCGTGCACACTGGTAATTGTGTGAAGCAAACTAACAGCCAACACGTAATAATGAATAATTTACAGCGGCGGCCTCCCAGGGCTTCATCATATCGCTACGCTTATGCAGCGTTCAGTGTCACGGCGTCGTGTACAGTGTCCGTTGAATAAAATACGCGCAAGTGCTGAAAGCATATTTGCGCACAACTCTTGGCACTCTGTCTTACTGGGCCAACAGCAAAAACTAACAGCGATCGGCTGGAATACCACACAAAAATAAAAATAATTATTGTACTCGTACATTTCACTTCTCTTTGACTCGTTTCTTCGCATTTCTTGTATACTCGTACACACGTACAGACAGCCCCACGCTTTATTCATTTTCAATTGAGCGCTGGGATTGTGATTGGTTGTTCAGATATTAATTCTGCTACTTAGGGCTTTGTGTTTTGCGTTTGTATTATTGCAGTGTCAGTGAGCGCAGCAGTAAGCATAGCACATTGCATCGTACTAAAGATTTTTCCGTGTTTGTGCTTGTGTGACATCTACTCCAGGTTTGTGTGTCTGTTGTATTGTTGTCATCGCAAAAAGTATTAAGTGCGAAGTATTTAGAATATTTTTCATGCAGGGTACACTGGGTAAAAGGCCTTCCCCGTCTAGGGGCGCCTGTTTTCAAATTCCATTTCACACATATTCAAGAATTTTCCAGGTATTGGTTAATTCGATTCGAAACTAATGAAATTCCATTTTTCTCACTCGACTGGCTGCTGCATGAATCAATTTAACACTTGAGGTGAAAAGAAATGAATAACCTAATAAAACCACATTTTATCTGGTGAGTAGGAAGGAAATGAAAGTTGAGTTTCATTTAAGAAGTGCCGGAGGCGACAATTCTTATTAAGAGATGAAATGAATGTTTTTGCGTGTTCTAGGATTTATTCGCTCAATATGTTAAGAATAAATAAATGAATATGTTATAGTCGTCGACCAAGCCTATTTTATATATAATACCCCACACCAGATAGCCCCTTAAATTGTGCTACTTAATAGTTCAGTTGTATCTGTATATGTAAGGCTCTGTCATATAAGTTAGTACGTGAAATATAAGAATATGGAAAGAGGTTCTAAACATAGCCCGATTGGGTCCAAATTTGACCCAGCCATATGTGAAGCTAATTAACTATTCATCACTAAATTTTGTCGAAAAATACTACGAATGGCATTTTTTTTGCCATATAAAGACTTTTATTATAATAAAACCTTATATGAGGAGGAGTTCTAAAAATGGTCCGATCCTATCTATTTTCAATAGAGTTCCTCTTTGGGCAAATACATATCCTTATACAAAATTTCAAAATATTTCAAAAAATAATAGGACCTCATATGGGGCGGGATTCTAAAAATGGTCCAATTTGGTCCATTTCCAATAGGGTTCCCCTTTGGGTCAGTACATGTCTTTGTATCGAATTTCATTTAAATATCTCAAAAAATGCGACCAGCGGCTTAACCACAAATTTACATTGACATACGGACAGACGGACATGGTTATATTAATGCAGTTTTTAATTCTAAATCGATTGGTGGATATGGCATTTGCCTTTTAGGAGTTACAACCATTAGCAAGAAACTTAATCTACAACAAGTGGTGCAGGGTATAGATGTGTAAGAAACTAAATTTAGTTTGGGTCGAATCTCAAATACCCTCCACATCCACAAGTAAATGTGTTTATGAAAAAAGTAGGCATGGCAAGTATCTGATTACGCCCTTTAACAGTGAATATGGAATATGGTTTTTTGTAAATTGTGGGCGTGTCTCCTATTCGATTTGAGCCATTTTTAGTACTTCCACATATGTACCGAATTTGAACGTTATAGCTCAAGTTTTTATGGCTGATAAATAGATTTTTGCACTTTGTGGGCGTGGCGGTCTACCACCTTCTTTTTTCAATATATTTGGAAATTTCCATACCGAAACTATGTTTACAGCCTAATATGTCAAAAGTTACGTGACGTGACTTGTACAGGGACGGACATGGATGAATTAATTTAAATGTTTATTTCTACTTTGCAGAGTCTCTGGGGCGTCGTTCTGGGTGTTGCAAACGCTAAGATAAATATATAGTATAGCTTAGTATCCTTTGGGTAAAACGCTATATTTAGCAAAGATCAAGTTTATGTGTGTGTGTGTCTGTATTTCACCTGAAATATTGAAGAGAAATTATTTATATTTTGTTGTGTGCGTGTGTGTGTGTTCGGTGCCTCCCATTTTTATAATACGAGCAACATTAAATACCAAGACGGTGTAGCCACGCCTGCCTGGGCGTGCAAAAGTTGTAGAATATTATATTTATTTTGTGGATTCTGTGACGTCTCCTTTTAAGTGCTGCAAATGTTTCGCCAAAATGAGTATACCCCCGACCTTATGGTGATGGGGATAAAAAGGTCTTATTTCCATTCTTTTCTCAACATTTTATCCTCATATATATATATAATATAACATATATTTTTGTATACACATAATTTTACGCATAAAAAATTTATTATCTCCGGTGCGACAGCTGGTAAAAATCATTGAATGTTTCACGAGAGAAAGAGAAAGAGAGAGAGAGGAAATTTTCAGACTCAGCAACATTATCATCAACGGCAGTAGCCCTAACTGGCTAGCATCCCCTTGCCATGGTTTTGGATGTTTATATGTGTATGAATGGCATCTGCGCGTGATCATCTCATCGAGAACAGAGAATAAAGCTTAAGCACTTTTCAGTTTATTTGTTTTTTCCCTTTTTTATTTATTTTTTTATTTTTTTGATGTTATTGTTGCGTTTTTTCTTTAATTTTTTCTATCGTATACATTGTGGGAAAATTTTAGCCGTGGGAATTCTATGTGAACTTTCAACATTTTCATAGGTGTTCAGGAATAGGCGATCAGCATGCGGGCAACAGCCAACAGAATGATACGTTTTTTGTTGCTTTTTCACACACCACCAACATACCAACATACTGCAAGGTTCTAAGTATGAAATGTTGGTTGGTTTGTTAAAGCGTGTAATTGTGTGAGGGTAACTATTATGTTTTGTATGGAAGGGAATGTACATCAACAACAGTACCAACAGCACTCAAAACGTAAAAAAATAGTATATGCTTGCATACGCTGTAGGCTGCATGTGCTTACATTACATAAACTAAGCAGCAAACGAATGCACTCACTTTACGAAAACACAATGGCAATGTTGTTGCTGAACCCAACAGGGACACAGATATAATACCTTACACCAGAAGTAAGACAACTTTTCTTTATGTCGGGCCATATATAAAATTGAAAATTCAGTGTGTTTCACAAATCACAAATTAACATTCGGTTCACGGGTCACATGTTGCTCATACCTGCCCTACATCAAACATGGTATATTACGGTTGTGAAAAGGAGAGGCATACAAAGTTTGTGATTCCGCTTGCAACACCCAGAAGGAAGCCTCAGAGACCCAACATATAATATATTTATTCTTCATTGGCATCCAAAACTGAGTCGATCTAGACTTGTCCGTGCGTCTATCTAGTTGTTGTTGGGATTCTCACGGTCCTAAATTATGAGATATTAATCTGAAATTTTGTACAGACACTTTAAGTTTTTACACATAGATCGCTACAAAAATTTAGCAATGAATTTGAAATTTTATACACATATTACTAATTATCCTATCCATCGAAATAGGCGTGGTCGAAGAACAGACACGTCCACAATGTACAAAAAACCATACGCAACGTTCAACTCGACTTGTAAGCTTATACGTAATACATACACTATTAGAGGGCGTAATCGCATACCTGCCACGCCCATCTAGATGTGCAGGGTGTTTTAGATTAGACCCCAGACAAATTATCTGTTATATTTATGTAGATGTATTCAAAATCATTTTATGAATCGGTTTAAACCTCTCCAACTATTGTCTGTAATTATAGAGATTTTCCCATAAAAGTATGAACATTTTTAACTTCTTTTTTAGAATCTTTTCGGTTATACTGACTTTGTGAAAACGTTTGTAACATCCGGAAGGAAGCATCAGAATCGATTTAGTCGTCATCATGTCCCTCTGTCCGCATGTCGCAAAAATTGTAATATTGACGGCCATTGATATTTTAATAAAAGTTGTTCAATTATACGGACTCGCTTAACATACCAAAGGGCTGTTCCAACTTCGAAATTGACATTTTCCGAAATTCATTCCTTTTAAGGTATTTTATAGTCGAGCGTGACTGATTATAATATCTTCACTTGATGTATAATATCCACAGTAACCTTAAAAATGTTTGGTAGGTAAGAGCAACACAACGAGATGAAATGCTGTGAGGTGGGGAATATTCACAAGGTACATGTACACACACAACTACGTACAAAATGAAGAGTGAAATATTTCAAACCGCGCCACACCAGACATCAAACACACATACTCACGCACACAAGCAAGGGTAAATGTACATTTTATTATCATGTTGCATCAACCAGTGACATCATCATGTCGCACAGATTTGTTAGCAAACATAAGCCACTGGGACAGCAGCATGTTTAGAAAGCAAAATAATTCGCAAGAACATGAAAATAATTGTACATACACAGCCAAGTGAGCACAGCCCTTTATATGCTAAAAAAAAGAAAACACATCACCACACATCACTAATTGCCGCCGCCAACACACGAAGAAGAACATCAGAATAGTGGAAAGAGCGCTGCAATACAAACTCTTGTTATTCCCCACGGCCGACTACGATGCTTCAGTTGTAAATAATTTCCAAGTATTTCAGCTAATACACACCACCATACACAGAGGACAATGCAAGGCATCAATGCATCAAGGCACATGATTGAGTGAGCAAGTGCTTGTGCTGTTGGCCATCTCCATGGTTTAAGGTATCTGTGATTAGGAATTTCAATAGGCGTACAGCATCATATAACAAGTGGTCGTTCTTCTCCTCGGAGAGAACCTTTCTATATGTGCCCTTTTCATGAGCATAGAGTCCTCGCTAAACCTCAGCATAACGTAAATAGGTAGAGCCTTCATCAAGTAACATAGTTTGCTATACAAGTGAAATGAATTTTACGAAGGCTCTGTTTTCAGTCTTCTCTATTTATATATATATTATTGTATATAAGTATAAGATATATATAAGATGTGTATGTGTTGGCACATTCCCTACTGCTTATATTATATGTGTACTTCTTTGGCTAACGCTCCGCTTCTTGCGCAGAGTCTGAAAAATATATTCACACCATGTATTAGAGTTTCTTTTTTAACTTTGTCACTTACCGCCCTGTCGCGTATTTTGTATACGCCTGCATTCCATTGCTCAATTTCTTCATGAAAACGTTTAATTTCCCCCTTTAAGAACCGCTGCCGATCGCGAAGTTTGTCAATTTGCACCCGTTTGCTAATTAACTTACTGTCGATGTTTTCAACTTCAATTTCATATTTTACTTGCATTTTCAAAATTTCATTTTTGATTTGCTCGATGGACCCGAACAAATACTCCATGCAATTGCTATTATTTTTGGTTTCATATGCCTCCAGAATTTTGTATTGTTCGATGCCATTGCTCAAACTATTTTCCATCATTTCGATTTTCTCCTCTTTCTCGTTCAATTTGGTCTGGTACCAGTTGATGACATAGCGCGTCTCAATTGGATCCCATACTAATAATATCACATTCAAAATCATTATATATATATATTTATATATATTTATATATATATATAATTCTTACTATGACTGTACAACAGTTTTGACTCCAACTGTGCTTTTAAACGTTTCTGCTCCACACCCTCATCACCAGTCGTCATCAACCAACGGCTATTGATCATTACGACATACTTGGAAATATTTTGCTTATATTCCTTTTCTAATAAACTCATTTGCAATACGAGAGTCCTGGCATCACTATTGAAGAGAGTGTAAGGAAACAGATTTTCAGTGAAGTACAAAATTTTATATTTACCGAAGTGGATACTCTACGTGTTCGTGTAGATCTAAATCAACTTGACCCATTTCAGCATATATACCATCAAACACCAAGGTTACATAGTCCAACAATTGCAATAAATCTACTCTAAACTTGTATAAATCTAAATCCTTTTCGGGTATTTTTTTAAGAACCTGAACAAATGTCAAGTCTGATAGAGCGCGCCGCTCTAGATAATATTTCAATTCCCAACTAAACAAATTATGCGTAAGTTCATTACTTGGCTCGGGGCCATAGGTTTCATTCATTTTGTACATCAAATGCAATTGCTGCACGAAGGTTATCTCAACTCGTTCTGTGGCGTAAAATTTTATGTAACCAAAGTTAAAACGTTTATTGTGTGATTTCTTAAACCAATCCGCTCTTAATTGCTTAAAGCGGGACTTCTCTGGGACATGTTGCACAAAATACCTATAATCAAAATCGGACTTTGGTTCAATTCGGGTCCTTCTTACCGATACCATCGGTACCAATGACAACATATTGCTCATATGTATATATTGCATATTGCTTATATGTATAATTATGTAACCGATCCCTTAAAACAGCTGCTTCGTATGGGAATTAAAACTAAACTTCTTGTACGGAATATAAAATTATTAACAATTGTAAAACTGGATCCCAACTGAAAAACAAATCATACTAAAATATATTTGTCACTATTCTACGCTGGGTACGCCTAGAGAAGGTTAAGAAACTAAATGTGAAATACCAGAGAAATTTTTCCCTTAAATTATCGATTTTTTCGTAACTTTTCTGTAGACGCCCTCTTAATTTATTATTCATAAATGAAAGGACATAAATTTCCACACATATTTGCAGCAAATTCGCACACAACTAATCCCGTACATGGAATTTTTTTAGTCATACTACGACGATATGTTTGGTCTTAGATTTACAAATTTATTTCTTTATTGATATCATGTTCGCTTTACCACCAATTGGAATCGTTCACATGATGAGTAAAATTTAGAAACAAGTAAGGGAGCCAAATCTTAAATATAAGAGAAAGGTGAGGCCGGGCTTAACACCCAGAAGGGATCCTCAGAGAGACTCTACACAGCATATCTATCGATGAGTATATCACTTATTTTTATCTAAGTTATCTAATTACTTTTGTAGTATTGTAGAAAGATACATTTAAACTAGAATGACTCTATCAAGTATTGATACTATGTTTTTTTATTGTCTCCATGTTTCTGTCTATTTTGAGTTTGCGTAAAAATAGTCTTATTAATATTTTTTTTATTTTCACCTATTTTTTTAAACGTGTTTTTTACTATATATCGCTTTTATATAACGCGTACTTCGTATTGTTGCTGCGGTTGCTTACATCCTACCAAGTCACGAAATTAATTTGAGTTAAAAAATCAAATTGAACATGTTGCCTAGCCCAAGGCAGACGTCATGTAACCTAATTAAGAGGATGGCTATTCTTCGAGTGGAAGAAACGGTCCATACGCAATTGCATATTAAAGGCCTCTTAAATCTGAGCCAGATTGATTTTGCTCATTTTGATGAGTTGTCTCGTGAAGTTTTCAGTTGGTCGTTCGACGCATTTTTGAAACGTCGCCAACTAAAAAACACCGTCTGGCTGAATATGCTTCTGACCCAATTTGATAGCGACACTTTAGAAAAGTGCAAATTCATTTGGGATCTAAGTGAAATGATGCGACATCTGTCTTCAATATTTAATGCTCTGTATAGAATACATGGTAATAAAAGTATCGACATTAACGAAACGGTGTGGAAGCCGTTAAGGTAAGTGCATCGATTTTTTTTTGCAAATTATTGCGATAAACTGAACGTAGTTGGATGTACATTCTTTTCTGTCAGTGATTCTACACGTTTTTTGTCATTTGAGGAGGTATTGAATGAAAACTTTATAAACAATAAAAAAAAAGAAATGGAGGTTTTGGAAACATTTGAAGCATATAGACGCAAGTCCAAGCGGATCATATACGATCCTTACGATGACGCCTGTAAGTTATAACAGAATCACTAAATCAGTTAACACAATTTCATTATAACATCTATGCAGTACTTCATGACATTGCGTTCCGCTATAAAATGGATTATCTGAAAAGTGCTGTAGATCAAAGTCAGGTGTGTTACGATTTGATGGTGAAGGAATTGTCGGATGAAATTAGGAATACAATGAAGACGTCACAGAAATACAAGGACTGTAGCCGTAGTGTGATGTTATTTATAATGAATGAAACAGAGGTTTTTTATTTATGATATTTATACCCTGCACCACTTGTAACAAAGGGTTTATTAAGTTTGTGCGGACCTAAACAGCAAATTCCACGTCCACCTTCAATGATACCGATCGATTCAAAATCAAAATCTGAATCGCATTTAATCATATCCGTCTATCCGTCCGTCTGTTAATGTAAAATTATGCACAGGCTACAGATTGCATTTATGAAGATATTTTGATGAAATTTGGGACAAGGACATACATTGGCCCAAAGAAGAGGCTTACTAAAAATACATCAAATTGGATCATTTTTAGAACCCCTCTTTATATAAAATCCTATTATAAAGGAAGTATTTATATGGAAAACACTTATTTTTCAACACAATTTGTTAAAAAATAGGTGTCAAATTTGGACCCGATTGATTTTTACAACCCCATTTTATATTTAAATGGCAATGCCTCGCGTTTTCTGAAACAACCAAACTAATTGTAGCATACTTTGTGAGACTAAGTGGTGTAGGGTAGTAAATGGTCGGGCTAAACCGACCATATAACATTTTCGCTTGTTTTTATAAGAGGTCCAACCTTTCTTTTGCTTAGAAGTACAGATATAAAATCGAAAAATTGTACCGGATGATGAATCAACAAAATGAAATATGGAGTGCGAAACTGGTTGAGCAGCAACTACAGATTAATAAGTTGCGTGAAAATTATCAGTTTCTTATAGATGAATATAAACGGTTTGAAGAACAAATAGCAGCTAGATTGCTGTTGGAAGAACGTAGGCGTTTAAATCGAAAAACTGAGGTAAAAATTACGTTTGTTATATTCTACAGTGTGTACGCTTTAATATGTAGATTGTTTGTGCTATTAGGATGCACCTATTTTGCCGAAAAAATCAACCAGGAGAGGTAAAAGAAGAAAAACGAAAAAAAACGAATGAAAAAAACGAATTCTTCTATGTGTGTCAGGCAGTATTTACAAACATATGTCCACTCAAGTTATTATATGTTGTGTGTATTTATATTCATGTGTCTCGATAATAAATCTATAGTACTTCCGTCCTACGATACGACGTAATTATAACTGTAATTGTTATCACCGTTTATTGTTTCAATTCTTATCGAAATGTTTGTATGCCCAGCTGTAATACTACAAGTTCTATTAAAAATTTTCCAATAACGAAGATAACATCGGTCATTAGAATCGCACAAATGGTACTTATGGACTATTATCAATTTCAAAGCAACTGCTTACATAAAATATAAACTCTCGCATGGACCACTACGATAGATTGCTATTCCAATTAGGTTGAATAGGTTATCTAGGAATATAAATTGAAATACAACAGATAAACAGACTTAGATGAGGATAGACTAAAACGTAAATCTCACAACAACAATCATTTTAGTTATCAATGCGATTTTAAGTTATACAGACGTCCCCCATACAGTAGTTTTTAATTAATTCACATAAAAAATGGTCGGCCTTTTAAAACTAACTTTCTCGATCCTAGCCATCTTGTGCTGTGTGCAGGTAATTAGAATTTAGAACAAATTTTGCATATGCATCCACAAATATTTGATCAAATACTTTAAACGTTTTACATAATAATTCGTAAAATGGCAGTTTATACAAATGGCTCGTATGGCGCGTGATGATACTGCTGTTACCGATCCTGCCGGAGAGGACCATAAACTGGATTTACCTGAATTTGCCTCCAAGCTCGTGGAGGACTTCAAGAAGGCATTAAACAATGAAGATTTTCAGGTTTGTATATTAAGATGAAAACAAATCGATCACATCAAATTAAAAATACTGCGATTATTGCAGAACATGCTGAAGGCCGCTTCGGAAAATCTGCAAGAAGTCGGGAAAAAGGTGTCTGAATCAGTGGCCGCTGCTTTAAATAATTTAAAAACTGAAGTTCCACAACAATAAATGATCATTTTTTATATCATATACATACATATATATTACTCATATGTATAATAGAATATACAATACATAAACAAAAATACAATTTGTCCGAGTTGTTAATAAGTGTAATATATTGAAAGTGCACTTAACACGTCCCCCCTCCAAACAATACTTCTCACTTGCGAAATATCATTATATGGAAAGGAGTTCTAAAAATGGATGGATCGGGTCCAAATTTGGCTCAGCCAAATATGAAGCTAATTAACTATTCTTCACTAAATTTTGTCGAAAAATATTAAGCATTAAGAAAGACTTCCATTATAATGAAAATGGTCCGATTGGGTCTATTTTCAAAAGAGTTTCTCTTTGGGCGATTGGAGTGGAATGTTCGTACCCACCAAATGGATAGATGATATTTAGATAAACAAAATTTTCTACCGTTCCGGTGTAAGAATTTTTCAAAATATTTAGAAGTAATATCGATAGTTAATAATTGACATTTGGTCTCTATTAAAACGTCAAAAATCTCTTTCGCACAAACTAGACTTTTCCGAGGAAAAAATGCCTTATTTATATTTGTAACAACTCGAATATGAATAAAAGAAACATTTCAATGCATGATCAAAATAGGAGAGGCGCCCTTTCTAAGGTTTGATTTGGATTTGTCTGACCCCGAATTATATAATGGCCAGTCACATTTCCGCACCCAACTTCTTGATGCTAGAATAATGAAAGGTAAAAAGGAAGGAGATAGCGCCTTTATATTAACCACCATATGATATGGTCAATTCCATACCGAAGTCCATTTGGTAATCCCCGACAGCATTTACTAATACATTAGTACTAAAAATGGGGAAGCACCGCTTTCGAAAGCTTTCTCCTTCAACTTTAGAGCTACGTACAAAAATCAATTACTTAATTTATGAATTCAAGAGACACAACATCTGACTGAAGAATGATTGGAACACGTTTCTCAATTCACATATTTTAAAACGCCATCTAGTGATTTAAAAAAACAGGGTTGCATTTTTGCTTGTAAACTTGTACAATCTAACCAATAAACTCGACACTTTAACCTCTTAGATGTAAACGTGCCATAACTACGAAAAAAAAGTCCATAAATCATCTCAATCTACAAAATCGCTTATATGTAAACGTAACACTACCTTCGCTGTTACGTTGACCCAGCAACGGTCTGTATACAAAACATTAATCATAAATACTTTCACAAACATGTAAAAATAAACATTAATAGAATTTTATATTAAAAAATTAAAAGCGACCTTTAATAACTAATATAATATAATATATACGTGAGGGAAGAAATGAAAAAAAATCCATAAACGACAGTGAAAAAGTGGAAAAAATAAGATGAACAATATTGGCAATACATCAGAAGACTGGCTGATATTTGAAACATTGTGTGGGGTTTTGTCAGTTTCTTCTAAATCAAATGTAAGATTTATTGGGAAAATTTATACTAAAATTTAGTTTTATATGTAGAACTGACGTTTTGACGTTATTAATTGTAATTGATTTTATGCAAATTTAAATTTCGTATTTCTGCCTTAGTGTACGGGGAAGGCATACTGAAATTTTCTCTCCTGTTAAAACCCTGCGGGTTTTTCAAGCACAACTAAGGCTAAATTTGGCTTAACTATTCTCCACACCTATATAAAAGCAGGGGGCGTGGCAGGTGCCTGTTTACGTCATTCATTAGTAATAGGATTAGATATCAACTTGCAAATCGGATTCCATGTCAAATGAGTTTTTTTTTTTGTAAATAGTGGTCATTTCTGCTATCCGACTGCTTCCTTTTTTTTAGCACTTCGATGGATGTTTATAAACATGTATACCAAATTACAATTTCATAGCTCAATTTTTGTGATACATTGTCGACGTGGCACTTGAACGATTTTACCCAATTTAAATAGCAATCTGTATAGAAAATTACCGCTCAATATTTTAAAATTTACCAAAACAAGAATCCCAACATCAGACGGACGGATGGACTGAGATTTTGTGAATATATAAAATGCGTAAAGTATCTGGGAACAACAAGCGTATTATTTGGTGCACATATTTATGGTTATCCCATTCATCTATGTACCAAAAATGGACATGGTCACGCCCACAATTTACAAAAAACCGTATTCACTTACAAGCTGATACATAATGCATACACTGTTATAGGGCGCAATATATATATTTTTGCCACGCCCACCGTCGTAAAAATGTAGAGAATAATTAGTTTTCTCACTCGTTTTCAAATATTTTTGGGTCATACAGATATTTTCTTATGCCCTGTTCGTAAACAATCTATCATGACCACTAAAGCAGAAGGTGAAATTTGACATTCAAGTTAGAGCTATATACATACATATAAAATTTTAGGTATGCATAGTTTTTTGACACGTTTTCTTAATATTATTTTATTTCCACAACATGTTTGCCATAGCAACTACATTTTATAATATTTATTTAAACATATATACACATTGTGTATGTTTTATAATATGTAACATAGGCGCTAGTACATTCGCGTATTTAGCTCCATTCGGATATTAACGGCACAACTTAAAAAAGACAATTTACTGTTGCGCCCAAATGAATGCCTTAAAAAATATTCGTTTAAGCAGTTTATAGATTTCCTTCTATACAACAAGTTGATTTATAACAAGAAGTAGTGATCTTGTGTAATAAGAATAACATGGAGTAAAACAACTGTGCGGGGTGGACTCCTTTTAGGAGTTTCAATTGTTCAACTATGTAGTAAAATTTTATAGCAATTTCTGTTCAAAATCAATGCTTTACATAACACGTATCTAACATTGGAAAATTTTTTCGCAGTTTAACAAACTGTACAAGTTATTGTAAATTCAAATGACAAGTAAATGACCCAAATATGCTCAACGTTGCCATTGAGCTGATTTATGGGAATTCCTTGTTAGTTATTTATGTAGTAAACACAATTTGTTAGGTTGCGCTAACATTTCTATAGTTTCCATTTGTTCATGCCCTTAAACCTGTTTCCAAGTCAGAAGTAATGTTAGTATGACTTTGAACGCGACAAGAGGTATTTAGTTGTTTAAGAAAAGCTTCTGAGGAATATACAAAAGTATCCGTAAAAATGCCTTTAGATAATGATTATGATAGACATCAGCACCACCATCATCATCATCATGAAAACCTTCCAAATACATTTTCACCACATCATCATCATCACTATTTGGTAACAGAGATTAAAAGCAATTTATATTTTGAGACTTGCATCAGTAATAATGGCAAAGGTTTACGAATCGTTTTTATTTTTATTTTATCAACAGTCTGAAGGTAACTGTGGCAACGACGGAAATCCAAGTCATGACGAAGCTTTTCATCATCATCACAACATTGACCTTGTTACAACTCTACGCAGTGAATTGGCGGCCTTGACCTATCAAAATGGACGTTTAAAAACAGAGGTTAGAATTGCTTTTTAGTTTTAAAACAGTTAAATCAGTTATATCGCTTCACAGTTGACTGAGACGAAAAGTTCATTATGTAGTAAAGATAGTGAGTGTGAAAATTTAAGAGCTCAAACGGCGAGACAAACGGCTCTTATATCATCACTACAATCTCGCTTGCATTCGGCCGAAAATCGTGAAGAGTCGATTCAAGTACGATGCGACTCTACCATACAAACAATCCAACGTGAAAAACGTTCGATCGATGATCGCTGTAGAGAATTGCTAACTAAAATTCAACATTTGGAGACTCATGAAGCTAATGCGGAATCTCAAATTAAATTGGCTCACCAGCAAATGTCAGAATTCTTACGTCGCTTAAGTATATGCCTGGATATGGAGGTCTCTGAAAGTAGTCACCTAACTACGGACTGTGTTCTGGCACGAGTCGAAGAGCTAATGACCGAGCTACAGCGTACTAAAAATAAATTAACCTCTACATGTGATACGCTCAGCAGTTGCGAAAACGAGTTGATGAATTTTAAATCATTGGCCAATATAGAGAAACAACGTTTAACCAATCAACTGGAAAGCTCCACTCGTCACGCTCACGAGTTAGAATCCAGATGCCGACAATATGAGCACGATCTACAGTTGCAAAGGGAGAGATTAACGGAAGTGGACATAGTCGATGAAAAATTAAAAGAAGAACTCAAAGGTTTTGAATCACGTTGTTATCGTTTACAGAATAACTTGGACCGAGTACAGAATGATCGTTTACAGTTCTTGAGGCATTTAGCTCAGCAACTTAACACTGCCGAACCCTGTGAAACATTGATCAAGGATAGACTAAAAGAAATATTAACTGAAAATAGAAACATGAGCAAGGTATGCAAATCATTAACTTACGCACAAACATATGAAAGAATATATACTATATACTTGAAACATGTATGAAATCTTACTGGAAAATTTAAACACTCCAAGGACGTTCATGTTTTGCAAGAGCAAATCGCCAGCCAGCAAAATAAACTAAAAGAAACACATTTATCCAGTCAGACGAATCAATGTCGTCTTCGGAACGAAGAAGCTGTGAAATGCGACCTGGCAGATCGATTGGAAAAGTGTTATTCTGAGATACATAATTTAAGGCAGGATCATTTGGGACTCTCTCAATATCTGCAACGTTTAGCAAAAGCTATGCATTGGAATGATTGTTCTTCACCGCCCAGCTTAGGTACCGATACTAATAATTTGGCTGAAAATTTATTAGAACGAGCACAGCGCATCGCTTCCTCACATCACCGCGATATATGCAATCGCCATCATCACAGCCGTTCAGCGGATAAGGTAATTTTTATACTCTTCACATTATACGAACTTAATAGTGCTTAAGATTTCGCCAAAGTCAAATATAGTTTTTCATTCATTCGTTTGTGATCTATTTTTAGAACCTCTTCTCATATAAATGTAATACTACGTTCAAACTTGAAAAATTTGCGATTTAAATAACACAATTTTAATATTGATACGGAAATTACTTTTAAAAGAGATTAGAATATGTTGCATATATTAAATTGAACTTTTGGCTTTTCTTACATTTTTGTAGAGCTGCTGTGATCATTACCATCAACCCCGTACCCACGTTTACACTCAACCAAAAATAAGGAGAGAAAAATCGTGCCATGATATTCCACTAAAGGATACAAATGCCACCACAAGTACTTTGTATAATTTGCAGCGTAAGGTAAGAAACTTAAAGGAACAAATACAAAAGCGAGATCTACATTTGGAGCTGCTCAAGCGGAAGTTGTCTCTTATAGAAGATGGAGCTCAGGGAAAATGCGCTTTACAAGTAGGTCCGCATTTTTTGCATCTTTATACGTTTTTAACTAAATCTTCTAGAGAGAACGCGACGAAGCGATTTATCGTTATAAAAAAGCTTGCAAAACAATAGAGAAACTTTCAGCACAAGTATCCGATACTCGTCTACAGGTGACTGAGTTTAAAAATCAACTTGCCGAAGCGGTGGACTATAAAATCATTGCTTTAGAAAGAGCTCGCAAAATTGATGAGCTTACCACACAAATTTGTGATTTAGAAGAGGAGAACACCCGACTTGTGGCACAGTTAAATGTTTTAAAAGAACGTCTCAAGGCATCTAGTGAGTCTTCTCAGAATAGACGTTGCCGCGATGAGGCTCTTATAAGCGTAAGTCCATTTTCATCTTGGAAATATTTACTTTGTTAAAGTATTTGTCTAAAGTCTAAGAGGAAACTTCAAGGCGCTCATAATATTACATTTATATAGTGTATCGGTTCAATATTATTAAAAGAAGAAAATCATATTGAAACTGCTAAAAGTATTTGAATCTACAGAGTTGCGAAAAGCTTTCATCCAGATTTGGAAATTACCATTATTTTAAGGGAACAAAATATATCAACAAAATTTTATTAATTCAACGAAGCAACAGTTCTCTAAGAATACACTTTAAAAAGAAAATATTGCAAATACAAACTTGATAGATATTTCGACCGATATATATATATATATATATATTATATATATTATTATAACAAATTATGTCATATTTTTTCAATATTTAGTCTTTACGTGATGATTTATCCCATGTCCAAGCTCAATTGTCCGACGCCAAGCACCGTCTCTCGCAATTACAGTCATTTCGTACTGCCGTAGCTCGCACCCTGCATTTGCGTGATTTGCCCGAAACTGATTTGCTTCATCGTTTGCAAGCATTGTGCTCCGCCCACCAAGAGTTCACTATGCTTTCAAAGCGTTATGAATCCGCTTCACCTATGCCGGAACATATTTGCCCACATTACAACGACTCCCTATCACATAGCACACATTGTTTACCTACGCGTTGCACATCATCACCGCCACACATTCATGGACATCTTTCCTAAATATTATTATTAGTAAAAACAAGCGAAAATGTCATAGTCGGTCCAACCGACCATTAAATACCCCACGCCACGTATCTCCTTAATTTATGCTACAATTAATTTAGTTATATCTGTGTATATGTAAAGCTCTGCTATATAAGTTACTTCGTGACATATAATTATATGGGAAGGGGTTCTAAAAATGGTCCGATCGTGTTCAAATTTGGCATAGCCAAATATTAAGCACATTAACTATTTTTTACCAAATGTTGTCAAAAAATACTAAGAATTACAATTTTTTATCATATAAAGACTTCTGTTATAATAAAATCTTATATGGGGAGGGGCTCTAAAAATGGTCCGATCTGGTCCATATTCAACAGGGCTTCTCTTTAGGCTAATACATGTTCTTATACCAAATTTTATCGAAATATCTTTAAATATGCGAGTGTAGTTTGAGAACATATTTACATGGACAGACGAACATGGTTAAATTGATTCAGCGTTTGATTCTAAATCAATCGGCATAATTAAAAGTGGGTATGGCTAAAATTTTATATTAAGAAGAAAAATTAGTCAAGCAACGTATTGTGAAAAAATATCAGAAATCTTCATAAAAATAAAAAACTTGTAAAGATGTGTAATCAATAAATATAGTTTGTGAAAGAAATTGCACAAACGCAGAAGACTTTTCATTTTTCGACACTTGTATTCGATCCAGTTGCTGGCTAACCATCATTTTCAATCATCCTTGCTATAATTCAAATAATATTCATTTATGATGATACGCACCAGATGGATATAGGAAATATACTCACTTTGTCAAAACAATTGTAAATGTAAAGTAAATAAAATTCTGAGTTAATTTAATCATATCCGTGTGTCCGTAAGTATTAAATACTAAGTTGTAATCATTTTGAAAACTGCCTTTCGTATTTGTCCAACCATTCAGGTGAAAACTTATTATAACTTTATTAGATTTTTTATAATGTGTTGTATGCAATGTATAGACAGGTATTCTATTATCTACTTTCACATATGTTAAACAAATATTTCGAATATTATCCATTGCAAATTGAATTATGAATTTCGTCATAACCTAATAAAGAGTTTCTCATTAGTTAAATCGATGTTTTTATATATATCACAGATAAATATTACATATTTTTATAATAATTAAACATTTTTAATTCTAAATTTAATCCAAACAGATTTACGGTTTTTATGAAAAATATTCAGCATATGCCATGAACAGATTTGTTATTATAAAATTAATTTTGCCTTCTTTGAAACGCAGAATAATTGAAATCCATGAAGAGTAGATGACATTGGATTCGAAAGACATCAAACTAGATTCGGTGTCTAGCAAGAACTCCGTTTTTAATAATAATGAGTTTTTTCTTCACGATACGAACGTAGTTTCCAAATCAATAATCCATATGTCGGCTCATAAAGTTTCTACTTTAAATTCATACATACTGCGATACTTCACATTTTAATGGGGTGTAAATTTGCAATGTGAAGAAGAGACATCTATTCTCGATCAGTAGCAGTCGGAGTCTAACTAGCCGTGTCCATCAATATTCTATAATGCTACAAATTTTAGATATTGACTTGAATTTCGAATAGACTGTACCTATTAGCTGGTACAGTCGTGCCTATTTGAAATAGAGAAAATCGGTTAATAGACACGCTTTCATTCCACAAATATCTTTTACGGTCAAATATACGATTGAAATTATTAATGTAAGATTTTCAATTACATATTGAAAATAGGCTTAAAGGAGTAATAGTCACGCCCAGAGTTCAAAAAAAACTTCCTTTGCTGCTGAATTCCACCTGAAGGTAACTTGTAAAATATGCTTTAATAGTCGTTAAAAAGACGCATTTGTATAACTGCCACGCCTTAATATTATGTGTATGTAAATATGGAGGGTATTTCAAGTTTAATCTAAGCTAAATAACGTTTTGTTTTTCCACCTTTTGAATTGCTTTCCTATAGGAGAAGTCCTGATATGTTAACAGCTAACGTTGACTTATCGGTGCGAATGCTTGCATACTGTAATAACGACTGCCATCTTCTTTGGTCACACTGGTGACATGTTGAAATTGGCACGGATGTGAAATTTGTGACTTGTGTGGTAATGATGCAGGCTTTGTACGTTTCTGTTTGAGTTTTTTACGACGTGGTACAGTTAAAGAAATATTCTCCGGATCCTCAAGCAAACAGTTCATATGCTGCCAAAATTCACGAGCCGCTTCCGTCGAATCATAACTAAAACCAATCATTTGTTTATGATTAGTGGACAAGCACATAGTGTGAAAGGTGGGACCAGCTACTTGATAATTGGACAAATTGTCAATACGATCTGACCACAAAGCAAAACAAGTGCCGCGTTCAGCCAAAGCTAATGTGACTTTTGGTAACGTCCGTGAACGGGCATTACCCTTATCATGTAAAATAACTGGTATACCGGTGAAAATTAAATGCCAATCACCATCCTTACCAGTACCCTCATACAAATTGGCTAAAGCAGAACATACAAAAATGTCGGTACTTAAACCACCAAAAAAGTTTTCCACCTGTTCACGTTCGTAATCCAACAAATTTGTAGTATTCGTGACATCTGCGCCTATAGTGTCCGCCTCGTATTCCGTATTCAACAATTGATTGGGATGTTGATGTGTGCTACTCTGCGGCCATTCGTTATTTATTATTAAGTCGTGATTGTCAGTTGAGGAGGAGTTCGCCTCTGATGATTCTGACGGAGGAGTTGAATCGCCTACTGAACTTAAACGACGTCTAGGCGGCATAACATTCATCTGAAATATAAAATCGAAATGAAAACATGTATTAAAAAGTTCAGTTTGAGAAGTGCTCGTAACAAATGCAACTAGTAACAAGTGAAAATTTTATAGTCGGTCACTCCTCATCATTTGATAGCCTACACCACATAGCTCCTTAAATTATGCTACAATTAATATAGTTGTATCTGCATATGTAAAGCTCTGCCATAAAAGTTTCTTCGTGATATATAATTATACGTAAAGAGGTTCTAAAAATGGTCCGATTGGGTCCAAATATTAAGCAAATTAGCTTTTCTTGATCATATTTTGTCAAAAAATATTAAGAAGTGCGATTTTTGGCTATAGAAAATCATCCTCTATACATGGGGAAAGCTTCTAAAAATTGTCTGATGCGGTCCATATTCAACAGAGTTTCTCTTTAGGCTAATACATGTTCTTGTACCAAATTTCATCATAATATCTCAAGAAAATCAACTACATATTTACATGGACAGACAGACGGTTATGGTTAAATCGATTCAGATTTTAAAGATGGATGTGGCATTTGCTGTTTAATAGTTCAAACATTGGCACAAACTTAATATATCCTTTGTCACAAGCGGTGCAGGCTATAAAAAACTAAATCATCACAAATAAAGGGCGTGGCATGGACCTAATTACGCCCTCTAGTCTAGGGTATATATTATGTGTCAACTTAGAAGTCGAATTATGAGCGTAACTCTTAAATGTGTGTTCTCTCCAAGACAAAGATTTAGAAATGATTTATAAATTCCTATTCAAGTGATCAATATTTTTCTTTCGATAATGTTTTAAATAGAAACTGTTTTTGCGAATTTGATTTTTGCTTTTTAAAGACGGACACCGTAAAAATTTCTTTTTCATATATGTAGGTAGGTAAAAAAGTAAAGCTTAATTGTCGCAATGACGTAATTTATAATAAAAACAAAAAAATTTCCGTACCGCTATTACTCGTATATTGAAATTGCGCATCTTGAATAAAAAAAAAGTTACATCACTTTCATTTGGTCGGTCATATAAAACTGAATGAAATTCTATGAGTATTAACGTTACTCATCGATAATATCATAATAACGTATGTTTAGCAGCAATAATATTTGCTTTTGTTGCTAAGAAATGTGATTTATCAAGTCAATTATTATATATTATATTGCATTCAATAGTTTTGTAAACAAAGTTTTGTTATTTTACCGCTTGAGCAATACTCGCATTATGTGGCATTTTTTATATCCACCATTATTTTAGTGGGAGTACACTAAGTTTGTCATTCCATATGTAACTACCAGAAGCAGGTCTCAAGAACCTTCAAAATGTGAATCGATCTAGACGTGCTTGTCCGTGTGTCCGTGTATGTCTTTTTTTGGTGCTGTCACGTTCATAAATTGTGATAAATTGAGCTGACAGACAGACAATTCTAGTTTCTAGATCGATTTTAAATTGAGCAAAATCAGTTTAGAGCCACCTATTAGTCACGAGATTTAAAATAGCGGTACACATATTAACATTTAGCTCTTCCATCGATATGTCATTAGGTACCATCGGATAACGGAATGAGGTACATACCATGAACGTACTAAGAACGTGGTGGTGGAGGGTATTTAAAGTTCAACTTAAACCGTGGGTGACTTACTTTTTCTATTTGTTCCTTCTTGCATATGTATATTCTGTATTTCCTATATTGTTATTTTAAGTGTTTGCTATAACAAATTTTTTGTTTTGATCAAGTTACCCATTAGATCGTATTTAGCAGAAATAACAAAGAGTGAAAATATTATAAATCATTATCGTAATATCATAACACTTGTATCCAAAGTCAAATTTCACATTCATCTAAGCAGCGCTGTGAAATTTATACTTGAACGCAACTGTGATTTGTCATTTCGTTATTTTTGTGTTTTATAGAGATTTATAAAAAATGCGTGCATAATATATGATTTTTTTTGCCATATTGAAAAGGGAAATTTCTTTCTTTCGCCTTCCATAAATTTAGTTTATATATTGTAAACTCGTATATACTTGTTTTACTCAATTTTACCCGTTAAACCTGTTTGAACATAAAAATTTGATTTTTCCACTTGTTCAATTCAGTTGAAAAACTATAAAATTCAGCTGTTTGAAGCAAGCATCGTAAAGACCTTTTGTAACATATTTTTGGTTTTTTAAGAGGGGGGTATAGTCAGTTTGTCATTCCGTTTGCAACACCCAGAAGGTGGCGTCAGAGACCTTACAAAGTATATATATTCTTGATCAGCAACAAAAACTGAGTCGATCTACGCAAGTATGTCCGTGTGTTCTCACGGTCGTAAATTTTGAGTTATTGAGCTGAAATTTTGCACAGACCATTTTAGTATTTATAAACTAATCGCTATTTGAATTGGGCAAAATCTGTCAAAAGCCACGCCCACAATCAACAAAAATCTATTTATTTGCCACAAAAAATGAGCTATCAAGTTGAAATTTAGTATGTACCATTAAAATTATCTTATCCATTGATGGGCTAAAAATGGGCATGGTCGGATAATAGACACGCCCATCAGCGAAAATGTTTATATCTCCCATAAAAGTTGACCTATGCATTTAAAATTGTATGTGCGTATCCATAGTTATTCTATCCACGTATATGCAAAAAATGGGTGTGGTCGGTTAACAGACGCGTCCACAATCGACATAAACCTTTATATTTGCCACAAAAATTGACCTATGAACTTGAAATTAAGTGCACATAATTATGGTCCATCCATCGATGTGTCAAAAATTGACCTGGTCGGATAACAGACACGTACACAATTTACAAAAAACTATATTTACTATAAAACTACACTTGCAGGCTGATACGTAATACGTATACCATTAGAGGACGCAAAGTTTATATATATTTGCCATGCCCACTATTGTGAATGTGGAGAGTATTTAAATGTTTTCTTACTTGTTTTATTATTTATTTAGTTGTTTTATTTCTGGCTTTATGCGAGGCCACGGTACGCAAGGCAGGTACGAACATTTATTTTGAAAGATTAGAACCGAAATTGATTTTATATACTTTGTACACTCGTAGGTATAGTAATGTAAATAGTCGGACATGACCGTATTTTAGAAAATCAAAAATTCTTCACTCAATCTGTATGCATTCACCACCTGTGAGTGTCAAAATACAATAATCAGTGTATTGTGTATAGTGAGACCCTGTAACTTATAAACCCAGTCGCCTAATATCTATGTTTTATGAATTGTTGTCCAAATCAGGATATAGTGATAGTTAGCGCAGGTAGTTGTATGTGTGTATATGTATTGTAGGAGTTTATTGTGAAGAAATGAGGAGTTGGAGAATACTGCAGATTATATATATACAATATTATATAATTCATTATTTTTGCTTATTTGAAATTTTTATGGCGTTTGCTTACTAAATATTTAACGCACGTGCTTGTTACAAAAAAAACTACAGGTACGTCTCTCTACATATACACTCCACTTGCACACACCAACTAACGTGTAATATTTATGATATGGTAAAATGGCTGATCTACACAGAGGGAGTGAACTCAAGCGAAAACGCTTATTTCCTATACATATGTTTATGCGGTAACTGGTCCATCTACCTAAAAGAGTTTAATGAACGTAGAACCGGTTCTCATAGAAGTTTCTCCCAACGAAAAACCGCAACAAATTCGTACATACGCTTCAAATTGCATTCCTCTAGTACATCAAACCCAACCATCGATGAAGTGTTTCATGTGAATCTTTTTTTTTTCAGAAAGGAATTATGCTTTTCTTTTACGTGGCCGCTGTAGCCTCATCGCCCTGGTTGCACACGCAATAACAAACTTAATATGCACAGAAATAAAGAGAGAGAGCTGACAGTAGTCACTCATATGCATGTTTAATGTATTCGTCAATAAATTAAATTAAATTAAATTAAATTGGACGGTATTGGGTGACCTGAGCACCCACAATTTACAAGATTCACGTACTTTTTCCGATTTGTGAGGTTAATGGTCATGAAAAAGTGGGAGGAATTGTATTTCATTCACGCCAACAATTGTAAAGAGTATAAAAAAATGTATAAATCCTGCTACGTCGTTATAACATGTATAGGGAGAGTAGATATTATTTCTATATTAGTCACACTTTCCTTGTAAAATACAAGGGCAATGAAAAAGTTGTAAATTTCCACATAAAACACATATCTCATTATTATACCCCCCACATAATGTGGGAGTATACTCACTTCGTCATTCCACTTGCAACACTCAGAAGAAGCGCCAGAGACACTACAAGGAATATTTATTCTTAATCAGTATCACAAACTGAATCGATCTAAACATGTCCATGTGTCCGTCTTTTGTTTTTGCACTCTTACGATCGTAAATTTGAAGATATTGAGCTGAAATTTGTACAAACAGAGTTTGTGCACACAAGCCGCTCTTAAAATTGGGCCAAATCGATCAATAACCACGCCCACAATCCACAAACATCGATTTATCTGCCACAAAAATTGAGCTATCAAGTTGAAATTTGCTACATATATATATAACTATCCTATCCATCGATTTGTCAAAAATGGGCGTGATTGAGTAACGGTTACGCTCACAATTTTACAAAAACTAACAGCATGAAGCTTGACTTGGAAGTTAGTACGTTATACATAGCCTTATAAAAAGCGCAGTTATCCTGCCACACCCGCCGTGTATATGTAAATGTGGAGGGTATTTAAAATGTGGCCCAAGCCAAACTGAGTTTTCTCACTTGTTTTACTTGTTAACTTTGGGACACACACGCACACACAAAGCATATGAATATTTATACAGTGATGCGATGTGAAAGTAATAATTATTCAGCTAGAATATATGCATATCTATTCCATATATATATAAAAGAGAGAAAATTGAAAAATTGAATAATTTAAAGTAATTTTCAATTATTTCCTCAATTTATACACATATGTGCACTCGTACTTGACATGTCATTAATAACACATTGAATTTCAAAAAAATGAAGCTGTAAAATATATTTACAGCTTACGAGTGGTGGGGTGGTGGGAGAGGGCATCTAATATATATTCCTCAAGTCGAACTACAGCTAAAGTCAACCTCATCATCACCAATAATAACAATGCATGCACTCGCACTGAAAATGTTCCTGTATGCACAAGTGTATATAGTGTAGTGTAATGTAGTGCAGTTTTAACACACACATAAAGAGAATTCAAGTATTTCCATAATGATTAACTCAAGCACTCTCGTATCAATTGCAGGCTATAACCGGGGTGTTCGCCTCTGGAACCACCTACCTCCAGAGGTGTTTCCCACCATGCCTAGTGTGCGCAAATTCAAATCAAAAATACACAAACACTACTCCCTCTATCCCCCTCCCTCTAATCCCTTCTAACCGTCACCGTGCTTGCACGTATAGGATGGTTATATAAAAAAAAAAAAAATGAGTTAAAAAGCTACAGTTGGGTTAGAACAAATTTTGGCGTCTCTTTACATCGAGCACACGTGGCATATCTTCAATAACATTTTCTTTTAAAGATCTCTCTCTCTCTCTCTCTCTCTCTCTCTCTCGTTATGGTCGAATTGTGCTCCAAATGGGTTTTTGTTTTTTATAAAGTGCGGAAGTGATAAAATCTCATCTCTTTATACCATGTACGGTTTGTGGCAAAGGGTTTATTCCTTCGGATCTTTGTAGCTCCTAAACCCACCTTCAAATTATATCGATTTGTTTAGAATCAAATTCTGAGTCGATTTAGCCATGTCCGTTCGTCTGTCCAAGTAATTGTATGCGCTACAGATCACATCTTTTGAGATATTTTGATGAAATGATTCAAAGAGGATTGGATTACACTATTTTTAGAACCCCTCCCCATATAAGAAAGCATTTATATTATTAATATTTTTTGAAAAACAATTAACTATTAGCTGTACCAAATTGGAACCCGATCGGACCACTTTTAAAATATTCTGCCATAAGATAATATATCACGAAGTGACTTGTGCGACATTGACTCGTGTTTACTGATACAACTAAACTAATAACAACCTAATTTTAAAAATTAAGTGGTGTAGGGTATTTAATTTATATATCAGAGAATCTGAATATAATCAGTAATCTATTTGAATTAAGTAATTTAAAACTCCCACTGCCACAAAGTAAAGAAAAGCTCTAAAGGAGAAATACGGTTCAAATATTTATATATTCTCTCTCCATTGATTTTTTGAAAATAGGTTTTTTTAGGCTGCTTTTCTAACTTGTTGTCTTTTGTAGTTTGAGAATAAGATCCTTCTTTAAACGATTTTTTCTAAGTATACCGAATACATTGAGGAAGCCAAGCTTCTTACGCAAAAATGAAATATTCGAGTAAATCCTTCAAAAAGTTTTGTACAGTTTGTATGAAATTTATTATACGTGTGTTACTCACAGTATAACCTCTTCATAAGTTCACGACTATATGTTAAGAAACTGCAAAAGTAATAAAATGTTTAAGTTGACTGCAGTACCTGAGGAACAATAAGACGCGTGTGGTACTTATTATGTGCCATGTTTACGAAAAAACGAAAAACGAAAAACAAGTTTCCTTCTATTCACGTGCATTAAACGAATCACACTTGAAATAACGTACACTCGTGTATATACATCTCCAAATGGCAAGCCCCAGTCTTGATAGAACGAGTGCCATGATAATAAAAATAAAATGAAATGAAACAACAAGTCAAAGACTTAGACTGAGCCGCATCGAATGGTAGATACTCTGAATTTACAAAATCAATTTTTCAGTCCGTGTGTATATACTCATATGTTTAAATGGACCCAGTTTTAGGCGTTATTAAAAAAAATATATATATTAAAGGCCCATCCCGATGGTTGAAAAGAAATCGTATTCGAAACATTTTGAAAAATTATTGTGAAGGATTCTTTTCTAAGACAAAACAGGGCATTAATAAAAATAATAATCGCGGAGGTCAACTCAGCCAAGCCTCACTCCGGGTGAACCGCCTTCAGAATCACGATAACCCCTACGCCAGATATTATTATAATTTTCATATTTTCAGGCAAATCTTTAAAGTAATCTTTCAAAATATTTCTGGACTATTTGAAACAATTTTTATCATTTGACAATGGATTCGATGCGAAAGGTGTGAGCGTAGCGGAATGCACAGTTTACCCCCTGCTATACTGACAAACTCAGCATAAGTATTCGTTTTATCAGAGTGAAGGGTATATGGTAACAAGTGAAGAACTTGTAACAATACCCTGCTAAAATGTTATTACGAGTACACAAAACTAGGTTATTTAATTACGTACAAGTCAACCTATTGTACACGGTATTGAATACACAAACGTAGACAATAGAACAACCTCCCATTGTACTCTCCTTGGAAAAAGATAAGAAACGAAGACGTATGAAATCTTGAAAATGAAAAAAAGAACCTTTCACACAAATGGTAGTAAGTAGTTATTGTGTACTTTTAATGGAATTGAACATTTCATTGGTTTTGAAGAGCTCAGCACTCAAAATTAAAAAACAATAAAATAAGTGATAAATCAAACAGTGCCTGGGTTAGCGTAAGTATATGGCAGATAATAAAGGTACAATCTAGAATTGGAGAAAAGACTAATTGATGAATGGTGCCCTTGCTTGACACAATTTATTCAAATTATTTCATTATTGGTATGTGTTTAAAATCCCCTACAACTAAGATGCAGGGCATATTAACTTTGTTATTACCTTTACATTTCTACGCTTGCGTTACTGAACGTGGGTTTCTATTTAAATTGGGTGAAATCGGTTATGAGACACGCCTTCAGCAATTATTCACAGTTACAAAAATAAAGCTACGGAATTGAAATTTTGGTACACATATTCATGTGCTTAAAATGGGCGGATTCAAACAACAGTTACGCCTGCAATTTATAAAAAAAATTCCGCGAAAAAAAATGTTAATCTTGACAAGTAAAAAAAGTTATATTTGACTTTCGAATACCCATTATCTTAAATCATTAAAAATTAAATGATGCTTATAAATTATGGGCGTGGTATTTTTATGTGAAATATAGCACAGTTTTTTTTTTACCAAAAAAGAAAAATCATTTAATTTTTATTAAATATTTTCTAATGAAAGCAGTAAATCCTGCCTATTTTTAAAAGGGACATTGAAAAATCCTTTCAGGAATATGTGTAACAAATTCCTGTCTATTAAAAATATACTCGTTAAGAGTACAAAAAAAAATAGAAATAGCGCTTAAAAAGCTTCTTTCTAAGTTTTCGTTTAACTGTGGGCGTGTCATTCGACCGATTACCAACTTGTATGCGAAATATCAATATTTCTACCAAGTTTGGAATCGATATTTCAATTTTTTGCGACCGTGGGAATGTTTACCACAGGAAAGAGGACAGACAGACATGGCCAAATCAATTCAGAATTCGATACTGATCATTAATAGATATACTTTGTAGAATCTTTGATACATCCTTCTGAATGTTACAAACGTTCTAATAATGTGAGTATGCCCGCGGTGGTGGATATAAAAATAAAAAATATTTGCAAAAATTTCTACAACATTTATACCTGCCCCGCCTACAGTTTATATAGTAAATACAAAGGGGTTTTTAAGATTCGATCTAAACCACATGATGATGCTTTTTCACTTATTTTCTTACTAAATTACTTTTGACCACAATTTCACACTAATTTGTCACCATAAAAGTTATTATACAACCAAGGCTTTTTGCCTCACTCTATATTCCTATAATGTATGCGCTAAATTGAATCGAATAATTTATACAACCAGTACTGATGTGTAAATAACTATTATTCACAAGTTTAAAAAACCCTTACCTTGGATGTGATCAAAGTGTCAACAGCACTGGATGGATTACACACAAATTTGAAATTACAAATTGAAGTTTCCGCTTGTTATAGATTCCGACACCTTGTTTGTAAGTGATGAGTTTTTGCAAAAAAGTATTCCTCAAAGCGGTAGTACACACTGACAATACCTTTACTTTATTTTCTTACATATTCTCTTTTTTGTAATTTTTAATAATGTTTTATTCACTTTTTTATTCTACTAAACAATTCGTTTCCAACGCGTTCATGGTGCGTCCGTTACAGCCAAAATATCTAAACAGTATGAACAGTATTCCCAACGATTTTACTGTACATTGATTTTGCAAATATTTTACTGAGAATTTAGAGTAGTAAAGCATTCGTTCAGATGCCAGTGCGTATAAGTCGAAAAGAACGAAAAATAAAAATTAAAAAAGCTGATATTTTTGTGACCAAGAGTATGATTACCACAGCACAACCGCACAGACAGACAGACGTGGTTAGATGTACTCAGTATTCAATGCTGTTTTGTGAATATATACTTTTAGGGGACTCCGGCACCTTTTTGTGGGTGTGGCAAACGTCGTTTTGATAAATCGATAATGGTGGTGACGTTTATAAATATGGAGTTAATCGTATTAGCTTCTGAACCGTTCGTATTGTGTTAACTTTATCGTAAAAAAGAGCGCATTGTTGCTCATTTATACAACTTTCCTAAGAGTGTATATATTTTAATACCATCTAAGTGAGGGTATAGTTAGCTTGTTATACCGTTGGTATCTCAACTGGCAGAAACTCTCATAAATTTGCACAACTGAGCTAAACATTCAAAATACTACCGATTGAGAGAATCATTCATAGTTAATATATGCTGTTTCCTATATCTTTGCGTCACAAAAAATTCAGCTATTAAATAGAAATTATTAGTGCTGAGAGTGTTCTCAGTTTGTCAATCCGTTTGCAACACCCAAAAAGACACATTAATAATTTTAGAGAGTAAATATATTCTTGATCAGCCTCAAAATCTGATAACGATTTAACGAAGTCCGTGCGTGTGTGTGTTCGTCTGCGTTGTAATGCTTTGTAGATTATGTAGCCACGCCTACACTGGACAAAAATATACATTTAGCTAAGGAGATAAAGTTTTAAAGTAAATAGAAATTAGTGTACCCATCGATATGCCAACAGACCCGGTTCAAAATTAATTTTTTTAAATCCTTCTTTAGCGTAAAATTCTGCTTATATGTTGTTATGTAAAACATACATATTACACTCCCTAATTAGATATCTGTCACGCCCTCAATTTATAAATAGATGTTTAGGGTAAGATTTGTCTTAAGGCAAATTTAATTGTGCTTGTTTTTTATTCCCAAGCCTGATTGGCGGCCAAATATAAAGCAAACAGTGTTTGAACACTGAGCAAATAGTCAGTTTGCGTCTCGAGTGGACCTTCAATATTAAAGTCATGACACAAAGTTCGTATGTATTCACTTAATGATAAATGGCCGGTTAAGCAGCGATGGTAGGCGTCATCTGTAGTTACGGTTGCATATGATCGTGGCCACTCCATTAGCATTCGATCCATATCCTTACGCAGAGGTGCATCATATACGGATTGCGACATATGTATGTGATCAACCTCAGCTATCCATTTGTCAATGTCTTTGGCTGTACGGGCGGTGGGTACCAAAGCAATCGAGGCTTTCTGTGCCTTTGCACTGTTACCCGTAAGTACCGAACGTAATTTTATATTCAGCAAACTGGGTTCCGTCTGACTCCCAGACGGCTCATCCAATAAGTGTAAACCAACTTTGGCCAAATGATCTTCCAATTCAACGGACCCAACTGGCGATGGGGTGGTCACCTTAAGGAAAGCATCAACATCACCCACTGCCGGCACATAGTCCGGAAGGAACGGTTTTAAGTGGTAAACCGTCTCAATGTGTTGTGGCGTATACTTTAGTATGTAAGGGAATATATCTTTAATTTCTTGGGTAATAGACAGCTTTTGCCATTTTTCAGCAGTTATGTTTAAATGTTTATTTGAGTTTAAAGTGTGATCACTGTTACTCGCTTGTTCTAATGATAAACCTTCCTCTGACTCCGAATCAGTGACATCTTTTTGCTGTGAATTAGCTGAAGTTTTTAAACCCCGTTTCAGAATACTTTGATTCAATGCACTTTTGTCCCGTCTATTTGTCATTGGGTTAGTTGACGACAAATTCATAATATCTTCTATTTCACTATCGTCTTCATCATCCTCATCACCATCCCCTTCATCATGATCGATAATGTCTTGCAACAGACCATCATCATCGGTCGAATTTCCACGAAACTTGTCGTAAAATATCAGGAACATAATAAATTAAGGTAGCTCTATAAAGTTAAAAACAAAGCTTACCAATGTATTTTGGCGCTTTGTGATGGCTGGCCGATTGGGAGTCATTCCGCTACTGCTGTTCGCACCTGATCCAGGTTTTTGCGCATTAGTATATATACCACCACCATTTCTGCTCCTTGATACACGTTCCACTTTCATAAATCCTGAAGGTTTAATGTCATTAGACTCAACTCTCATCTCTTCGTCGTAGTAGTTCATTAGAAGAGTTTTGCAATTTTCATGCGTAGCGGTTAAATTGGAATTTTTTCAGCCACCTTTTATGGCCACAAGTATAATTTACAAAAATATAAAAATGCTGATTCATTTGCAAAGTTTCCTGGGCAACCAGAATTAAAAATTACAAACTTATATATTTAGGACTTTTTTCATATGTGTGCAACACTAATACTCTAATACTGCCGTTATTAGTACCAACAAAAATCGTTCATAATATGATTTCCATTTCCGGTTTTGTAATGGTCGTGGCTGATTTTTGTTACACACATTTTTAAAGAGTAAAAAAAATTCTTACAAAATTATTATTTTCTATTTTCCAATCTGCTTCATTAAGTTAATGCGGTTTTCCTATTACATCTTCTCATCCACCAGCTACTGTGTAAAGCGAGAGTTGAGTGTACGGTATTTATAAATATTTTTGTTTCCATAAAACATGGGTTGTTATTAGCATTTTATTTCTGCATTTGATGTGACGCCGCTTGATTTTTTAAAGACTTTTTATTTATCACGTAAAATATTATTTAAATATGCGTTTATTTTAGTTATTGCAGCAGTCTTTTTATTTAAGAAACGTTTTGTTTCGTTTGGTCCGAAATCACCACCTAATGAATGGCCAATGTTGTGCTGAAAAAGTGAAGTGCTTGTGATCCATTAAAATAATTGTAAAAAAAATGTGTGTGTGTGTCCTATTCTAGTCCTACTTGGAAGTAAAGTTTTTTATTTTTCAATATCTTTTAGGATACGTTTATTTCCCTGCATAATAATTTTAATAAATTATGCATATGGTACAAAAACAACAACCTTTAATGAAGTGGCGCCATCTTCCATTATTTCCACAATACCAAATAAACTGGGAACCCATCATTTAGAACCAATTAATGGTACAACAAATTATCGTGCTTACGGTAGCAGGAAAGTTAAAGAGGACAAGCATTGGTTGGACGGTCGTGGTTTGGGTATAGAGCATATGAAATGTGTAAGGCGTGCTAGTTGCGAAAAACTTAATTTTTCCACATGCTTGGGTGCTAAAATACCGTACGAGTATACCAGTTTAGATTTAACAATATCACCCAGCCAGCGTGATATACAAGAACGGTTGAATAAATATTTAGCTTTAAAGCATGTCCCCAGATGTTGGGCAGTTATACAGGTAACAATATTTGCTACTCTACCATTAAAAATTGTTTCGTCTCATTTGTGTAATTTTTTAGCCTTTTCTTTGTGGAGTTCTTGTCCCCAAATGCGAGAAGATTAATGGTGAGGATATGGTGTATTTGCCATCTTTGGAAATGTGTCGCATCACTTTGGAGCCATGTCGAATTCTTTACAATACTGGATATTTTCCGGAATTTTTGTACTGTAACGAATCGTATTATCCATCTAAATGTGGTAATGATGTTCGCGAAATGAAATTCAATTTAACGGGGGAGTGTTTGGAGCCATTGGTGGCAGCAGAATCATCTGTTAGTTATCATCCGGCCGTAGAAGGATGTGGAGTACGCTGTAAAGATCCTTTATATACTGATGATGAGCACCGACAAATACACAAATTGGTAGCTTGGGGCAGTGGCTTGTGTTTGCTTGCCAACTTATTTGTGGTGGCTACTTTTCTTATTGACTGGGAAAATGCCAGCAAGTATCCAGCCTTGATAGTCTTTTATATTAACGTGTGCTTCCTTATAGCCTGCCTGGGGTAAGTGTGTGCAAAAATTTCATTTAAGTAAACAAGAAAAAAATACAAAACACGGCTTAGACCAAATCTTAAATACCCGCCACACTTATACATTTAAGCATGATTTCGTCCTTTAATATTGTGCGTTTTACTTCAAAGAAGGATTTTTTGCAAAATATGGACGTGACAGTGACAGAAGAACTCATTCTGAATATAAGTAACAAATTTCAACTTTTTAGTAAATCTATCTAAAATTATTGTCGACGATCCAACTAATTTCGCTTAAACTGCATGCAGAAACTACATACGTCGACATATCAGACCAATATCTTACATTTGTATGACCGCGAGCGTTTGAAAAACAGACATACACACGAACAGACGTTATTTCGGTTATTGTACGCCTCGTTCAGATTGTTGCAAACGGAATGACAAACTTATCGTATAATCCTTGCCTTATATAAATAGGTGGTTGGCTCAATTCACTCCCGGCTCTCATGAGGATATTGTTTGTCGCAAGGATGGCACGCTTCGACATTCGGAGCCCACAGCTGGGCAAAATCTCTCTTGCGTTGTGATATTCGTTATAATCTATTATTTTCTAATCGCCGCTATGGTTTGGTTTGTATTCCTTACTTATGCCTGGCACTTGAGAGCAGTGGGTAATTTTCAAGATCGCATCGACAAGAAAGGCTCATGCTTCCATTTGATGGCCTGGTCTTTGCCTTTGGTCTTGACTATTACCACGTTGGCGCTTAGCGAAGTTGATGGCAACAGTACGGTTGGTATCTGTTTTGTCGGTTATCTAAATCATCCGATCCGAGCTGGCTTGGTATTGGGACCTCTACTAGGTGTTATACTAGTAGGTGGTTACTTCATTATACGTGGCATGGTCCTACTTTTTGGCCTTAAACGATTTGCTAATGTTATCAAATCCACAATGGCCAGCAATAAAATTTATACCATTATTGTGCGCATGAGTTGGTGCGCCATGTTCACGTTGATCTTCATATTAGGAGCCGTTGTGTGTCACGTTTACGAATTTATGGGCTCGGCACATTGGTCAGAAAGTCTCAAACAGTACATAATGTAAGTATAATGGAAACTGGTTATAAAGCTTATATAATACTTATAATTTTTGTTATTCCAGTTGTCGCATTTTTTCCCCTTTTAATGAACATATGACCTGTAAAATCGAAAACCGTCCCAGTGTTTCAATATTGCAGTGTCATTTGCTATGTTTCTTCGGGGCCGGAATAGCAATGTCATCCTGGTGTTGGACTTCATCCTCTTTAGAAACGTGGAAACGTTATATTCGCAAAAAATATGGCGGAGAACTGCTTGAGGAAGTCAAAATGCCCAAACATAAAGTTATTGCTCAAACTTGGGCCAAACGCAAAGAATTCGAAGATAAGGGGAGGCTCTCTATAACACTCTGCAATACCCACACCGATCCAGTGGGTTTGAATTTTGACGTTTATGACATTAACTCTTCGGAAACGGTGGAAATCAGTTCAACGTGGGCCAATTATTTGCCGAAATGTGTAAAAAGACGCATGGCTCTAACATTGGCTACTAACAGTTCCAGTCAAGGACCGCGCAAGAGTTCAATTGATTCAGAGATAAGTTTTAGCGTGCGCCACGTATCAGTAGAATCGAGACGTAATTCTGTCGATTCTCAGGTATCAGTAAAAATAGCGGAAATGAAAACCAAAGTCGCTGCACGCACCTCCACGCGCCACGGGCGTCGTAATAATAAGCGTTCCAGCAGCCTCGAAAAAAGAGGACATAAGCGTAAAGATTTTGTGTCTGCAGCGGAATACAAGCGCAATCGACGTGAAAGTAGCACCAGCATTGAATCACAAATTATCGCTTTAAAAAAAACAACATATCCACAGAGTCAAAATGCAGCCATATTCACCAAAAGCAATAAACAGCAAAAACAGAGCAGCAAACGAAGGTCAGCACATGCAGGTAAGATTGAATCTAAGATCTATTCTTTAAAGAAACTATTACCAACGAACTGTCCAAATAAGATGGACCACAAAAGGGGCGTTAGAGAACCTTGATTAGCGCGTAAACCTGAATCGATCTACACATGTATGTCCGTGTGTCCGCCTGTTGTTGGTATTCCCACGGGGGTAAATTTTGATTTATTAAGCTGAAATTTTGTACACGGACTTAGTTTTTGCACGCAGATCACTATTTAAAATGGGCAAAATCGGTCTAGAGCCACGTCCACAATCAACTGAAATTTATTAACCAGCCACAAAAAATTGCCTTAAGACTTGAAATTTGGTACGCGTATCCATAGTTGTCCCATCCACGTATGAGCGTGGTCGGCTAACATACGCGCCCACAATTGACAAAAACTTTTACAGTTGCCACAATTGAACTATGAACTTGAAATTTGGTGCACTTATTTATGGTAAACCCATCCACCGATGTGCCAAAAATAGGTAGGCAGAATAACGGACACGCCCACAATTTACAAAAAACCATATTCACCATAAAACTCCAGTTGCAAGTTGGTACGTAATACATACCCTATTAGAGGGCGCAATATATATATATATATATATATATATATATATATATTAGCCACGCCCAACATTGTGAATGTGGAGAATATTTAAGATTTGGTCTAAGCCAAATTTAGTTTTCTTACTTGTTTGTCTATTGATTATATTTCCGTTTTTAGATCCCACGGACATAGCAAAATTTCTGGCCAAAAATGGTGAACTAATCCTTCCATTCCTAAAAAATCAACCATTAAGCAGTTCTTCAGACACCGAAACATCACAATCAACTTTTAACCTAGAAAACTGCCGTTTAAACATGGCACTCAAATCTAACAATGTGTCAAAGAATTCAATAGAAGGTATTCCCATCGAGGAAATCTTTAATACAGGTGCCAAAATGAAAAACAACAATCCCAATAAATCATCGAACTGCGGTAATAAAATAAAGATGGCAGTGTCTGATGATTCCCTTAACTATAAAGCATCCCGCAACTCCAACAAACAATCGCGCAAATCCGCAGAAACCAATAGCAGCAATAGAATTATGGGTAAGAAGCGTCCAACTAAACGACAAAGACACAACAGTTCCTCTAGCAATAATTATAAATATATGCTCAAACCAAGGATCGATGATGAGGCACTGTTGAAAGCTTCTGATTTGGATTTGAATTTAGATGTACAGCGTCACCTTAGCTGTGCGGTTAAAAAAGAGATTTTAACTTATGAAATGGACATGCCGCGCGATTCTATATTTAATACTTCGACGCAAATGTCGGCAGGGAAAACTAATTCTCGGAACAGCAAAATAAGTTGCGACGTAGGCATACAAACATTAAATGCTTACGAGCTGTCCAATAATACGACGGAAGAATCAGAGAATGAAGAAGAACAAAACAAAACGCATAAGCACTCCAGCAGCAAAATTTGTGAAAATAGTTCAGAACGTTTGAAATCAGAAGAGAAAGAGGCGAATGAAAAGGAATACAATGAATCGAGCAGTTTACTCCAAAATAAGCCTTTTATGGTGTTAAGTGAAGCGGAAAAGCTAAAAATTCTTCTACTCCCATCAAAATAAGTTTTTTTTAAGCTTTATATGTTTTTGAAAACAAGCAAAATCGAGGAAACCCAACTATTTGATATACATATAAACGCCGCGGTACTTACACTATACCAGGAAATTTAATACAAGATCATGTTTTAGTTAAAGAACACTACCCGAAAACGAACATATCCGGACCATCTAGAAAAACCTTCAAAAATGATCCTTTCATAAAGGGGTCTGGGAAAGTTTTTAAGCATAATAATTGATTGTTTAAAATTTTTGCGGCTTTTGCCCGTTGAGAAGTAATTTTATACCCACCAACCCAAGGTTAAAGGTGTCAAGGCGTCAGAGACCCTACAAAGTATATATATTTTTGTTTAGCATCAAAAACTGAGTCAATCTAGACATGTATGTCTGTGTGTCTGTATGTCTGTCTGTTGTAGGCACTCACGGGCGTAAATTTTGAGATATTAAGCTGAAAATTTGTTATAGGCACTTTTAGTTAGATCGCCTTTTAAAATGGGCAAAATCGGTCAGGAGCCACGCCTAAAATCGACAAAAACTATTTATCTGCCACAAGAAGTGAGCTATAAACTTGAAATTTGGAGCATATATCTATATCTAATATAAGCTTCATCGATGTGCCAAAATGGGCTTAGTCTGATAACAGACACGTCCACAATCAATAAAAATCTTTATATCTGCCACAAATGTTGACCTAGGAACTTTAAATTTGGTACACGTATACATAGTTCATCTATCCAGTGATGTGCCAAAAATGGATGTGATCGGATAACAGACACGCCCACAATTTACAAAAAACCTTATTCACCATAAAATTAGACTAACAAGCTGATACGTAACACATACACTATTAGAGGGCGCAATATATATATATATATATTTGCCACGCCCACCGTTATGGATGTGGAGGGTATTTAAGGCATGGCCTAAGCCAAATTTAGTTTTTTTACTTGTTTTTTTTTTTAATTTAAAGATCGGCACTCAAGTGGTGTCTCATATAAATGTATGCACTGTGACGATCTTATCGGCCAGGTATAGAAATCTCTACCTTCGACTATTATGAGTTATAGGTATAGAACTTGCCACCCTAGTGTTATGCTTCTAGCCTATTACGGATATATTGAGTTGATTTGGTCGTGTCTGCCGTCAGTTTGTGTGCGGAAATCATTCTGTTTGTTACAAAAGTTAAAAATTTAATATGGAAAATGGCGGCTTATACTCATAAGGTGTTGCTGCGGCGGTGGTGGATATTCCCGATTTTTAGCCCCAGCCAAATGTTTTTATTTTTTATAAGTGATTTGATGTAAAATAGTTGTAATGCTTTTTTTTTATTCTTGAAGGTGAAAAGCTTACAGTAAGCATGGAGTAGAAAGTAATGCTTCATTTTAAACAAATTATGATAATGAATATGTTCAATTCTATTCTGTATCGTTGTGCGGTCAGAATAATGTTTTGTTTTTTTTCAATTATTTTATTGCATGTTACCATTACCACTTTGTTCCCTTAATTTTTAGCAAATTACAAATACTCATTATATAGTGTACGTTTAATATTCTATATTCACCTTTTCGAAAATGATACGTATTCATTTTGTTCCGAGAACTTGTGCTATCAGAATGTAGTACATGCATAGAGCTCACAGTTTCTTTAACATTGGCTTCGGTTTTAATTTTTATTCATTGATTTTAAAATGTATACATAGTTTATAAATTAATTTTAAGTATTATTTACAGTACTTCCAAACGAATAATTCACAGCATTTAGTACACACAAAGATAAGACTGTTATTTTTTTATACAACAAATATTGAAAGTTCAATCAGAATAAAATATAATTTTTGTTATTTTCCAAAGGCAAACATGACTTTAATTTGTAGCGTAAGCCTCTTAAACGGTTCATTTTAGCTTTACCTCTATTTTAATTAGAGTTCAGTACGTAAGGAACTTTGATTTCGCACAATTCTTGACAGAAACACATCTATAGATCATCTTTTACTTGCGTACCTACTGTGCAAGTGCTACGCGTCCAATACTTGATATTACGCAACTCTTTCGACCATACTCCATTATTGATTAGTTCACCCAACAGATAAATGAACAAAACAATGATTCCAACGATAAACAAAAAACAATTACGTTGTTTGGGTGTTAATTCATTGAATACGTTATATACCCAAAAGCCGGCAACATATTTGACAATATGAAGCCATATCAAGTAAGCAATGACATATATGTAAAGGATGGTTAGACCTGTGCTGAGATCGGGATAAACGCGAAAACATATAATCATTTCTAAAAAGGCCCAAACGACAATACACGTGTGCTCCAAGTGATTAAACCACCTACAAGAGATACAGTTAGGTATAACAGTTATTACTAAAAATTATTAATTTGTTAAAACGTGAAAATACTTTTCCTAAAAATATGATAAAAGATTACGAAAATATATAAAATTTTGCGCTCATAAATAGGTTAATGCTCTTAAGCTGCTTTTGAAGTAAACAGTTTACAAGAAGCGGAAAATTGTTTGCACTAAATAGTGTATTTTTTTGTATCTAGCAAGTAAAAATATTACAGTCGGTCAAGCCTCACCATCAAATACCCTACACCACTTGATGTATAAAGACATCCATTATAACAGGATCCTATACATTTTCAATAGGGTTCCTCTTTGGACTAATACATGTCCTCATACTAAAATTTCATTGAAATATCTCAAAAAAAAAAATCGGACTTCATATGGGAAGGGGTTCTAAAAATGGTCCAATGTGGTCCATTTTCAATAAGGTTCCCCTATGGGCCAATACATGTCCTTGTACCAAATTTTATTGAAATATGTAAAAAAAATGCGAATTGTAGCTTGCGCACATATTTACATAGACGGACGGACGGACATGCTTAAATCGATTCAAATTTTGATTCTGAATCGATCGGTATAACTGAAGGTGGGTGTGGCATTTGTCATGTAGGGTCAGTCAGATCTATTAGCAAAAACGAAAAATCACTAAAAATATCTTTTATACATAAACTGCGCCAGCTTAAACAGTTTTTAAAGTACTTCTCCAAAGAGTTAGTGCGAATTTTAGTGCATTGTTTGCATGTTCTGACAATATTAGAGAAACAAATAATCGACAACTATTTAAAAAATGCAAGTTTACCAACCTTGGTATCACAGGAAAAAATATAGGCGGCATAACTGCTTCACGCTTATAAAAGTATAATGACCAAAATTGATAGGTAACAAAAACGGCCATTGGAAAGCTTAAGCTGGAAAAGTAATAATCTTTTATGAGGCGTATTTTTGGTAAATTACAAAGGACATCGGGCTCATTGGTTCCAATCAAATCGTTCATTAGAGCTATCAAAAAGTAGACTGTTTGTATAAGCTAAACGTTTTGCAAGAAAAAACATGTTAATAATAATATTCCATCTCTGCGAATTTAGGGTATATAAAGTACTCGCCATATTTTGAGTGGTAAGAAATTTGAAATGTCCCCCAAAGGGATGATGCCACATAAACTCAGTTTCAGGATATTTAACAACAAACAAATCGTAATATAAGCCATAACCATTTCCACCAAAGGCCAATATATGGAATAGAAATTCTTTAATCATTTTAATGTTAACTCTTGAATTTAGAAACTATGAATAAACAACTTTTCTTTTTAATTTTTCAGTTGCTTTCACAATATGTTTAAGGTAGCGTCCTTTTTCTTTTTTTTAAATTGAATGCAGCAATATTTTTCTGTATTAGAGAAGTAGATAAAACGATAAGTGTTTTATGTTATGATTCATTCTTTATTGTTATAAATTCGGAGTCACATGCGGAAGTGATTGTTTGCCCGCTTCCGCTTCATTCAGCTAATAATAGAATTAAAATACTAGAAAACGTTCTTATTTTAATACTAAATATTAATATATTACAAAAGAAGAAATTCATACAAAAAGAAACTGCAAAACAAAACAAAAATGCTTATAAATGTTCATGTATAGAAAAAACCAAAGATTTTTGACTAAAAAGTAAAACTTAAACATAGATTGACCACATTAATAATGTAATGTACAAAAAGTGGTTCCGTCGCACACAGAGGCAGACACAGACAGTGCATAAATAGCATACACATACAAAGTGCCAACACTGTGAATGTAGCCTGGCAACTGGTTCTGCAGGATTATGTTTTTAATACATTTAATAGATGTTGAACATTGATCAAAAAGACAATAACATTCTTCTACCCTTATATCAAAGTCTCAAGCTGCAGAGGTGAGAGGTACAATTGTAACTCATTGCTAAGATATTCCTTTGAACAACATAAATACATAATAGTAATTATAATAATAAACAATTTAAAGAGTACACGGAATGCACTGCAGTACTTAATATGGAACAATAATAAAAAACAGCATTGTACAGATTCAATTAGTTATTACTTATTATTGTAAATATATTTTTAGAGAAAAATATTAATATAAGTGATGAGTTGTACCGTTAATAACAATATTTAAAAAAATGTCATTACCATTCATTATTGATTAAGCCTTTAGAAAAAGGGGCGATACGATGCTTGAAACGTTGTATTAAAATTTTCATAAACAAATTTATTTTTGAATGAAAGCTGAGAACAATTATAGTTATTATGTGTGTTTATTTGGTTTTGCGTTGTGTCAATTTCACTTCCTTATTCCAGATGGTATTGTTCATCATTTCCCCAAATATATATAATCCCAATGTCAAAGCCAGTGAGAATATAAAGAAGACAATGCGTTGAGGTAATTCCAACACATCCAACACTGGATAGACCCAAAAGCCTGAATAGTGTTTAACCACATGCAACCATACCAAATAGGCTAACATAAATGTGGTTAAACCCATAATACCTTTGGCACGAGATGGATAGCTGCGAAAAGATGTAAACATTTCCAATACAATAAATACCATTACATTGGTATGCATAATGTGATTCAGCCAGCTGTAAAATAATTTAAGAACTTATTATTTACCACAAATTAAGATGTATAATGGAAGCAATACCTGGGGAATACAGTATCCAATATTTTGGGAAAGACCAGCTCCCGGTCTATGGCATAAAGACACCAAAATGTTACGCCCACATTCAATGCAATCGGAAAAGCGAGTGCCGACATCAAGTAATCTTTAAATTTGCGTATAAATGGTAATCGTTGCTTGGGAGCAACTTCGTTCGTGCCCACAAAATCATTTATAAGAGAAATTGTAAAATATAAAGCTTGAATTATCTAAAAAAAATATAATATATATAATTATTTAGTTTGCTCTTCTTAACGATTTTCTTAGGTATACTAAGTATGCTGTTCCGAAAAAGTCTTTATGACAAAAATGCTTAATATTTAAAAAAAAGAAAAAAATTGGGAAAGAACTTTTTTATTTTAATAAATGACTGCTTTAAATATGGACTAGATTAGACCAATTTTGGAATCTCCTCAAATGTAACAGTATCATTTTTTATGGGAACCTTTCTTTCTCTAAATGTATAACGATTTTTTACTGATCCTCCTCAATAAATTAGAGCATAAATTGTGATTAAAGGGACTTGAAGTATTAAAGAGATAGCCTTAATCGACTGTAATCTAATTTCACATACATTTATAAAACATAAATGTTTGGAAAGTTAACGTTTAAAATCCTTATCACTGTTCCCGTTGTCTAAAGTACTTAATATATATTGACCTTTAAACTCCGTACTTCTGCATTTATACATATATACAATTAAGCATAATAATGTGCCACCTCTCTCCCATGACATTCAAAATAAATCACCTTTTACACAAACAACAACAGCTTCGTTTACGTACCGCATTTAAAAAGGTCAAGTATTTAAATTTGCCACCGAATGGATTATGCATGTTACTCTCAGATTTTGGAAAATGTACAAACGTATAATCGTAATAAATGGAATACCAAAATTGCACGGCCGCAATCAAATGCATCAAAATGCGTATCGTTCCATAAATGCCTTTATAAGCAGGCACAACATTTGTTTTGCTTTTCTTATTATTACCCATTACAATTTTTTTTCTTTCAAATTAATTGAAAATTATTTAAAATATACGAATGTTTCTGTATGTTTCCGTTTAAAAGACAATATTAAATTTATTTTATGTTATGTCGAGGAGACTTTTATAATGTCAAGAATGTTGCCAGATCTCAGTATTTGTAAATGCAGCCGCAGAGGTGCAAAAAACTTTAACGGGAATCGGGTATTATACAAATAGGTACTAAAAAACCACTTTGAAGAGAGGGTATAGAATCGTTTATCAAAAACTTATTCGTATACATTACATCTATAAATATTTATAATAATTATCGATAACGTTTTAAAGATGTAATAAAATGCGTGTCATAAATATAATAAATCTACTCTTTGGTTTCTGCCTCATCATTATCACTGTCCGAGGATAAGTTATTTAAATTAATTGCAGTTAATTCCTGTTCTTCGCCGGCATCATTTACTACATCACTATCCATACTCAAATCAAGTTGATCTTTAGTTTCTAATTGCTGTGCTGCTACCTTTGAGCTGCAGGGTTGCTCATTAAACATAGGATTATCAAATGATCTCTCTGTCAAACGATCATTTTCAGCATCGTAAGTCATTACCAGAGGGGCGACACCTCCACCACCAATATTCGTAATTGTTGTTCTAGTGCTGAATCGATTATTTTCAAAACGGGCAAACGTAAAATTGGAACGATGCAACAAACTGCGCCAATTATAATTTAACCATAGGCGCGGATCATACAGCCACTGGGGTACATACAATAACAAACGATGATTGGGTACATAGTTGGCAAATATAATTAAAGCAACCAAACTGACAAATAGAATGCATAACGTTATTAAAATGAATGAAGTGAAACTTAATTCTGGATTATAGGGACGGCCAGAATATTGCATCTTAGACATGGCCAAAGATTTCAGATTTAATTTCTTTAACCAATTGACGCTACTATTCAGATGTTTCATCAGTTGTACACTTTTTTCCGAATAATCATTCCGATCAACTATTACCGCTTGCAAGAAAATTCCGTAATCTTTGGCACTGAAATAGTTCACATGATAATCCAAATCATTTTGTAGATTTTGCTCCCTTATACCGTCCTCTATGACACTCTGCATCGTATGCAGTCTTGTGTTATCACAATTGTCTACGGCAAAACTTAAGGAAGAACCGCATATGGAACAGCAACTGCCCATAGGTGTAATAGATGTATGGCAGTAAGGCTTGTCGCAAGATTTAATCACTGTGTTACAGATTGGCTCTAGAAAATGATTAAAATCTCTGTGACAGCCACATATGTCGCTGTGATAGTACTCCACCATAACACCAGCTTGATTATGGAATAACAATTGACCCAGATCGGTCCTCAGCAACTGGCGCACATAATCCTTGGAGAGTAACGAACCTGCGAAACTTAATTGGCCCATACGTAAATAGGGTACATTGGACAAATCCAAAGCCAGTGGTGCCCTACTCGGTATTACCACCGATTCATTGTTACAAGGCACTTTCTCTAACGCTGCTATAGCTTTATTATTGCTGGACTTCTGGGGCACAGTACGCCAGGACTTCGGATCGAACCATTTATAAAGCTTGGGTGGGCGTATATAGGCTTTTCTGTTTTGACACAATCTCTTTTGAGAATTTCCATTCAATTCTATGGTGGAATCTTGACTTAATAATAAAGCTCCATCTCGGGGTAAAGTAAATCCTTTAACTGCAACGTTTTTGGGCACTGGCAGCAAACCGAGATATTCTTCGGGGAATACAACTTCTTCACGAGCGCATGGCAGATAATCGTTAAACCAATTGTTGGGATTATCAAAATCGCCGTTGTCTACCAACCATTTAGTGCAGTTCGTTAACGGAGTGATTCCCGAGATTATAAACAAAAATAAACCCAACTCTTTCATGTTCTTCGTTCCAGTTTAATTTGCAACTGATTGGTTAATTGTGAGTCTTAGCATTTTTGTTATGAAATTACTTACTCGTATTTTGGGGGCGTCATTTTTATACGTTTTACATATAACTCAAGCCTATTTTGTTTATCCTAACATTAGCAACAGTATACATAAAAAAGTCGCTGTCATATTAATAGAATATAACTATATAGCAATCGCGTTGTGATTTACTTCAATATATATTTTCATTCGTTCTGTACACCCTTGTCAACAATTGCTATTTTTCTCATTCAACCGTTGCGATACTACCCCAAACGAGTGGTGATACATTAAACCCTTAGAAAAGGAGGGCAAAATGGAACATGGACGAATATGGCAATACTAATATGATTTTCATACTAACCTAAAAAGTATATTCTTTCGGCACCCCTGACTCCTTCTTAGAGGTGCAGAATACTACACAAGTAGTACGTTTTAAGTATACTACATTCGTAGTATACTTACTACCTTTGTATTATACTTACTTAGTATAGTACCTTTGTAATATACCTTTGCAGTATACTTAGGTACCTTTGTAGTATATTTACTTAGTATACTACTTTTGTGAAGGGATTATAATTAAATTTCACAAGGGTATTTGTATGGCGCATATTCATACATACATATTTGTGCCCATAATTAGCGACTTTAAGTAATATTTCCACCAAAAAAAAATTTCAAATGTTAATGATTTTTGAAAAGTTGACTTAGACCACTTGCATAATTATGGACACACTTATATATTGTATTAAAAAAAAAACCAACACTTAACACTTACCAAACACCAATACGTTAAATATTGTAGTTTTTTATCCATTGTTTCGGGCAACACCATTCGCATAGTAGCTGAATTTTTCAATCGAAAACTCCTTTCTTTATCGAATTTGTGAAAATATAGAGCATATACAAATTGCCCCAATGCCGCCACATGTATACATGAAACAAATATTCGCGATTTATATAGTTCCACTTTCGTCATTTTGAATATTTTATATTTTCTTTTTAATCCTGTCTGCCTGCCACTCTCTTTAATTGCAACAATTATTTATTAAACACTCATTGACATTAGCTTAGGAATTATTAATAGTTAATTAATGATAATAGAATAAGATACATAATAAATAAATAAAGCATTAAATTTAAAATAAAATAAAAATTAATGGCATGCCACTGTTAATATGTATAATTTGTATAAACGAACGAATATATATAAAATGAAATTTGTGCTGGCAATGCTTAGACATTGTATAATGTAGTGTTTACGCAAATTTTCAAGCGGTACATTCATATGGGCATTTCCGTACAATTGGTCGATTGCGTTAAAAGTTGGAACAAACTGACCCATTTATTATTATTAAATACATTCCCGTAAATTTAACTTACTGAAAATTAGCTTAGAAGTTCGAACTTAGTTATTCTGTGCATTGTATGCTTAAGCATTGTATGCTTAAGCATTGTATTGCATTTTTATGTACTTGTCTAATCAGGTGGAACTATAAAATGGTCACTTTTCAACTCCTAAATATTACGAAAACATAATTTTGTATCGATTTTGCCCACATTACGCATAACTTGCTGCGTGTTCTAATGAACAATGGTCATGCTCACAGAGGGACTTGGCTAAATCGATATCGAATCGATTTATTCAATATTTAGAAATTGACAATTTATACATCCTCACAACAAAACTGACTTAATTACTTGGGTTAATTAAAAAAAAAGAAAAAACAACGCCATAGCACTCCAAACGGAAAGGCAACGATACTTTACACTGACAATCATTAAGAAATTACTCAGGAACACATATAAGTGTGAAAAATGGTATTCAAATAAAAATGTTCAATTATGAGAGAATTTCTACAATATATGTTTCAAGCAACTTTTATGAAGGAGTGCTCTAAAAATATTTTTACATCATTCACATAATCGGTTAGCTCCTTTGTATGGTATCTAGTGTAACACACCGTTTATGCTTTAGCACTATTTTTTATATGAAAATCTCTTAGAGAAAAGACGACCGTATGATTTTAACTGTTCACTGCAACTGAAAAAAATCTAATGAAACGAGATACATGCATAAATATAATGTTACTCTCTATGTGACATGTACTCTATAAAAGTGGTTAAGTGCGAACATTTCATACTCTATACTTATGACTCTTACCAATCCATATATGATATGGGTATATATATATATATATATATATATATATGTATATATTATATATATTATATGTATGCATTATATCTCTTAATTAAACTTAATTTTCTATCTATTTATAGTATAGCTGTTAATTTAATCAGTTGGAGTATCAGTTGTACATTTTGTGATTACACCACATGTATAGTTTACTAGGGTGCCACAGGTTTATATCAATATTTATTCTGAACTAGGTTTCTATTTATTTTTATTAAAAACCGTTCTAACACTAAAGCACATGATACCTTTCCCCTTTAGAAAAACGGATTAACAGCAAAAAATTCCCGTTTGTAATAAGTCTCGTTCAACACTTTTCGGAGTTATTAATATCTGTATGATCTGAAAACAAATGAGAAAAATTCTGATTTATAGAATAATGGAAACTTCAGAGTACACAAATGTTACAAATGTGTAAAAAATACGGACCGCCTTCATGCATTGACTGTAGTCTACACTGAGATTGATTGCTTTATACTATGTAAATAAATCATGGGTTGAATGGGACTTGATCAATGCGCATGCTTAAACTAGGTATACACTAAATATACTTTATAACTCAACTTCTTTGCCGTACTACTCCGGTAGACAGATAAGGTGGACGGGTATTATGCCTTCGGTTGTCCGCTTGCTATACTTTCAATGCGGATGTAGATTCGAGTTAGCACTAAAGCCTGCCGGAATTCTATATTAATGTCAAAAAGTATTTATATGAATATTATCTGAATACCCCTTTTTTTAAAAAAAAGAAAACCTTTAACCGGATATCACACTTTCTTTTCTCTGAACAGGGTACTCACTTTTCAAATTGTGGCATTGAATTGTTTGATTTTGAAACGTAGGCAGCCCTAAAATTTCACAAGCAACCCTAAAACATATGATTTTGATTTTTTTGTAATGTTAAGCTCTCTGATTGATAGATTTTAAAAATGTCAATAATTTTTTGAATTATTTGGATTATTGTAAAATAAAAGTTATGTCTTTTACCTCAAAACTAACTTTCGCAATATCAACCATAATCTCCAGCGGTATAATAGCATATGTTCATATAAAGCAAACAAATGAAAGGTACACAATCCATTTACTACCGTTAATACTTTCATATACATGTATATATATATACACTAAATTAATGAATTGTAGGGAGGAGTTGCACAAAGGAGTGCTAAGAGACATTGAGAGGCAGCAGCAGCGTAAAGTGGATAATATTTATGATTTACATGAACAAATTAATTTCACAGCGAGTTTGGAACAACAGCAGGATTCTGGGGATAGATTAAATAATCAAAATGTCACCTGAACACCATCGCAGTTGGGATTATTTTACACACGTTCATATATAAATAATAAATTACTACCAAAAACCCAACCATTAACAAACACAATTTGATTTATTATAAATTTTTACCAGAAAAATACATTTAGATAAAAATTTTACAGCTAATTTTTTTTTTCTTAATTAAAACCATCAGTCATATATAATGAATCTGAGAAAACGAAAAAAAGGTAATTACTAGTTTAATAACGACCCTTCCGTCCATCACCACCACCGCCAACGCCACGTTCACGACTTCGAGAACGACGATTACGTGAACGAGAGCGACGACGTCTAGGTGACCGCGAACGTGAGCGAGAACGACGCCTCCGGGAATATAAATACCTATAAAAAACAGAAACAAACATTTATTTCGGTTTTCGCTATATGCTTTAATGCTGTGGTGATGAAATCTACCTCCTCAATTCACGAGAAATGGGTTTTAAATGCATAAAATTGCAAAATCCAGATCGCGTACATTCACCCATTTCATACTGACGGCAACAGGCCTCTCGGAAATCAGTAACTGGTGATAACTCCGAATATACAGGACGCCCGCCAAACCAGCGATTATTCAAGTCGTTAGCAGCCTTTTCTGCATCAGCTTCGTGTCGAAATTTTATGTAAACATTTCCTACCAAATGATCACCAAGGTTATCGCACACGTTCATTTCTTCAATTTCACCATATTTATCTTCACATTCAACAAAGACATCCTCGAAGAAGGCATCATAGTGTTCCTGCATCTCTTCATCGGACACGTTGGCTACTAAATGAGAACCATCAGCTGACTTTGCAGAGTTTTGAGGATTCACGTATAAATTCTGTAGTAGTACTGTTTGAGAAAATGTTGGCTTATTATGTATTCGCGAACAACGATCCCCGTGCCGGCATGCACCAATTTTAAAATAGAACGAGCAGTTTACTCTATGATTTAAACAATTTTTAGGATCTATTTCAACCATATTATATAGCAGAAACGTACTTATCTTTCTCGGTACCGAAAATGGACGCCAAATATTCAGCCATGTTGCGCACAACGCTTTCACCACCAAAAACACAAATTTGCAGTCGATTTGTAATTCTAATAATATAAAAATATTTGATTTTTGCTTCCTATTACGTCAAATATTTTTAAATAATAAAAATCTGAAAAATTTCACCGCAAACCTCAAAGATATTTTATAAAAGTTTTTTCCTTTTGTCAGCTTGCTGGTCTTATTTTTTTTACCGTATTTTAATCGTGCCAATACAGTTTTGATAAAACGCTTTCGGAAAGTCTCCCTTTACAAAATCGGTGCTTCTTCTTTTTATTTATAGTGTCAGCACAAAACTTATTTCATTTGTTTCTTCAAAAGATTAATTCAATAAATTTATTATTACTTATAAAATGAATAAAAGGAAGCAGCACTTATTTTGCAAATTTCTTGATTTTAAATTTTGCTTTTTCTCTTCAATTTTGTTCACACGTTGGCGTCTTGGCTTCAACACCGATAATTCTTTATTTCAAAAGCCATATGCGCACTGGGGTGAAATTCAACGTTTGCAAAAGGAAAAGTGAAATCAAATGGAAAAATGCTAATTTTGGCGCCATCTTGTAGATTACGGTAAAAAATAAAATTGTTACTATAACAATTATAGGAACTAAAGCCATCTTGCGTTGGAAAGAACTTAATGTTTTCATGATATATACTTTTCATCCAAAAAAAAGTTTACAAAAAACAGACATGTATACTTTTTAGAAATAACAAGTCTGGTATGTTAGATGTTTTCTTCTTGCATATTAATTCTAGAAAAATCTGTGTTCACGGTTATAGTTGTATTGTAACATTTTTTGCCTCTTTAATCAGACTGCGAAGAATATTGTTAAGAAATTTTGAATCATTCGGAGTGCAAAATGGAAAAGGTAGAAATGGGTGGAGCATGTATTATGTGAAGAATTGATTTAATAATGCATTTTTCCAGGTTAATGAATTGAAAGCAAAAGGTAATCTGGCTTTGAGTGCTGAAAAATATGATGAAGCAATTGCTGTGTATACGGAAGCAATCCAACTTGATGATAAAAATCATGTGCTGTACAGTAATCGTTCAGCGGCCTATGCTAAGGCGGGAAAGTTTTCCGAAGCTCTGGAAGATGCTGAAAAAACAATAGCCCTTAATCCCACATGGGCAAAGGGTTATTCTCGTAAAGGTGCCGCGGCCGCTGGCTTAAAAGATTACGTTAAAGCTTTCGATGCATACAATGAAGGTATATATGAACTGAACATATACATATATACATATACATATATATATATATACATGTATGCATATATATATATATAACTCACCCTCACTCATGTTACAATTAAAACATTAGGTCTAAAGTACGATCCGCAAAATGCTGTTTTGCTGCAAGGTCGCCAAGAAATTACGGCGTTGGTGTTACAGCATATGCAAGATAGCAGATCTATGCCTACACCCATGGACATAGATCCGCCCAGTTATAGGCCTTCGTCCAATATGAGAAAAAAGGACGAAGCAAAACCAACCGAAAATACTAAACGACCAGAACCGGACATCAACGCAATGACTCCTGAGGAACGTAAGAAGTATTTGGCCAAAAAAGAGAAAGATGCCGGCAATGCTGCTTATAAAAGGAAGGACTTTGACACGGCCCTAAAGCACTACACTGAAGCACTCAATCATGATCCGACAGATATTACATTCTATAATAACATAGCAGCTGTACATTTTGAGCGCAAGCAGTACGAAGAATGCATTAGGAAGTGTGAAGAAGGCATCGAGGTGGGTAGGGAGAATCGCGCTGATTTCAAATTGATTGGCAAAGCTTTTGCGCGCATCGCCAATTCCTATCGTAAGTTGGAAGACTACCATCAAGCGAAAGTCTACTATGAGAAGGCCATGTCCGAGCATCGCACTCCTGAGGTAAAGACATCCTTGAGTGAAGTCGAATCCAAAATCAAGGAAATGGAACGGAAGGCCTATGTGGATCCGGCCAAAGCAGAGGAGGAAAAAGAAAAGGGCAATGACCTGTTCAAGAAGGGCGACTACAGCAACGCTGTCAGGCACTACACCGAGGCCATACTTCGTAATCCTGAAGATCCGAAGCTGTACAGTAATAGGGCCGCGTGCTATACAAAGCTGGCAGCGTTTGATTTGGGCCTTAAGGATTGTGATATGTGCATAAAGCTGGATGAGAAATTCATTAAAGGTTATGTGCGCAAAGGTAAAATATTGCAGGGTATGCAGAAATCTTCCAAAGCAATGACAGCTTACCAGAAGGCCTTGGAATTGGATCCAAATAACGCCGAAGCCTTGGAGGGTTACCGTCAGTGCGCCATGAATTTCCAACGCAACCCTCAGGAAGTATTGAAAAATGCCATGCACGATCCCGAAATTCAGCAAATACTTAAAGATCCTGCTATGCGCTTGATATTGGACCAAATGCAAAACGACCCCAATGCTGTCAAAGAGTGAGTCTGCACCATTTTTGTTATATATTTTTACAGAATAAATTTGGTTTTTTTTTTTTTACATACATTCCACAGGCATTTACAAAATCCTGCGATAGCTGATAAAATCATGAAACTGATGGAATCTGGTATTATACAAATTCATTAGAAAAATGATAATTTTATGTTCATATCTACCATTGTTCACAAAGAAATGTATCTAACTGGGTTAATCTAACCGTTGTGTGTGTGTGCACGATTAAAGAAATTAAACTTTGCCTTAAGAAATTCATTTTCTCTGTCAACTTGATTAATTTTTCTAATGGTTGCACATCTATTTACAATTGCTCATTAAAAAAGAATTAAAAAAAAAAAAAATCAAAAATTGATTCCATTTAAAAAAATTATTTTCATTAATTTTTTATCAATAACACAACTTTTTGCTTCATAAAGAACTGCTACTGCTACAATATCTAAATGAATAATTTTTTAATTAGATGGCAATGAGCTCAGCCACTTAATTGTAAAATAAAATATATATATATATAAATCATTAAAGCGCTTGTTACACTTTGTAAGGATTGCACAAACGTATGTCCGTGTGTGTGTGAAACCTTTACAATTGATTTTGAAGTTTTCGTATTTTTGGAACCTACATATTAGAGATGGTGAAGCCGCAGAGACCCTTTAAAGTATATATGTGTTGTATTTTTGATCAGCATGAAAATCTGTGTCAATCAAGAGATGCCGGAACTTTCGTGATCGTAAATTATGAGATTTCTACTTACGAAGCTTGCTATTTAGATTAGGCAAAAAAATCGTGGCGTCATGTCATGAGAGCCACGCCCAGCTTGAATTACTGCACGGGCTGATGCTGATGATAGCCATTACCGCGCTTTGCTGAAAGCGATGGTACTTATTCATTTATTTATTTAATTTTAATTGAATTGAACAAATAAATTTTCGTAGATAATTAAATGTGTTTAATAACCTGAAAAAGTGTCTCCTCTCTCAACATTTATTGCCTTATTTTACTCCCATAACGGAAGAAATTCCTCGACGTTAAATTTATTTGTTAACATGACGCGTGAAGTTGAATAATCGTACGCGTGCGTCTCGAATTATAATAAAAAAAAATCGATTAATGTTCCACCTCTATTCTCAATTATTGCTCAAGCAATCGAATGATAACTGTACAGAAATGACATCACAAATTATTTTTGTTTGAATTTGTGATATTCGTGATAAATTCTAAAGTTATTAAAAGTTTTTTAGTATGTGTTTTTAAAAGAGGTTCCAAAACAAATCATATAATTGAAGTGAACACATTTTGGCTTTTTTTTTTTTTAAATATAAACAAACAAGTAAGGAAATATAATTGAGTAATTAGTAAAAAAAATGGTGACGTAGTAATGTATAAAAATTAAAACGAATTTTTTGCTACAACATGATAATTTAAAAGTTTCAGCGGTTGAAGAGTATATATAGATAATATATAATGAAATATTTGTGATTTAAAGCAACTTTTGAAAGTAGATGCCTTATGCGTAAAAAAGTCTATGTTTGGTTCAAGCCAAGGGCGAAGTGTGTAAAAACGATTGTAGTATGATTCACCGTCATACAATATATTGAATAGATAGGATAAAGAATTGTCATCTAATTAAGTAATTACGTTTCTACAGATTTCGTATTCTTGGGCGGAAACTTTATATATTTATAAACCACACGAGAACAATGCCTGAAAAGCTGCATTAAATAAAATTAAATATTGAACCTGCAATAACATGTTTATACTGTAAAATTAAAATAAATAATTAAACTAAAATTATTAACTAATTAACGAAAAAAAAGAAGTACACTAAACTTCTTTTTTAAGAAGCTGTAGTCAAAGCAAGATATGGAAGGCGATTCCAAAAGATCAACAAGTGAATCCGAGCAAATAAATGAAAATATACCAACAACAACTACCACTGACAATCCCATCCATAATAGTATCCATTCTGATATACCCATAAATAATACGAATGTGGTAACTATACCAGTGCCGGTTGTACAATCTGAAGGTACTTACGCCTATGTTACTATTAAGGGATCCTTGCATGATACTTCATGTGCAGTATTCGGACTAAACGACATTGAAGTGCAGGCGTTGTCGAAGCGTTACCGTAACGGTGTTAAGCCGGTAATAAATGGTGTCATGGTATCATTGTCACCGGTGGATATGCTAAATGTATTAGCCCAACTTAGTTATAGAGTTGTTAGCAGTTGTGGCGAAGCCGAAATCTGTTGGACCCTGCAACGTGAAATCTAAACTTTGAACTTTATATAAAGAAGAGCCTAACAAGTAGTCAACAACACACATATTACGTCGTATTGTAAAACAAAGTAAATAGAAACGAAAATTAAAAAGCGATGGACCGTTACCATGCGGATTGTTGTAAATGCCACAAGCAGGTGCAGCCCGCTCAGCAAACTTTAAGCGACATAGAATTCGATCGGGGCATATGGAATGCTGGTAAGTTAAACATTACCCCATAATTAAATAAAATCAATAATTATACGGTTTGATCCATTCCGCAGCCATATACAATGATGTGGAGAAAATACGTAAATTTATAGCAAAGGGTAAAACCATGGAGCGCGACAACTGTGATTATACCGCTTTGCATTATGCGGCGCGAAACGGTAATGAGGAAATTTGCCAAATGCTATTGCAGCACGGTCAGGCGGATGCCAATGCAAAAACTAAGGGCGGTGTAACGCCGCTACATCGTGCCGCCATGATGGGTTAATCACACATATATACGAGTACATTGCTTCGGCTATATTGTACATTTTTTTTCTTTTTTTTTTTAGGACATTTGAAAATTATGAAAATGTTGGTGGAGTGCAAGGCGGATGTGAGCTTGCAGGATGATGATGGCGAGACAGCTTTACATCGGGCTGCTGCCAATGGCCACTTGGAGGTCAGTAAATATTTGCTCGACATACAGCCTGAACTGAAACTGATTGCCGACAAAAAAGATAAAATCGCGTTCGAGTATTTAACAAAAAATGCAAACGATGATTTCAAAATTTTACTGAAACCTTCGCCACAATAAAAAGAAATAACTAAATATAATGTAAGCAGAAAAAAGTTCATATCGGGCTAAATTGATTTGATTTATAATTGTGCATAACGTTCACTACCCATGCAGCGTCGTGGCGTTGATTTTAACTAAATCCAGTTTATATATTTTATTTTAATTATATTCCGTAAGAGTAAAAAACATGAAGCTTGGCTTAAGCCAAACTTTAGATACCCTACACATGTCATGTATACAATTTCCCTCTCGTTTAGTAACTTGTATGGGTTGTTGTTGTGTCTTAAAAGGACGTTGTTTTTTTTTTGCAAATTGTAGGCGTGTCGGTTATTGAACCTCGCCCCTTCCTCTTTTCCCATTATAAATGACATAAAAATTTCAGTAATTCTATAAGGCTTCAGACATACTATACCCCCATGTGTTGGGTATCAAAAAGCAATCCTCTTCACCAAATTGTTACATAATTATCCAAATGTTGTGGACTTGACATTTATACATATTTTTAAGTTGAAATAATTTTTAGTAGTTGTGTACAGCAGGAAGTTTTATTTAATTATCAAAGATTTGGACAAGAGTAAAATAAAGAACGCTTGTATCCCTTAACAAATGATTTCAATCGGTAATCATTTCGTCTGTAATGTACTGGGTTTGGGTAAGTATCAGTTTGTTCTTGTTCTTTTTGTTGTTGTAAATTGGAAGGAAGAAAAACGATACTTTTCCAAGTTAACACAATTTCTACGTTTAATTAATTAATTATCGATTGGTGGTGGATGTTGTTGTTTTTGTACATTATCACAATCATTAAAGTCAATCAAATAGGTTTGTAAAAGTTTCGGTATTTCAAGTTGTTCAACCATTCGCTGTAATGTGGATTTGGTTTTGGTAGCACGATACGGAAACTGGGAATATGCGTGGGCGGAGACATTGTTAAACTTCACCAATAAATGCTTTCGTATGCAATTGCGTGTTAGCGCTTGCAGTTTGAGGGGGCGCATGCACAACTGACGCAATTCCAATTCCAATTCGTAGCGTTGCTGCGTCCAGCCAGGTAAGGGGTCAATCGATTTATGATAACAGTACTGGAAGCCCATATGAACTGTAAACAAAACAAGTAAGAAAACTAAATTTTGCTTACACCAAATCTTAAATACCCTCCACATTTCAAACGGTGGGCGTGGCAAATATTGCGCCCTCTAATAGTGTATGTCTTACGTATCCGCTTGGTAGTCTAGTTTTATGGTGAATATGGTTTTTTGTAAATTGTGGGCGTGTCTGTTATCCGATCATGGCCATTTTTGACACATCAGTGGATGGGATAACTATGTATTCAAGTTCCTAGGTCAACTTTTGTGGTAGATATAAAGATTTTTATTGATTGTAGGTGTGTCCGTTATCCGACCATGCCTATTTTTGACACATCAATAGGGGTTATATTTATAGATATACGTACCGAATTTCAAGTTAATAGGTAAGTTTTTGTGGCAGAAAGATAGATTTTTGTCGATTGTGGGCGTGGCTTTTGACCGATTTTGTCCATTTTAATTAGAGATCTGCGTACAAAGTACGTGTGGAAAATTTCAGATCAATATCTCAAAATTTAAGCCCATGAGAATGCCAACAACAGTTTTCGACGCTGATCAAGAATATATATACTTTGGAGGGTCTCTGACGCCTCCTTTTAGGTGTGGCAAACGGAAGAACAAACTTAGTATACTCTCATTACTAATGTGGAGGGTATAACAAAAATACATCAATTAACGACAAATGTTTTCCATTGGCATACATACTTAACAGTTTTAAAAGTTCTCTGCTACCATTAGGCATGGTAGTCTTCAAATGGACAATAGCCCGAGGACATATCTGATGAAGGTCAGCTCCTTCCTTTAAAAGGAATTCGGCTATGTCCAATTTATTTTGCATTATCACTCTGGTCAAAGCCAAGCCACAATTTGGCGCGCGGCAAAGTGTTGATGAATGTTTTTGATGCTGGCGTGGAGGTGTCAACGAATATTTGGCACCAAACGACAATAAAATCCGTGCCACATGCTTAAACTCCTCAAAACTGGCAATGCACTCTATGGCCAGAAAGAAATCATAGTCCAAATATAATTCACTTAAATTATTTGTAAGACAAATTAAATTCAGCATATAATCCAGTATGGCGGCTCGGCCCAACTTGACGGCCATATCTATGGGCGTATAGCCGTCTACATTGCGAACGTATAGACCGTTCACATCGTTCTTGAGCAGAAGATGCAACATTTTCGACATGTTGCGGCTAATGCACTGATGCAGCATAAAATGCGATGGTATGCAGCGAGCGCCATTTTCCAATAGACAGGCGGCCAAAGGTACATTGTTTTGCATAACGGCATAATAAAGAGCCGTTCTACCCACTTTGTCCTGCAAGTTGAGACGAGCCCGCCGACTTATAAGCTCCATAGCTATGTCGTGCTGTCCGTACGCAATCGCATACATCAGATGCGTTTGAGCGTTGTCGTTGCTTTCGTTCAGATGCACCAGTTCACTTTGTAATATGATTTTCGCCGCCGCAGAACAACGATTCAATAAAGCCTCATGCAGTGGCGTATCTCCCGTTGAAAAGGTTTTACTATTCACGTTGGCTCCGTATTTAAGCAGCAGTCGCGTCACTTCAGTATGCTGTATGCCCATATGCAGGGGCGTATAACCTTTCGCATCGGTTACATTCACTTTGGCTCCGTGTTCTAGGAGTATGTGAAGGCATTCCACGCGGCCATAGGCCGCCGCATAATGCACCGGTGTCATGTATAACGCATCCACATTATGAGGATCTTGCTTTTTATTTAACATAGAGCACAGAGGTGTACAATTGTTTTCGGTGCAGTTCAAAATGGAGCCGGTAAGTTCAAATGTCTTTGCATAATAATAATAGAGAGATGAAAAGTCTTCCATTGAATCGTCATTATCACTCAAGGAGTTATTGTCGAGGTCTGCTAAAAATTCATCCTCCCATTCCAAACAGTCCATTCCGTCGGGTGTCGTCTCCAAATCAACTTCTTGGCAGTTGGAACATTCTGCAAAACAATGTACAACAAAACAGTGATTAGAAATCCTCTCCTCAAAATAATAAAAATTACTTACTGCTGCTGAATATATCCGATTCGGGTTCTTCGCAAGATTGTATTAACAATTTTAAAATGTCCATGTGACCCGCCATAGCCGCTGTACCCACTGCTGTACGACCAGTGCTTACAGATACATTGGAAGCTCTGCCACCTTTCATAAGGCATGATAACGTGTCATTATAGTTTCCATTGTAAACAGACCTTATGAGCCGTTCGTTCAGGTCATAAGTATTAATATGTGAATGCATTCCAAACGATATTTTCGCTTAAAATGAAACAAACAAGCACCTGAACGCGTGCTCGTCAATGTAAAAAACAAAATTTAAAGACATCAACTTTAAGCCCTTCTGGTATAATACGATTTATATAAAATTATTTGTTAATTATGCGAAATATGATTTTCAACAACAACACAATTGTCCCGTGTAATCATTATAATTAAAGGAAACTTCCAACTTTATTTATTAACATTAACTAATTTGCAAATAAGTAAAAATGTATGCGATTTATTTTTATTGTATTCTTGGTAAAAAAAAGGGAAAAAGCTTCATTTGATTTAGTCCCACTCTCAGAGATAACTAATTTGGCCGATTCTTTTAATGACTATTGGTGTGCAACCAATGTTTCACACAAACATTAAATAAGAGATTTTTGTAAATGATAAGGGTGGGGGAGGGGGGGTTTGAGAGATTTCTATGTGCCGTACAAATAACTGAAATTTCAATTTTTGAAACTCTCACTGCCGGGGTCATGAATTTTTTTTTTTTTTTGTATATTGTAAGAGTGATTATTAAGTAGTAGACAAATTTACATCCCCAAATCCATTTCGATTTGATGCTTCGTAAGCACTACTTTTACCTGCCTGGTAGTTGCAAACGCAATAACAAACTCAGTATACTCTCTATATTAATGTGAATGATAAAATAAAACACACAACACACGAAAACAATATAAACAAGTTAACACAGATTTAGTGTTTATTGGCGCAGAAGTAATTGTAGCGGAAAAGTTGAAATTGAAAATTGATGACTTTTATGCATAACTGCAGCAATGCATTCCATCATCTTTTTGTTTGTACAGATTTTTGCAACAGTGTACAATAAATACAATGGCATCACACAAATTGTGCGCACATTTTTCCCTTTTTTTCTGATTTGTTTGCATTTTCTACAAAAAAGTGCTTGCGCGTCGGTCTCAGAGTTCTTATTAATACCTCAGTTTCTAATTTATTTAACGCGATAATAAAAATTAATATAAATATTAAATTAATATAAATAGAGTTCGTCAGCTATTTAATACATTTCATACAAATTAAGTGAAATGTCGGACTACGAATATAGCCATTGTCCATATAATAACAAGCATATAATTGTCAAGTTTCGTATGCCACAGCATTTGCTTAAATGTCGCAAAAATTACACTGGTCCGCCTTTGGAGGCATGCCCTTTTAATGCCACACATTTAGTACCTGAAGGAACTTTGAAGCAACATTACGTCAATTGCCAAGGATTTCACGCGCATCATAATCAACTTTATTTAAAAATGGCAAAGTAAAATCGTTAACGCTATAATTAAAAATGGAACCCAAGTACACAAAATATCTACAGTACTTCTAATATTGTAATGTTTTTTTAATTTTGTACACCTGAATATCCTCCACAGTACTTCTAATAATGAAATGTGTTTTATTTTCATTTTGTATAAAAATGTCCAATACAATGATTTTCCTAAATGACTTGTAACTTTGGTTTATCTTTTAGCGGTATTTATATATAAACTTAGTATTGCCATTGGATTAATAAAATATATGTACACTTCCATATGTGAATAATAAAATACATAATTTTGATGTCTCGTAAGAGTTTTATATAATATACTTAAACAATATCTGCTGTAAATTTGGGATCCAAAAGCTTTTGCTTGTCACTGGCATTAGTGAAGACGGGATGAAAATCACTTTTGCCACCTAATGGACGTATTTTTCCTACACCCGTATTCACTACGGGACTTTGTGAATACAAATATATTGCCAACGATACGACCACAATAGCCAAAGCGGTGTTTAAATAGATGGGTATGGCGAACAGTACATAGCACAGTATAGCGGTGAAAAGTAATTCTAGTGCACTGGCAAACGTCTTCAATATTGAGTTCATGTATTTCAAAAAAAAACTTGTTACAATACCGATGGCAGCATTATTCACTATTATTAGAATCACTTTGTAACGGAATATCGTTTGTAAGCTGGTCCATGTGAAGGCAGCAAATAATTCACCTCTCAATAATAACACCAATATATTACATACTATAGAATCCAAATACATAAAAACATTCTGCACAAATATATTGACTTCAGCTCCCTTATCCTTCAGCAGGTATTCATTATAAACGCCAGCAAGGCAAGAAAATACAGTCTGTGCCAGTATCAATACACCGCTTACACTAAAATCAAAGCCACTAGTATTTTTTTTGCTTATTTCCATTACGCTCCTTGATGTTAAGTTCGAATGTGTAAATGGTGTTTTTTTCATGGTCGTGTGTTCACTGCTACTATAACTGTTGCTGTCCGGAACATTTAAATTCAATTGTTTCAACATGCACCCAAACGTTAGAAGTATTAAAGAGAGCCATTGTCGTTTGGTTAGATGTTTTTTGAAAATAATCTGTAATAGTACATAAGTGTGACTAAGAAATAAAAGCATTCCACTAAAACAGCTGTATTTGGCTTGGGCCAAATATCTTGGTTATTTGAGTGAAAGAAAAAAGTAAAAAAGAATTTAAAGTGAAGGAAACATGGTCGCAGGCATTATAAAAAAAATTAACAACAAAGTAAACATTTTCTATACCAACTTTTAGGTAATCATTTAGGCAATTACGTGCGTGAATAGCCCAATACATTAATTTCTGCATAAATTTTATGGCTGAGATTTTTGTCAATTGAGAGCACGGCTCTAAACTCATTTTTATACCCTCCACCTCAGTGATGAGTGTATACTAAGTTTGTTCTTCCGTTTGCAACACCCAGAAGCAGGCGTCAAAGTATATATATTCTTTATCAGCGTCGAAAACTGAGTCGATTTAGACATGTATGTCCGTGCGTCCGTCTATTGTTGGCACTCTCATGAGCGTAAACTTTGAGATATTCAGCTGACATTTTCACACTTTTAGTTTTTACACGCAGATCGCTTTTTAAAATGGGGCCAAATCGATTAAAAGCCACGCCCATATTCGACAAAAATCTATTTATCTGCCACAAAAATTGTGCTATAAACATAAACATTTGGTACGTACATCTATAAATATAACCCCTATTGATGTGTCAAAAATGGGCATGGTTGGATAACAGATACGCCCACAATTAATAAAAATCTTTATATCTGCCACAAAAGTTGACCTAGGAACTGAAATTTGGTATGTGAATACATAATTATTCCATCCACTGATGTGGTAAAAATGGGCATGGTCGGATAGCAGACACGCCCACAATTCACAAAAAACCATATTCACCATAAAACTAGACTACCAAGCGGATATGTAATACTTACACTATTAGAGGGCGCAATATATATATATTAGCCACGCCCATCGTTATGTATGTGAAGGGTATTTAAGATTTGATCTAAGCTAAAATTAGTTTTCTTACTTGTTTTGAACTAAGAAACTAACACTGTTTTATTACAAATCCTAATATATTGACTGCAGAAGCTTTTATCATTGTAAACGTATAACACTTACAAAATGGGGGAGTACAATAAATTATATTTTGACTACACACCTGAAACAATACGCCGGTTACGACAACTCTAAGTTGTAAGAGAAGATAGTACGTGGTTGGATCAAACGTAGACAAGTTAATGAAAGCCAAATTATTGTATAAACAGTAGAGTAGGGCGGGTATAAAATACAGCATCATAACTTTGACATCTTTCCGTATGTCCGTTATTAAGGAAGTTATTGGATTTCTATATGATTAGTGATTTGAAAATTCATTTATTTCGTACATTTATATACATGTAAACATACACACTTACTCCTTGCAATATAAAGTTGTTGAAACGAAAAGTTTCAACACTTCTGTTAATAGAACCACTGTCACCGTATTGTAGTTGTAGGAATTGTTCGACTCCTGAGACGCAGTAACAAAAATACCTGTAAATAATTTATAAAATAATTACACTTGCATGTATATGTAGGTGTGAAATGATTACCTTGTCCAACGAACAATGCCATATATAATAAGAATATGCCAAATGTTAATTTGGTTGGAAACAATTCACCCCATAATATACCCATATCTACTTCAGTCACACCTAACTTTATAACTAAAATATTTTATTGAATATATAGATTTTTAACCGTTTCCTTATCTCATTATAAAAAACATATTTTCCACTCCATTACATATGTTTTTAAGTTCTATTTATCATAGTTGTACTATGTACATTACAATGATATATATGTACGTTATTTGTGTTGTAATTTGATCTATTTTTGTTTATATTATTAAGTTCACATTCGATTCCCTACATTAACATTAGTGTGATTTTGATGATTTATGTTGACTTTTCATTTCATTATATTATTTTAATCATTATTTCATAAAATTTTATTAGAAACCTACTTTTCATCCATTTTATCTGAAATATAAGACGTGCTTATTCATTATATATTACTGCTATAAGAGGTGGAACAGATTAAATATTAGAAGAAACTCATGCATAGTTTTTATACGCTATCATATAATAAAAGTTGCGTTTTGGTTGATTTATTGCTATGTTGGGTATCTTGGATAATTGATTTTGTCTAAAACGAAAAAGTTTATACCGATTTGGCAGCAAAAAACTTGGCATCACTTAATAAAACGTATGATTGTATTCACAAATATGCATGCGTTTAACACATTTAGTACATTGCAGTAATGCAGTAAACTATTTATTTATTTATTTATATTTTTTCAGCTTAAAACAATATTTGAGAACCTGAAAAAAGCACTTTCCGTAATTTAGTTTTAACAAAAATACAGAGAGTAGAGTTGTGCTATCTAGTTCTACTTCGTTCTTTTTACTTTTGAACTAGTTTTTTCTTTTACTTCAGTTTTTCCTTAAAAAATTCCTCATCTTTTGTCTTTTCCATGAAATTTTTACCTGCATTGCACTTATTACGTATATTTTTCTGTATATTATAGAAAAAGGAATGAAAAAAGAATTAAAAATAATGCTGACGATATATATTTTGAATCAATTTGCAAATGAATCAAATTAACGAATGAAGCAACAATATTTTTATTGGTGTAGTAGGAACGCTGTGAGTAGAAAGAGAACCTATTCATGGGAGCAATATTATAAAAGAGAAATTTTTCTGAGAGAGAAGTACAAAAAAGAGATTTATTTTATATGTAAATTTTGAAAGTCGTTTTAATCGTAATTTTCACGAGAATTTTTTACAAAATTTGGTCATGAAAAATCGATCATAGAATCCTATATCCCATTATGGTATGTATGGTCCGTACGTTGTAGAGGTTCTCCTGTAATACTGTTCAGATTTTCGTGAAAATTTCGATTAAATCGACTTTGAATATTAGCCACACATGTGTATGTGCTCATAAATATGGAATGATTTACATTTTATCCAATTACAGAAGAATTTCTACAGCGGTTTACACAGCGTTGCCACTACACCAAAATAAATATCGTTGTTAACTGTCGTTGCTATCTTAACGCACGTATTAAATGAAAAAACAAAAAAAAACAAGTAGGAATGGTTATGTCGAATAAGTGATAGGACTGTGCGTTGAAAAATATTTTTCAAGTTACTATTAAAAAATCACTATAATCGGGCATAGACGCCATTTTAACATATCGCAATAGAATCAATTTCATCCAAAATAATATACGTGACAATGTCTAAATGTAATTAATTAAATTAAGTGTGAACTATACATAAAAATTAAATTAAAATTATACCCTGGCATTTTGTCAGCGGCATTCTCTTAAAACAAACAAACAAGAAATATAACACTTTAATAAAATAAGTGAAGCAGCACTAATTATAATTTATACCAATTATAAAAAAAATAAACTAGAATCATTTTATAAAGAATTTGTGAATTGCAATTTTGTGTAACGCTTAGTAAAATGCTAAAAATACAATTCGTATTTTGTTGCTCATTTTTTTTAATAATAATTAATCCGATGCCTACTTATGCCGGCATTACACCACATACACATGAGAGGCATACGAGCAAAGAACGTCTAAAAGACGGAATTTATCAAGCACGTGATTATCATCATAACGAAAACAATCAACATAATGTTGAATTCGATCACGAAGCGATTATTGGTAATATGAATATTCACGTCTAATCACTACAAAATAAATGTTGTTTTAAAAGTATTGTAATAATTATAGGTAATGTTAAGGAAGCACAAGAATTTGATACGCTATCGCCGGAAGAGTCTAAAAAACGTTTGGCCATATTGATACGTCTTATGGATTTAAATAATGATCAATACATTGATCGTCATGAACTGAAAGCGTGGATTTTAAGGTCTTTTAAGTGAGTTGTTGTAAAAAACTGCTTTCTCCTCACTTCCAATTACTACTATATAGCAACTATTTTTCTAATTCCTTAGCTATTCTTTCTAATAATTGTTAAACAAATTTTGTATTTTAAGTGCTTAATTACATTCAGAGGGAATGAATGTGTTGTATGGATTATAGCAGGTGTGCCAATAACCCCATTTTTATCAGGTGCAATTCCGCATCTAAATTTAAGCAGTAGTCGATATATTTTTATACTCTTCGTCTTAGTGATGGGCTATTTAAGATTTGGCCTAAACTAATTTTAGTTTTTTTTTTACTTGTTGAAAAATTATATATGTGAGGGATTGTGATGCGTGCACGTGAATGTTTTAATGAGAAGCATGTATGTGGTAATATTTAGGTTTTCATATAAGATAGGGGGTATACTAAGTACGCCATTCCATTGGGAACACTTGGAAGAATTTATTTTATCAAAAACTGAGTAGATCTAGAATTGTATGTCCGCATGTCTGTCTGTTGTTGGCACTGTTACGGCACTACATTTTGAGATGTTGAGCTGAAACTTGGTACAGACACTTCTACCTATTTGAATTGGGCAAAATCGGTCAAATCTATTTATCTGCAAAGATATTAAGCTACGAAGTTGAAATTTGTTTACAATTTATTTATTTATTAAAGGGCGTAATCATCTACCCGCTGCTCCCACCGTTTGCATGTAGATGGTGGGGAGATATTTATTTTATTTTAGTTTCTTTGACATATTTTGCAGTTTATAAATAATACTGCAAAGTCCCTGAAGCTTTGCAAAATGTGGAGCGTATTTTAATTTTCGTTCAACTGTGTATGTGCTCTTCAACCAATTTTGCCAAGATTGCTTAATTTGACGAGCTGGGGGAGTACATACATACACTCTTTTACAATTGCAAAGCACTTCGTCACGTGTTCTCAATGCTTCTCATAAGACTCGTATATATATATATATTTACTTAATTAAAGTTGTACCTTAACCATGTTTGAAAAAGGGGTTGTTCCATGTAATTTGTTTCCAGAAAACTATCCGAAGAAGAGGCAGCCGATCGTTTTGAGGAAATCGATCAAGACAACGATGACCGCATTACATGGAAAGAGTACATGTTGGATGTATATGCTATGGAGGATGAGAATTTTAAAAAAGAACTTATCGATTTCGATAGTTATGAGGAGGAGCAAAAAATGATTTCAGAGGATAAGCAAATGTTTGCAGCAGCCGATCTCAATAATGATGGTTCCTTAAATTCGGAAGAATTTGTTCTCTTCCAAAGTCCTGAAGAGCATCCAGAAATGTTACCCATAGTTCTGGCACAAACCATGCGTGACAAAGATACCAATGCCGATGGCAAAATTGATTTTCAAGAATTCATATCCGAAAATGCCGATAGTCACGACAAGGAATGGTTAATAACCGAAAAGGAGCATTTCGATAAGGATTACGATTTGAATAATGATGGCGTTTTGGAGGGTAATGAAGTACTTAATTGGGTTGTACCCAGCAATGAAATGATGGCAAATGATGAAGTTGATCATTTATTTGTTTCCACCGATGAGGATCACGACAATCGTTTGTCTTATTTGGAGATTTTAAATAATTATGAAACATTTGTAGGCAGCGAAGTCACCGATTACGGTGACCATTTGCAAAATATTCATAACTTAAAAGATGAATTGTAAATGATTTAATCACGCTGTACAAAACGCGACAAGAAACACTTTCCTATATTTATTTGCTTTATAAAGCAGTATCATGCCGTTGCGTGTGTTTATTTATTTTTTTTTTCTTTCTTTCGACATTTTGCACTACATTAAATATACACCACCGAGATTGAAAATTTTAATAAGTTGTACGAGTACATGCGTATTATATTGTATGCAAAGCTTGTCCATGAATTATATTGAATTTTATACCCACCATCACATCTATATGGGGGTTTATGATACATTGACAAAAGGTGGACCAACGCCCAAAATGAGGCGTCGGAAACCTCACAAAGTAAACATATTCTGAATCAGCATTGATTGCTGAATGTCGGTTCGTTGTATGGGTGTGTGTGTCTTGATTGCAAAAATTTTGTTATCGTTTCCAAATCTGGCCCACGTGTTGGTAGTTTTCATACGGTTTTCATGCAAAATCATTCAAGCGACACGCCCACTAGTAAATTTCCACATTACTTATAAAATACAGAAGATATCTTAAGGAAGCTTTGGGGCAGCGATGGTGGGTATTCAAGATTTGGCCTCAGTCAAATATATCATAATTTTATTTTTTTTACTTGTTCACTGTTAGTTTATGTTACACACATGTATGCCCATAAAAAAACAATAGAATCACAAGCGTCTTATGTTTGGTAATTTGTATAGTATAGTATAGTTTTAATATCTAATGACTAGGTTTCGCTATTTTGTTCGGAACTTTTCATATAAATTAATAACGAATTAATAAATTTTATAATATTAATGGAAATAAAATTTGATATGAAAAAATCTGTGCAAATGAAGTGTTTTCAATAAACAACTCGTTAAAAACTCGATAAAAACAAGTGAGAATGTTATACTTGACTTAGGACCAGCCTGGAATATTTTTATATTGCATATTATACCCGCTTGTGTTTGTAATACCTAGAAAGCAGTATCTGAGACCCTCCTCAAGTATATTCTTGATCTGTTTGATATTCTGAATCTGTTCTGTTGTGAACAAAATTCAGTCACAAAAATTTATAAATCAGTTACGAATATGTTTTTGTACCTGAAGAACAAAGTTCGTCCAGTCTTCACGTTATATTAAATTTCTTTCAATTTCAATGTGTAAATAAGTGACAAAACTTAAAAATCGAATAACAAATCATAATTGTCAACTTGACGCAACGGTGTGCAATCGTGGATAATTTCACTTAAATAATCGGTTATTATAGATGGTAATTTTAATCTACTTAAATCTTGGCTACTTTTAATACGTTTCATTATTATAGCACGGCAGCGATCTTGCAGATTGACAAAGTCTCGACGTGTACACTTTAAAGTCATTTCAGTTTTGGCAGCTGTTGAACACACAACGGGATATAAGACGTCCTTGATCTATATTGAGAAACGAGAAAGATTTTATGAAAAAAGAATGCATAACTGATGGTAGAGAGGGAAATAAATCTTTTATAATATGATGGAGGATGGATTTACGCTTATATTTTGATTTCAAGTATATTTTTGTACTCTTGTACTCTTTTATAAGAGGCTAATCGAAGTTATGGGACCCCGCGTTAGGGGAGATACTGTGCAGTTGACCTTGATTTAAGAATATATATGGTATACCCTTCCAAACTTAGAATACAAGCAGGCGTTATTCTTTATAATAAAAAAATTCATAACAAAAAATCGTCCTTTTTCAGTTTTTGCTACATTGTGGCCGCATCACTTGAACCACTTTCAACATTAAACAGAGACAATCAGCATTTCCGCTGTGGCTGTAATCGATATCTGAACTTTTGCGATCATAAAAATTACTTCCATGAATGGACATAGGGACACACGAAGGAACGTCAGCTAAATCAATTAAAATTTTGATGCTGATGATCAAGACCTGATGGTCATAATATGAATACTTTGCAGAATTATACCATCTCTCCAACATTTGAAAATCTTAACAGGATTTTTGATCTAAGACAAATTGAACGTGTTCGTGTTGCTCCTACCTTTTCCAATCCACGAAAAGCCACGCCCAAACACTTGCCATCCTTATAGTACGTAAGAGTGCCTTCAATGCCATCAAATAAAATGCCAACAACAGTGGCCTGATTTTCTTTAAAACGTTTAGTATATAGAAGCGCTACTCCTCGATGCCACAAGACGCCCTTATGTGATAAACCCCAACCGTACTCATCCTCACCCAACATGTTCCGAAACGAGTTGGCATGCAGGCGAGCTCTATTCGTGCCAATGCCAAACATAATACTGGTGCCGAATATCCGTTGGGTCACATGTAGTTCCCAATAGAAACGACCATTATTTAAAGGTCGTTTCCCTTGTACACCAGCTGTGCCTTTACTCCAATTTGGATGAAAGTTTACAGTGCGATCCATAGGACCACTTAAGACGACTTCTTTCGAACGATGACGCCTACTCCATGTCCAACTATCATCGTGGCCATGTTCTAGCGGAACGTTGGCTTTCTTATTGCCCACTGTTGACTTTAAGGCTGCATTAGAAACTGAATTTCTTGTACGACATGAAGTTTGAACATGAGGTGGCGAACTGGTCTGAGAAGTAGTTTTTCTGTGATCACTGGAAATCATGTTTTCCTTACAATAATTTAATTGCCGATTAGTTAATTATTGTGTTTTGGTTGAGATTAAAAATTGTTGGTATTATATGCAACTGTTGTGGCATTTAGAGTCCTTATGGTTTCAGTTTATGCAGACTTCTCTTGGTGGGTGGGGGGGGGGGGGGGGGGCTGTTTAATAAATTTTAGTTTAGCTGCAGTTCATTTTTTGAATGAAATGTTGAGCACTACCGTACGTTGAAAAGATTTTTAAATCGTTTTTTAACAACTATGTCGTTGTTGCCGGTGCGGTTATATCCTTTGGCAAAGTTAGTGAGGTTAGCAAAGGTGGATAAGCGGAATCTCTGTTGAGATTGAAACTTTGTGAATCGTGACAGTTGTTGGAAACGTCTCCACCACACTCCCTGCTAAATTTGTGTTCCTGTGATCTCTTGAGTGATGGCTGTTGCTGGTGCAAGGAATATTTCAATTGTCGTTTAATTTTCCGCAATTGCCGCCACTCGATAGATTTCCCCAAATTCTTACCCAATGCATACCATAAACTATTTTGGTGTTTTTGTTGTTGCAGTTGATGTACATGCAACTCCTGCAAATGAAAGTGATGACGGCAATAGCCTTGCGGAGTATTGATACAGAAGCGGCAATATTCAATGCTATTGACAGCAGCACCACTACCACCAGCACCGCTATTATGCGAGTTTGTTACAATGCGACGTCTCTTGGGGTGGGTATGTTGCTCCTGTCGACGGATATATTCTTCATAGCCCAACCGGGTGCCTTTAGCTTCGATTGCTTCCTTTAAAATGCGCGCATTGGTCGGGTTTATCCATCCGTCGTATATGTATAACACCAAACGTTGACAAAACAGGCAAATTGATTTAAAGAGCAATAGCAACACTATAATCATTCAGGATTTTAACACGCACAACATGCAACTGTTCCTTTTGTTTAAACTAATTCGGGGGTTGATGCTTGACTATAAGTTCGTGTGTAACATCTTATCAACTTTTTGTGTTAAAATAATGAAATTTTAAATGTAAAAAAGTCAATCAACACGTCACAGCTAAGCTGCTGTTTGAATGTAAAAGTTTTTTTTTTGTGAAAAATTCTGGTTTAGAGAAATATATTTACCTCTGATTTCGCGTTCCACTAATATACCTTTTCCCTTAACTAAATGCGAGTAACTGGTTTTTACTTTAAGAAAAAAGAACGCTTCGCCATTACTTACCCTTATAGAATGGCTTGCTCACGCACGCGCTTTCGCAGATAATCCACTTGTTATTGTTATCTCGTCATATCGTTCTTCCTTGTACTATTTTGAAGGTGAGTCATTCAGTAGAATTCGGGGCAAATTGTTTTATTATTTCTGTTTTCTCTCCCGTAGTGCCCTTTCTATAAAATACACCCCGACGTAAGCGAATGTTACTTCTCTTATCGTATGGTTATTGTGGAGATGGCCTAAGTACACTTTTCTATTTATGTACGGATACATACTGTACATACAATATTTACACTTTACATTAATTATTACATAATTATAATTATTTGTCGTTCAAGAAATGCTGTGCCTGGTAAAATTTTTCTATTTTCATTTTTATACCCTTTCATATAGGACGATTTTTTAAAAATGGAGATATTTTGCTAAAATTCGTTACGGATATTTTTATTTGAAATGCGCAAAAGCGGTCCATAGTTACCTCTCTAATTGTAAAAATTGATCTATCAGTGACGAAAATTGACATCAAAATCTGAAACAATCTAAACATGTTTTTATACCCTCCACCTCAGTGATGAGGGTATACTAAGTTTGTTCTTCCGTTTGCAACACCCAGAAGGAGGATTCAGAGACCCTACAAAGTATATATATTCAAAAACTGAGTCGATTTAGACATGTATGTATGTCCGTGTGTCCGTCTGTTGGCACTCTCAAGGGCGTAAATTTTGTGATATTAAGCTGAAATTTTGTACAGACACTCTTAGTTTTTGCACGCAGATTGTTATTCAAAATGGGCAAAATCGGTCAAGAGCCACGCCCACAATCAACAGAAAATTTATCTGCCACAAAAATTGAGCTATAAACATGAAATTTGGTATGTACGTCTATAAATATTAGCTTTATCGATATGCCAAAAATGGGCTTATTCGAAGTACAGGCACGCCCCCAATTAATAAAAAAAAAATATCTGCTACAAAAGTAGACCTATGAATTTGAAATTTGGTACACGTATACATAGTTATCTTATTGACTGACGTGCCAGAAATGGGCGTGGTCGGATGATAGACACGCCCACAATTTACAAAAAACCATATTCAACGTAAAAGTAGACTTGCATGCTGATACGTAAGACATACACTATTAGAGGGCGCATTATATATATTTGCCACGCTCACCGTTGTGGAGGTGGTGGGTATTTAAGATTTGGCTTAGGCCAAATAGTAAATAGTTTTCTTACTTGTTTTTTTTTTTTTTTGATATGCGACCGGGTAGTGTGAAATCCACTACCAACAGATAGCCGGACTGTTGGCCTGCACGACTCATATACAAGACTGGATCTGGCTTCACCCTTGAATATTCCTACGTACTAAAACACCCCCACCTTAGTGTCAACCATCTCTCTGTTAATGGCACTCAGGATCACGGCGTATTTTGGTGTATTGAACTGAAATTTTGTACAGACAGATCGTTATTTAAATTGGGAAAAATCGCCCAAGAGCCACGCCCACATTCGATAATTATGGTTACCCTATCCAAGGATATGCCAAAAAATGGGCGAGGTCTGATAAAGGATACACTTACAATTTACAGAAAACTATTCAGCCTAAAACTCGACTTGCGTGGTCATACGTAATACATATACTATTAGAGAACGTAATCATAGATCTGCCATGCCCACTGTTTCTATGTATGGAGCATATTTAAGAATTGGCTTAAGCTAAATTTGCTTACTTGCGTGTTTTTTTTTTAATTCTCTTTTCAATTTATGAAATAAACATAAAAGTTTGAAATTTTTTCTTCGCAATTTATTTATTTATTTATTTTGTTAATTTGTAAAATGTTACACATATACGATAAAAATTACTCCAAAACTTACACACATTAGGTGTCTGTCTAATATATATTTCATATATTATACGCACATATATATATATATTTATATATATAGTATATATCATATAACAAATGAACAAATAAAAAGTTATAAATATTCTGAGTGGCAGTTATGTATTGTATTGTTTAATTTTGATAAAAGGCAGAGATTTGTTCGAAAAAAAAAGTGGCAAAGTGGCAAAGTGGCAGAAAGTAAGTTGTAAGTTAATTCTTATCGGGCATCCATTTTTTTTTCAATGGAAAACGTAAAAAATATGTCTAATATTTATTAGTATTGGCACACAGTTAAAAAATATATATATTATATACTTGTATGTATAAAAACTAATAAATAATTTTTGGTTCGTTTGCTGATAAAGCTCTCCTTTAAAGGTTTTGAATAAAAGCTTTACATTCAATTCGGTTTCTAAAATAATTATTATTAGTTTTTAAATGTTAATTTATAATTTGTTATGTTCTCACTTAAGCTTAAGGGGGCTAATATTAAATTTATTTAAAAGTAGAATAAAAAAAAAAGGTTCGTTGAAATGCTAGAAACGCGAACTGGTTTAATTAACTTGTAATCTGCTTTTCTACATATGTCATATATTTGGTATTCTATGCTATCGAATGCGTAAATTAAGAAAATTGTAGTAAATCGCTTTAAAATTAATTTTTATAAGTTGTACAATTGCATATAATGAAGGGTGGGACACTGGTTTTAAAGAAGCTATTGGTAAAAAGTCTCACCTACTTATGATGAATTCTTTATACAAACTTGACACCTGGAAATTCTCGTTAATAATTCACCCGCTTTGATGGTTTGCATTGCGGGTCGTTGAAACTGTTGATAGTCTTCCAGTGTTACTAGCCAGAAACTGGACATGGTTTCATAGAAGTGGCATTGGCCCTTTCCGCCATTGCACTCTATGAAAGGTGTAGTGCGGAAGTCTTCCAAGCAAGAACCAGGTGAAGCTAGCGCTTGGCCGCCTCCTCCATTGCCAACAGCAGTGTACTGAAAAGATAAATTGCTTGCCAGTGAGTTTATTTATTATAACTTGTTAATGTATTCTGTATACCATTAAGAAGCTGTAACCGATCCAAAGACCTTCCCAACCAGATGGACAATTTGGTATTTCTATTGACTGACTATGGACTGCAATTACGTTGGAGGGTGCTTCACAAACCGTGCAACGTGATATGTAACGACTAACATCTTGCACGGGTACTGGCATCATTGGCAGTGGTGCCGATGTCGTTAACCAAAATGATTTGTCGTTCCTTGAGGCGTAATTGCATAGATTGTTGGGACCGCAGGATAAAACTGGCAGGGTAGAAAATCGCCTTACACAGGAGCCAGGTGAACCCAAATCTTGATTATGTGCATAATCATTTCCATCGACATACAACATTGAATATCCGTTCCACAATTCAATGTGTCCCGGTTGACATCGTGGTACTTCTTCAGATTGACTATGTTTGACTAACAGAATGCCGGTGAGGTAGTCTTGCGCAGCATTGCAGGAAAGGCCTTGATCACCTTTGGCACCTGTTAGACCAGGGGGACCATCGCGACCCATTATACCGGGTAAACCTTGATCTCCTTTTGGACCTGCACGTCCCATTGAACCTGCCAATCCAGTTAAACCTTGTTCACCTTTTTCGCCTCGTTCGCCTTTCAGACCAATTAAGCCACGAGGACCGGGTGGACCGGGTTCACCTTTTTGGCCATTTCTTCCTGGATATCCAGGTTCACCTTTTGGTCCAGGTGGAGGTACCATACCCGGTTCGCCTTTTTGTCCTCTTGGCCCTGGTAAACCATCGCGTCCATCGCGTCCTTTAGGACCAGTAAAACCTTTCTCACCAGGCGAACCAGGTGGGCCAGGATATCCATCAATACCAGGTGGTCCCATGTCGCCTTTTTGTCCAACTAAACCAGGCATGCCCGGCGCTCCCATTAGTCCATAATCTCCCTTTTCTCCTTTTTGACCTTGTAAGCCAGGCAAGCCCATTTCACCTTTTGGACCGGGATATCCAGTCTCACCCTTACCTCCTGGAATTCCAGGCGCACCATCAGCACCGTCTCTACCTGGTTGTCCCATAAGACCACGTTCTCCTTTGGGTCCAGGTGGACCTACAGGTCCGGGTGGTCCGTCGACACCAGGATTACCGGGCAAACCAGGCAAACCTTTTTCACCTCTTTGTCCAGCAGGACCAGGAGCACCTGTGTGTTAAGAATAAACATTGAAACAATTAAAATATATGTAAAAAAACACAAATATATTTTATATCAGTCAGTTTAATTTTAATATTTACCTTCACGACCGTTTTTACCAGTGCGTCCAGGTAGACCTTTTTCACCTTTAATTGTTAATCCGGGGGCGCCTGGATCGCCCATAGGACCCATGTCTCCTTTCATACCTGGAGCACCGTGCAAACCCGGTGAACCAGGAGGTCCTGGTATTCCGTGATCGCCTTTTGCACCAGAATATCCAGGGGCACCCTGCAAACCTTTTTCACCGGCGGGTCCCGGTAAACCGACTAATCCGGCTTCTCCCATTTCTCCCTTATCACCTTTAATGGTTATAGGCGTTGCGTTTAAGCCGGCATCTCCAGGCAAACCACGGTCTCCTTTAGGTCCTGGTGGACCATTAAATCCGGGTTGGCCAGTTTCACCTTTTACACCTTTAGCGCCGTTAATTCCGGGTAACCCACGCTCTCCTTTGTCTCCTTTTGGTCCTATGTGACCAATTGGGCCTGGCGATCCCATTTCACCTGGTTTACCATCCATACCGGGACTTCCTGGAAAACCTGGCGGACCTGCAGCTCCTTTGTCACCCTTAGCACCAGGAGCACCGTGATATCCTTGTTCACCTTTCTGCCCGGGAGCCCCATCTCGCCCATCTATGCCATCACGACCTCGATCACCTTTTTCTCCAGGAGCACCTGGACGTCCATGCAAAGCTAAACCTGAAACACCTTTTTCGCCAGGTAAACCATGGGCACCAGGAAGACCATTTTCGCCACGTAGACCAGGTGGACCCGGTTCACCCTTTTGACCTTTTTCTGAGGCATCGCCAGGTTCTCCTCTTTGCCCGTCAAGACCTGGGAGTCCTTGGTCGCCTTTTTCACCCTCCAATCCTGGAAAACCATCGCTTCCAGGTGGGCCCATAGGACCCATATCGCCTTTAATACCAACAAAACCGGGTGCTCCCTGTGTACCCCGAGGACCTGGTAGTCCATCTTTACCCGTCAAACCTCGCTCGCCTTTATCGCCCTTAGCACCTTAGAAGATATAAAAATGAATGTAAGTTTAACTAAAATAAATATTAAAGTTCTTATAACATACCAGGAATACCAGCAGGTCCGGGGGGGCCTCGTCTTCCTGGTTGACCACTTATGCCAGGGTATCCTTTTTGACCATCGTTACCAGGAGCTCCACGTTCACCTTTCAAACCTGGCATACCTACCATACCAGGACTGCCTTGTTCTCCTTTTGCTCCATCACGTCCTTGTACACCGTCCACACCGGGTTTTCCCGGAGGGCCCGAGGGACCCGGTGGTCCTAATGGTCCCATATCACCTTTTTCACCATCACGTCCAGGTGCTCCGGGAGAACCAGGAAATCCAGTTTCGCCTTTATCTCCAGGATAACCCGGAGAGCCATCTTTTCCCTGAGGACCATAAGGACCAGTGGGACCACGTTCGCCCTTTTCACCGGGTAATCCTAATCGACCAGGTGGTCCGGGTGGACCTGCTAGAGCTATACCCTGTTCACCTTTTTGACCTGGTGCTCCATTTCGCCCAGGTGGACCCCTTTGGCCATCTTTACCGGGGTTACCAGGAGCGCCCATGGGGCCAGGATTACCTTTTTCACCACGAGGACCTGTTAGGCCACGAGTGCCAGCAGTTGCAGGACCCATTGGGCCCTGTTCACCTTTTTGTCCAGGCCGACCCATATTACCTTTTTCACCCATTGGCCCCATTGGTCCGGGATTCCCTTGCTCTCCTCGTTCGCCTTTGTTACCTTTAGCAGGCATTTTGTAGTAATCAATATCGCAGGAACCGGGATCACCTTTTTGGCCTTGCTGTCCTGGAAAGCCTCTGTCACCTTTTTCGCCGTCTATTCCAGGTCGACCAGCATCTCCCTTAATACTCTTGCCTGGAATGCCATCATGTCCATCTCTTCCTGGATTTCCAGGTTGACCATCAGCTCCGCTTGGGCCAGTATAACCTTTGTCACCCTTTTCACCTATTTCGCCTTTTTGTCCGGGAATACCGGGATAACCAGCTTCTCCGCGCTCACCCTTCGGTCCAATAGCACCTTTAAAGCCACGCTCGCCCTTATCACCTTTTTCAATATGTATAAGATTTAAATCGAGCAAAGCGTCTTTTCCGGGAGGACCTTCTGAACCTGGCAAACCTGGCCTACCGTCTGCTCCTTTGTCGCCAGGTGCACCAGGTGAACCAGGTATTCCGTCCGCACCGCGATCTCCAGGATAACCAAGTTCACCTGGTGGTCCCCTAGGACCTGGATTACCAGGCACTCCATCTAGACCGCGAATTCCTTTATCACCTTTTGCTCCTTGTGGGCACAACGAACATTTGCCACCAACGTCACCCTTAGGACCCATGTCACCTTTTTGACCAGGAATACCAGGGCGGCCACTTTCACCTTTTTGCCCAGGTGCACCAATACGACCGGGTGTTCCTGGGCGCCCCAATTGAGCATCACCAGGTGCACCTGCATTGCCTTTAAAACCGCGTTCACCCTTTTCTCCTTTCTGACCTGGTGTGCTAAAATATTAGGGTTGCATTGTAAAAGAGATATACACACGTATATACCGAAGTAGCACCAATTTTACTAATTTATTTGTTTGAAACAAAAAAACTATGTGGAAGATAAATTTACACTATATCTTGTAGTCGGGTGTATATTCATTTTAAAGAAATATTTGTATCACCTAGAAAGTGCCAAGAAAGACTTCACATTTTATTGATCAATAGTAAATTTTGAATCGGAATGAACTGTGGGTTCGATTAATTTTACTTAATTTCAATATCAAATATCCCCGAAAGAACAAAAAATATTTCTCCTAACTTTGGGATATTTGAATAGGGAGACTTTTAATGGTAGACAGACACATATAGACAAACAGACCATTTCAGAATTTCAGGCTTACTAAAGATATATATATATACTTTGTAAACTGATGGGTATATGTAGATATATTTACCCAGGAATTCCATCATCTCCTTTAAGACCTCTTTCGCCATAACCGGGAAGACCTGGTTCACCTTTTTGACCTTCAGGTCCTGGGGGTCCATTGTGGCCTTGGGGCCCTAGAGGTCCCATAGGACCTTCACGACCGGCATTACCTTTTTCGCCTTTCTCGCCTGCTGGTCCTTCGACACCAGGTAGGCCCGGCACACCAGGGCCACCTTTAGCACCTGGGAAGCCTTGTAGTCCAGGGGGTCCATCGAAACCATCTAAACCTTTTGGACCAGGTGGTCCCGTATATCCTCGCGGACCTTTGGGGCCAGGCGCACCTGGGGAACCACGACCTCCGCCAGGTGGTCCTGGTGGACCTACGAGACCGCGTTCACCAGGTTTGCCAGGGTAACCTGGTTCACCTTTTTGACCGGGTTTACCCGGTAGTCCATTCAAGCCAGTTTCACCACGATCGCCTTTTTGTCCAGAAGGACCCGGTGGTCCAAAGTTACCTTGACGACCCTATTCGAGAATAAATAAAAATTTGGACAAAAAGCCCGACCTTATAACAAACTGTCTACATCAATTGGTCTTGTTAAAAATGGGTGGAATAAATTTTAAAAGTGGATTTTATTAACTTTAAGAAAATATCTTGCAACATGGACATTTATATATAAATAAAACGCTATATGGCAAGGTGTCATAAATTTGGGAATACTCGGTACATTAAATAGTAGGTGACTTTATTCGGCTAAGTACTATATTTTATCAAAATATCTGAAAACCTACGTTGTACATACACAATACATGAATTGGCATTAAACGGGTAGATTTAAGTCATTTAGTATAATTAAAGTACGTTTATTTTGCGTTGCATAACACTATGCCACAAAGGGCAAAATGTATAAAACTGAAATTAGTATATTAAAAATTGCAAACTTACTCTGTCACCTGGGCCGCCGGGTAATCCTTTTTCACCTTTCATACCATCGTTTCCGGGTTCACCGGTATAGCCAATTTCACCTTTTTCACCGGCAGGGCCGATATCTCCTTTTTCTCCACGATCACCCTTTTCTCCACTTACAGTTTCCTTACCAGTAAATCTTTCTCGTCCAGCCGGTTCACCTTTTTCTCCTTTTTCACCCTTTTTACCTGGTTGCGGGTGTGCAAAGCAAGGGGCACCTTTTTCACCTTTTTGACCCCGTTCACCACGAGGTCCGGGAGAACCATAGGGGCCAGTGTCACCTCGATCTCCCTTAGAACCTTGAGGACCTTCAGGACCAGGATTTCCCGAACGTCCCGCAAAGCCAGGTTCACCTTTTTCACCTTTAGCGTAATCTCCGTTTTCTTTTGCAGGTTCACCTTTTTCTCCTTTTACTCCAGCAGCACCCGGATATCCGCGAGGTCCCGTCATTCCGCTAAGTCCGGCTACACCGGGTAAACCTTTTTCACCATCACAGCCATCTTTTCCAGGAATGCCAGGAGCTCCGGGATTGCCCGCAATACCTTGAATACCCGGTACACCTGGCATACCCGGAATACCGGAAGTGCCCCGTTCACCTTTAAGACCTCGGGGTCCCATAGGACCTGGGTCGCCTTTTTGACCTTTATCACCGGGTGGTCCTTCTAAACCAGGATACCCTTGATGACCTTTTGGTCCAGGAGCACCAATTGGTCCATGAGCTCCACGGTTTCCTTTTTCGGCAAAACATTTCGGGACACATCCTACCGGACCACTTGTACAATTTTTTGCAGGAACGGCATTGGGACTATCCACTACGGCATAGCTATCATCTATTGGTGGAAGGGGAGGTTGTGGGTATTCCGGTCGGTAATGTCTAGCAGATATCGATGTGGCTCCAGAATCAGCTTCTTTCCAAAATTGCTGATGTCAAAAAGACATCAATTAATATTTTAAATACATATATAGAATTTTCTTTGTTTCGTTAAAAAGTAAAAGCATAGAACTGCAACTTACAGCATATGATCCTGTCAATATTTCAACTAATACAGCGGCAAGAAATAGCCTGCAAACAACAATAAAATTAAATTACGCACCATTTTAAATGAGGAGTTTAACATTATCTTAGCGCAATTATACAGCAACTCAAGTGAAACTTTTTATACATGTTTGGTATGTTTAGTATCAGTAAACACGAGTCATTGTCATATAAAAGTCATTTAGCAAAAAATCGTTATGGGGAGAGAGAGTTTACTTTTTGTCATACATTTTGGTTCCAAAAATAGTTCAATCGGGTACAACCTTGATAGTTGCTAAATAATTTTAAGAATTGAGGATTTATGATAAGAATGCAAATTGGAAAAAAAGTACCTGCATAAAGTAAATTTATTTATATTTACACTTCAATATCACAACAATTATATTGAGCTGAAAATTCTCATAGAAATTATTTTAAGGTCTGTCTCTTAAAATATATACAAGTTAAGAGATTTAGTGAAAAATTCAAAGAGACCTTCAATGAAACTTTAAAGAGACTGAGACATTCCTGACTGTAAGAAACTTAAGTAACAGTGTTTTTATATTTAATTTTCTTTTTCTCATTCAACTACTTTGTGAGATAAAAATTAAAATATGTTTGTGCCTTTTTTAAAACACTTGTAAAAATACTCTGCACCATTTGTGGCAAAGGATATATTAAGTTTGTTTGTAACTCCTAAACGGTAAGTGCCACACTCGTTTTTAGTTACACAAATCTATTCAGAATTACTTTCGAGTCGCTTTTATCATGTTCGTCTAATTGTCTGTCGGTCCAGGTAAGTTTGTGTACAAGCAAGCAGGTCGTATTTTTGAAGGTATTTTAATGAAATTTAGTGCCAGGACTCATTTTAGCTTAAAAAGGAAGCCTATTTGAAAATGAACCGGATTGGATCATTTTTGGAACTTCTCCCCACATAACGTCCCATTATAAAGTCTTTATATGGCAAAAAATCATAATCCTTCACATTTTTTGACGTAATTTGGTAAAAAATAGTTTATTGGTTTAATAAGTTGCTGTGCTCAATTTGGACCTGAACGGACCATTTTTAGAACCCTTTTCCATATAACGATATTCCTTGAAATGACATTGCCATAAAAGTCTGGCGTTTCAACTGATACAACTGAACTAATAGTAGCACCATTTTATGGAATCAATTGGTTAAGTTCGTAAAATCGAAGTTTGATATATAAAAATTTAATTTTTTTTTAATCTCTCCAAGTGGAACCCTGTGCTTTTCGGAGCATTGAGTGGGTGTAACCGACCAATTGCGCCTATATTGTTTTAATAATAACTTACCGCTTCCAAAGGGGTACCATTATACCCCGTAACCGCAATATTTGCACTGGTTATTTGATTCTTGTGTATTTGTAATAAATAATATTAAACTTTCTAACGGTACGGCACGAACACGAACTGAAACTCAAAATCTCCACTGGTCATTAACCTCCTTTGGGATAATATAGAAAAATTCATTACAATTAACACGAAAATTAATGAAAAAAAGAAACAAAAATTCGTAAAAGTTCTCCAAAATGAACTTCACTTGTGCATACCCGTAAAAGAATTTTTGTTTTTATTGCGTTATTTTTTATTTTCGGGTTTACTTTTTTTATTATTTTATGAATTTTTTACATAATTGAATTTTCTAATTTATTTTTTTTCGATCAATTTTTGTATTTATTTCGTTTTTTATTTGATTTTATGTTCTTATTAACTATTTGTGGTTAATATTAAAAAATAAAAATAATAAAAAAGAGATTTTTTTTTTTTGAAAAGGGTTTTACAAGAATCAAAAGTGTTTTGTTACAAACGGAACTATTCCATAATTGGTAAAAATATTCTGACTGGAGTCCACACACTTCCTTAAATATTGTATTTAAGCGCGCGATCTAACACTATGGAACGATTGAAGCGTACTGATTGCTTGCCACAGCAACGCCAATATGCTAGCCAGAGATTTTTACTTCCAGCTAACCAATGCATATACTATAACTACTTACTTGTGAGGGCACAACACAACTAATTATTACTGTATGAATTCAAACCAATTGTAAGCACAAAAATGCTCCATAAAACGATCGCTACATAAGAAGCTACACGAACCGGCCATCGTATATGTACACACAGTACGTACAGTGACTGTGTATTTACACAGATTCTAAACACACTAAGTCTCTTAACTACTCACACATTTAGCATCATGTGTGTGTATGAGTGTGTGTGTGCCACATACATATATTGTGTATATGTAGAGCACATAATAAGCTATGTATGGTACAAGGGTTTTAGTGAGTGTGTGCACATAAATTCATTCATCGTGTAGTAGTGATAACTTTATGACATTTCTGCGTTTTAAAAAAAAAATTTTTTTCATTTTTTTTTTTTAAGTTCTATATATAACATCATCCTTACAAAATAAATCGTTGTAGTGCTTGATTCAGATTCATAGCAAAAAAGGAACGTAATTGTTATGCGTTCATACGATTATAAATAAATATCCTTTTTTAGTAGTATGTGTATGATCAACACATCGTCTAGAACATACAATGCCATGCATACATGTTGTATGTGTTGTTTCATCGAAATTATGTGATTACTTCAAACTACAATAGCAATAAGCATTACAGAAATTAGCACAGAAGTTCCGATTCGTTCATATATGCTATATATATATATATGTGCGTATGTGTGTAAAATTGCACAAGTTCCACTACACGAATGTTTGTTATCACTACCATGATACGAATACCTACATACGCAGTTTGTAAGTTTGTGTTGTATGCATGAAAGCGCTCCTTATAAATAATTTATATGTATGCATACGTTTAGATGATTGTATTAAATATAAAATATACATACTTAAGCATCTACATGAAGACTTCAAATACTAACATTTAATGTTATAAGTCAAGGTGATGCAATCTACAACCATAACACATTTAGTTGAACACAAATCTATTTTAGTTTTCTATCCCTAATGTTTCATACACATTCATGTCACATGTTAGAAGATCATTAAAGGAACTCTTTTTGAGTAACTTTTAAAGATATGTCACGATCTAATAATGTCTATAAATATAATGTCTACAGCGGATATGTAAGCATTTGCTTAAAAAGCACACTGGGCGTATGAGGAATATTAATTTCTATTTTACCAAATATCCAAAACAATGCACTTGATACATACATAGGAAATATACAATCATGCGATTAAAATATTTGTCTACTCTGTCATTTTGTCAGCAGACTTTTTCATACGTTTATGTTTCGTTAGTTAAACCATATGAGCCGCTTAGGTTGAAAGTGGTGCAAGTCCCTTATTGGAACACATTGATTTAACTATTAACAATCCTCAAATGTCTTTATAGTTTTTCAATTTGTTGAAAGTGAACCTGTATCGCTTTCAAACTAAACAGCTCATGTATTTAAGGCTCTGATGTAATTAATCTTATCAAAAAAATGTCTAAATCGTCGTTGTTGTCAAAAGTAAGCATGTTAGTGCAAATTTGTGAGGCATAACGTAAAATTTCATATGCGAAAATTTGAAGCGATTGGGCTTATCTAGGCGCCTCCAGTACATACTTTAATAAAATTGAAAAAAGTTATGGGCACCCCATCTTAGAATAAAGCACGTAAGAAAACTAAATTTGGCTTAGGCCAAATCTTAAGTACCCTACCTATGTAGTGGGCGTGGCTGGTATACTATTACGCCCCCTAATAGTGTTTATATTACGTATCAGCTGGCAAGTCTAGTTTTATGGTAAATATGGCTTTTTGTAAATTGTGGGCGTCTCTCTTATTCGACCATGCCCGTTTTTGGCATACCGATTTATGGAGTAATTATAGATATGTGTACCAAATTTAGATTTTTAGGATAATCTTTGTGGCACATATATAGATTTTTGTCGATTGTGAGCGCGTATGTTAACCGACCACGTCCATTTTTAGCGTATCGGTGGATACGATAACTATAGATATGTATGCCTAACTTCAAGTTCATAGGTCAATTTTTGTGGCAGATATGAAGAATGTTATTGATTGTGGGCGTGTCTGTTATCCGATCACGCCCATTTTTGGCACATCAAAGAAGGAATTATTTTTCGATATACATTCCAAATTTCAAATTTATAGGTAAATTTTTTGGCAGATAAATAAATTTTTGTCTAGTGGGGACGTAGCTCTTGACCGATTTTCTATTTATCTACCACCAAAAATAAGATTTGAAGGATTAGTGGTACAAAATTGTAAAATTTTTAAACGAAATATTTTGATTTTTGGTCGTGTCTACTACTACTACTCAATAATAATTATTACGTTGACTCAATGAATTCCCTTTGTTTTCAGATTGTTCGCAATTTAGAATTTCAACTTTTATAAGCAAGTAATCAGATTATTCAAAATACATTCTTGACTACAAAAAAGGAGAAAAAAAACAAAGCATCAGCAACAACAACAACAACAGAAAGCCGAACTTATTTAATAAAATAAAGTGGACATGACATGGTTAATACAAATTCCACAACCTCGTAAGTGATTTTCAGAATAATGATGTATTGCATTGTAGTTATGTGGAAGGAGCATGCACTGACATGTAACATTTTTGAAACGGAAATGGTTAGCACTATAGTGTTACGTTATCAGTAAATACGTCTGAGTGTAAGAACTTCAACTAATCTTAATAAACCTCATATTCCATTAGCATTAGCATTAGCATTATCGTATGTATGTATGTATGTATGCATGTGTGAGTGCGCGCGCGATTTTGGATTATTATTTGGCGCAACTAATACAACCGCACACTTAACACACACACACACACACACACACACACACACACACACACACTTTATAGGTTTGAAACTTTTCTGCGAAAGATTGATGATAATAAAATGAAGTGATTGAAATATACGGACGTACAGACATACGCACATATGAATATTGCTTCTAAGCGGGGCGGGAACAAGAGAAAAGCAAATAGCAACAGTTTACGTTATTTCCTGACATCAAGGCAAAGTTCTAATTCTTTCAATGATTTTCTTGCCACAATAAAAAAAAAATAAATAAAAAAAACCTGAAATGTGAACAAGTATGAACATATGTTCGTATGTATGTATATCCTCATATACATTAACAGACACCATTACAACATTATACATTATAGCAACAACTAAAATTGAAAACAACAAAGCTAGCCACTCATATTAAAACGCTGATATGTTACATATAGTGCGAGTTTATCAGTAGCGCCTTAGCTTCACCAACACACGCTTACTGTTGGTTGTGTTGGTGGTTGCTGCCAATGTATTAGTTATGCTCCATTTGTATCAGTGCATTCGTGTGGTGATCGTGCGGTTCTATGCTACTGCCTGAGCAAAATTGAAAATTTTGTCTTGTTTTCGATTTAGTAACACTTCGAACGTTTGTCGAATCCCATGTAGGGAGAGCACTGGACAATCGTACTTTCAGCTAGTCCTCCATAAGTTTTATAATTTTTCTAATTTTAATTTGTTCAATCTTACTTTTCTATAAAACCAAGAGTTGAGTGTTTAAAAATATGTGCGTGAACACAAAATATTATCATTAATCGAACATTTCCAGCATCTTCTGTCTCTTGTAAATAATAATATAATTTTGTTCACACAATTGTTTTTACTTTAGTGAACGTGAAAAGAAAGGATTAACATTATTCATGCTTTATTGGTAATGTTAAACGGTGTCAGTGCGGCTTGCGTTGGTTTTATGTCTGTCGCAAAAAAACCCAGAAAACTTTAAGAACATGCAACTTTTAAACGGAGACCAGCGCGGTCTCCTAGGATATAAAATCCGTCAAATTTGTAAATCACGCCATAGGTCCATAGGATTCGCGATTTACTACATTTGCGTACTAGCGTTATTCATTAATTTAGCTGAAACTAGGGTAAGTGTTTTTTTTTCTTTTTTAGTTTGTTTCGTTCTGATATTTTTATACCCTCCTGATGGATACCTTTCTAATAAATTTGCTATTTTGTATGCACTTACTGCAAGGGTGTTGCAGGAGTACCACAACATACATTATTAAACATTATTAATCAGTATCGGACGTCTGAGTCGGTTTAACAATGTCCGCGTGTCTGTGCTCACATTCGCAAAAATTGAGACATTTTTTAATGGTAAAATTTTGTCCATGTCGCTAGGTTGCCATTTTAAATGGGCGCAATTCTCAATGGTCACGCCCACATTTGACAAAAAATCACCTAATATTTATAAAAGTTATTAAGTTGGATACGAAGTATACATTTCAAGCTTACAAATAAAGTGCAAGCAAAAATTCCACATAATTAAAAATCATTACATAACTTCAAATACATACATAAGTAAAAATAATGCAATGAAATATCAAAACAAACTAAATATTAGACAAAAATAAAACAAACCCTGCAGGACCCAACTTCAAATCTTTGCAAATTTTAAACGCAATGCAACTACGAGAAATATCTCTCAGGAAAGTTATCCCCAACTATTCTCCTGCACAACTAAATTAAATGTTAGCAAAATTACAACCCCAACAATCAAAGAGAAGCTTTTCTTGTGTTTTGAAATTTTACGCTCTTCCCAAAAGTTCTCATTCTTCAATTAAGATTTTATTTTCAAAAGAGAGTATGCAAGGCAGCACTTTAAGAGAATGTGAAATGAAATCGGACTTATCCACTAGTGGACATAAAACCTTTGTGAACTTAAATGACATAAATGTTTTGAGTATTAATAAATAATGTGTACTGATAAAAAGGAATTTTCTAGAATCTAAAATGTGGGTCAGATTAAAATGAAATGTTTTAATGCAAGAGCATACAATATTATTTAAAAATATTTTTTTAACTTAACTAATAAGCAGCCAAACATTTCAAATTGAGTCGTACAAGCTAATCTGACAAGTTAAAATGAATAAATCTGGGTTGACGGATGAGTTAGCTTAGAAGAAAAGCAAGTGAAAATGTTACACACGGTTATTGCCGGCCATTTAACACCCTACTTTACTTAGTTCCATAAATTATGCTACAATTCATTTTGTTGTCAGTTCGTGAAATGTCATTTTATGGAATGAGGTTCTAAAAATTATATTATCAGGTCCAAATTTTGGTCAATGAACCATAATTTAATCAATTAATTTTTTGTTTATTTATGAAATCAAAAAAAAATTATATGGGGAGGGGTTCTAAAAATGGTACGATCCTATCTATTTTCACAAGGATTTATTTTTGGGCCAATACATTTCCATGTACTAAATTTCATCGAAATATTTCAAAAAATAATAGGACCACATATGGGGAGGGGTTCTAAAAATAGTCCAATCCGGTCCATTTTCAATAGGGCTCCTCTTTGGGCCTCGTACCAAATGTCATCAAAATATCTCAAAAAATGCGACCTGTAGCTTGCGCGCAAATTTAGATAGACAGACGGACATGGTTAAATCGATTCAAATTTTGATTCTGAATCGATCGGTACAATTGAAGGTGGGTGTGGCATTTGCCGTTTAGGAGTTACAAACATCCGCACAAACTTAATATACCCTTTTCCACAGGGTGGTGTAGGGTATAAAAATGTGACTTGAGCTTGCGCAAAAATTTCAAATGGACAGAAAGACATGGTTAAATCAATTCAGAAAGTTATTTTGAATATACAAGTGCGTTTTAATTGATTAATCAAGTATTTGTTACTTGAAGGTCGAATTGTATAGTAAATAAGGCTTTTTGATAATTGTGGGCGTTCAATCCTAGGTATCAAATTTCAAACTGTGTAGCTTTGTTTTGGTAACCTTAAGAGGTTCTTGTCTATTTTAGGCGTGACACTTGCCCAATTTAAATGGAAATCTACTTACTAAGTAAAAAACTAAGTTCGCTTTAGACCAAATCTTACTTTATAGTCATATATAGATCAATAGCCACTCCCACAATCGACAAAAATTTGAAATTTGAAATTTGGTACACATCGCAGCCATCGATGCGCGATATATATATATATTGTGAGCGTTCCTGTTATTCAACCACGCCAATTTTTGGTACATCGATAAAAAGATTAATTAAAAATAATTGTATAAAATTTCAAGTTTTTACGTCAATTTTTGTAGCAGATAAATAGATTTTTGTCGATTGTGGGCGTGGCTATTGACAGATGTTAACCATTTTAAATAGTGACCTAAAAGTTTCTGTGTCAATATCTCAAAATTTACAACCATAAGAATGCCAACAACAGACAGACATACGGACGTACATGTCTAAATGGACTCATTTTTTGATGCTAATCAAGAATATATATACTTTGTAGGACCTCTGACGCCTTTTTCTAAGTGTTGCAAAAGGAATGGCAAACTTGGTATACACACTCATATTATGTGAAGGGTATAAAAAATAACTATTTCGTCAATTTGAAAAGTTTTTTTGCATCTAAAAGATTAAAATAATGGAATGCCATTGTATTGTATGAACGACGATCTATGCGATGAATATTGTTCGCATTCACCAAGTTTTACATTCTAAACGAAAAGTTTAATTTTTTTGTAGATATAGTACGTATTTCGTTTTGCAGTTAGTGGCATGTTAGTATGTATATATGCTTCGATTACAGTTACATTAGATTTCCGCTTAAGGCGATAATTCCTTTCCTATTTTTAACAATGCATTACAATTGATTTGTTTTAATTTTGATTTGCGTGCAAGTAAAGCTTAATTGCTTAAAAGTATGCAACAAAACATTATTACGAGACTGTGATAGCCTTCAATTGTATGTGTGTATGTATATATGCAAAGTGGCACGTGGTTTCCGCCATTGATATTGTACCGCTTAGTAGAAGAAACATACATTATGGAATGAGTTCATTTATGCATAAGTTTTATCACGATTAAGCATGAGCTCATGAGCATTAACGATGTGGTTACGTAGGTACCTGCTATGTGAAATATTTCAAGTTTTTCATATAAATGAATCTTAAAAAAGTGTTATTTCCGTTTGATAAAAACAAATGCGAAACATTTTGTAAATTGGGAATGAAGTGCTTCAGCAACTTGCCACCGTTGAACAATTCGAGTAGTTGTGAACGATAGCTATTTTATTTAATTTAATTTTGTTTATTTTATTATACGATGGGTATAATCATCATAATGATATGTGGGTATATTGCGATTGTTCAGATGTTTGTAAGTACTAGAAGTGAGCGAGCCATACCCCAAGAAGTATATATATTCTTGATCAGCATTAATAGAAAAGTTGATTTAGTCAATTTGTCTGTCTGTCCGTGTGAATAGTACACTTTTTTGTTGGAACTCTCACAGTCGTAAAGATTGAGTTATCGCACTGAAGTTTGGTACACGCAATCTTGGAGGTTTTGTACGGTTCCCTATTGCAAATTCGGGGAAAGGATACGCCCACAATTACGTACCAAACCTTGCATCTGGAACCTTCAGCACTCTTACAGTAGTAAATTTTAAGATATCGAGCTGAATTTTGGTACACGTATTCTTCATCAACGTTAAAAGTATCTCACTTAAAATAGGTAAGATCGGTCCATTGACTGGTCTACAACTTTAAAAACATTAAAAAGTTCAATGCGCTAAACCAGGCTATATATTTCGATTCCAGTATAATATGTTCCGATTTGATAGAAAAGCGAAATTAGCACTTTACTTGCCCATTCTAACGGTATACGAATGATAGAAAAAGGACCAGCCGTTCGGAAGATATACTTAAAAGAAAATGGTATCATTTAGAATAATCTCACATGGCGTGATTAATATGAACAAAGGACACATTTACATGCATGTTTGCACATGTTCAAATTTGCATACTTTTTTTAAATTTCGTATTAATCCTGAAATCTGGCAGATGTGTGCATATTTAAAATTGTTTTTGGATGGATCACGCCTCTTCTAACGTCCTTAAATTCCACTTGAAACTTATTTTTCTATTTTGGTACATATATAATGAAAAAATTTCAGTTTGCAACCTTTCATGGTTCACGAATAACACGTCATAGGCATGGTGGGCAAGTCCCTGAGTTGATAAATTATAAATTTTTATAAACTTTTATAAAACTTTCCTTGTCGCGTGTCTGAATGGATCGATTTTTCAAACACTTACATCAAAACATAAAGCCTGTCATACTAAAATTTCATTTATTCAAAATGGCGCATGAATATTAAGTGGAAAATGCTGACGAGTAGAATGTCTTAAATGAAAAGACATTTAACTGAATCCAATATGGCGCTCGCCCCCAATATATTCTATTTGCGTATCAAATGAAAGGAGTTGGCGCTTAGAATGCAAAAAAGACAAAATATAATTGTTCCAAATCAAATATGGCGGCCGCTAAAACATATTATGAATTACAAATTTTTTGATCGATGCTTCAAACCCTATCGCATAACCAATTCATTTTATATTTGAGGCACAGATTTCATTCTGCTTAAAATTGTAGTACATTCATTCAATATGGCGGCCGCACAAAGCACAAAGGTGTAATTTTTTAATCTGTAAGATATGAATATCAAATGAAAGGTATTGACGAGTAGAATAGGATGAGCTGAGTGGCCAGGTGCACGCTTACACTGTTTAGCCCTAAGTTCGAAAAATTGTTTTGCTTTTTTATTTCTAGATAATGCTTTAAGCATATGATCCATCGAAAGTGAAGAAATTTTCATAAGGATTGAGAGAAAATCATTAGTTGAGTATTATGTTCAGTTAGATAGTTTTTGTTTTGTATTGTCTTGTGGTTATTGTGGCTTTAGATTTTAGTTCTGCTAGCAGCATAGTTTTCATTTTTATTAAAGGTAAATTTTCTATACATTGTTCTTCAACTGTTTCCATATATTTCGCTGCGGTGTCATTTTTTTTTTGCAGACATTTATCAGTAACTGTACATATGTGTGTGAGACCACAAATCTTCATTCTACATATAATCCGAACGGCTTGAATTACAAACATTGTGCACATTGCCTTTCAATTCCGTGTCCATAGAATTTTACAAGAACACCAACAACATCAATTTTTTTTTTATTTCTTTTTATATATTAATGAAATTAATTCAGAATATGATCAAGAAATGTTAAATATTTCAGGGTTTAGGCCAAATCTGAGGTACACTTCATCTGTATAAGTAAACTAAACAAGTGATATATTCCACACATGCACACATACACACATACACATATTTCCATACTATACTATGGAGGAGAAAAGAAGATGTTTAATGAGATGGGCATGACCAATCTTCACTATTTTCAAAACAAAAACCCTCTTAGGATAATTGTTAGACTAATAAACATGCCCATTGACAATGTGTCTTCATTTGAGTGTTACAAACGTGTTGGCAACGTGATAATGCCGTTAAGGTGATGCTTATATAAACAGTAGTGCCCCTAAAATATTAAAGGAGAACTTTGATAAAATGATGAGAAGAGAGGAGAAGGGAAGGGAAGAGAAATGAATGGATAAGCACAAGACTCTGGCAACTGGCAAAGTTTTATCAATTCATATGAAAATTCTTATTAAAGAAACAATGAACATACTCGCACACACACAGATACGCACACTTCGCATCAAATCACAATGGATCACGTATTTTATTTGAAGTAACTGAAAAAGGCAACAAGTGCATGGAGTGGAGTATGTTGTCGAGAGGGTAGTAGTGTAAATAAGGAACTAATACAGTATTGTTGATATACTTACAAACAGCATGCATTTCAATTTAAATGCTTTGTGTTGTTCATATTATCTTAATCTTACAAATTGGTTTTCTCAAGTGCTTGTCTTGTTATCGTTTCTGTTTTCCTGGGTGATCGTGTACATATGTTCCCTTTAGCTTGTGTGTGTATGTGTATGTATATAAAATTGCGACTGCGTGTAATTCTTTATCGAATACTTTCTTAAAGACCCTTCTCATGTTATGTTTAATGAATGGGCACGTTCATAGGAACTATTTGAAATCTCCCCCCCTACTGACGGTAATAAATGTGGCATTTATTGTAATGCTCTATTTCTAAGCATGTATAATATATATTGTACAATTTTTTCACACCATCTAAACTAGCATGCATGCCATGGCATGGCATGAGCATGTTAATAAAGAATTTGAATTGCTGAAATATTGTAAATCATTTTGTTAGAACAAATGCATTCGTTATAGTCGATTCGAGGCGACCATTTAATACCCTTTACCACTTAGTTCTATAATTTATGCTCTAATTAGTTGAGTGAATCATTGTCGCAATAAAGTAGTTTCGTGAAATATATGTTATATGAAAACGGATTCTAAAAATGGTTCGATCCGGCCCAAATTTTGTACACTCAATTATTAAGCTAATTAATAGGTTAGGCTAAACAAAAAGCGCTTTTCTTAGGCCAAGAAGTAGTCCCATTGTGATATCCGACGAAACATAACATAACGTAAAGTCATAATCAGTTAAGCCATCCCGAGGAGGTTATATATTGTTTGAGGTCGAAAATATTAACATCTGCTAGTGACCCTAGACCCTCCGGGAATCTGACTCCAAATGTTTTGTGTCGTTTTCTCTGTAGAGCCGGGCATTCACACAGCAGTACCTACAGCTTCATCTGAAATCACCGTATCTGCTGGCCATTTGGCTTATGAGACAGTACCCCGTTAGGATTCCGACGACCGCAGAGAGGCTAATTAATAACTCTTTATTACATTTTTTCAAAAAATTTTAAAAATTGCTGATTTTCGTCATATAAAAGTTTCATTTCTCAATTGAGTAGTTTATGTAAAGAGGTGCTAAAAATGGACCGATGAGGTACATTTTCAATAGTGATTGTAATTAACCTAAAAAACATTCCTAAACCAAATTTCATCGAAAAACATTCAATAATTGCTACATGGTCAGACAGAGGGACATGACTAAATCGATTCAGATCGCCATAATTGAAGATGAGGGTAGTACTTGGCGTTTCTATTCGTTTTAAGACACATTGCAAATGAATTCCCGACTACAAAGACGGACAAAAGGACTAATTCGACTCAAAAAATCGTTGCTGAGCAAGAATATATGATCAAGTTATATAGAAAATAGCTCAAGTTCACTATTCCGTAAGGATTCAAAATTTAAAAAGTTATGAAAAAAATCAATCACTTTCAACGTATATGATATATACACGTATATATATATATCAAGGATGGTCATGGTCATAATGAGTATGAAAATAATAAATGTTGAGTATTTTTTTTTGCCCAGTAGAGAGACAAAACGTTGAGCCGCCCTCAAGCCGCAGCCTCAGTACATAGTATCTTATTAAAAATTTATAATGATAAAGAATGTTAAGGCTAATCAATTTTAGTTTGCTTTAGAAAAACAGTATGCCACACACACACAAAACGGTTCGATATGATATGAATGAATGCTGGACGGTTGTTGTTTTATGTGTGCCATCCAGTTTATGGTGCAATTATAAGATGACGATCTCTTTGCAGTCAACTTATAATCATAGTCAGTTGTCGCACGTTATATAAACATTTGTTTTTATATGAAATAATTGGTGCTATGCTATGAAGCAATCTTCTGCAAAGACATATGGTCTCGTTTCTATGCTTCTGCATACCAACCATACTATGTATGCAGATGGTGTATAGGAGTGTTCGTATGTGGATTGAGGCGGTTCTTTATACTTTGAGTTTTTAGTTTATGTTACATTTTCATATACGCTCCACATAAAAGGGGAGGGTATGCTAAGTTTGTCATTCGGCCTGAAACACAACAACAAGAGAAGATTTCAGTACCGTTTCCTGCTTAGCATCTGTGACTTATGTGACAATTATTACCACAACACTTCTTGTACTTTTTGTACCTTCCACATAAGATGGGGGGTAAACTAAGTTACTTCTTCCGTTTGGAACACCCAGAAGGAGGCGTCAGAGACCCTCCAAAGTATATATATATTTGATCAGTATCAAAAACTGAATCGATTTGGACATGTATGTCCATGTGTCCGTGCCTGTCTGTTGTTGGCATTCTCACGAGCGTAAATTTTGAGATATTGAGATGAAATTTTGTACAGGAATTCAGATCGCTATTTAAAATTGTTAAAATCGGTTAAAAGCCACGCCCACAATCAACAAAAATCTATGTATCTGCTACAAAAATTGAACTATCAAATTGAAATTTAGAATGCATATTTAAAATTAACTTATCCATCGATGTGCCAAAATGGGCGTGGTCGGATTACCGAAACGCCCACAATCAACAAAAGTCTATATATCTGCCACAAAAATTGACCTATGAACTTGAAATTTGGTGTATATATTTATGGTTATCCCATTTGTTGATGTACCCAAAAAAGGGCATGGCCACGCCCACAATTTACAAAAAAACAAATTCACCATAAAACTAGACGTGCAAGCTAATACGCATTACATACACTATTAGAGGGCGTAATGATATACCTGCCACGCCCACCATTGTAGATGTGAAGAGTATTTAAGATGTGGCCTAAGCAAAATTTACTTTTCTTACTTGTTCATATTAGTTTCCCAGTTCCTAGAGAAGCAGTTTATTGGTTAGCGGGGGCCACAGAGCCATTATTAATGATTGATGATAAAGATATGTGCGAATATTTTGTTGGTGCCTGCTTCGTTGCCCATTTTGTGTGCATATACTGGTACTTGCATGCATATGTTTATTGTTAATTCGAATAGTTTTTAGAAACGATCACACACCCCCTCACCTGCATTTATTTGTTTTGCCTTGTTTGTGGTGAATTTCTCCTATATTCAGCCTTAGTTATATTGATGCTGTTCAAATTGTTTAAACATAAAGGCAGGAGGCCACCTGATTTAATTGTTTAGTTTTATGATTCGTACTTATTGTATATTGCGATGCATTTCCAGGTATATTGAATCATTGATTTATTTTTAACTACATAAGTAGAGTACACAAACACACACACACATTGGTTGAGTGAGGATTGTAGAACTTCAAAATATGTTTGCAATCGGTATATTAAGGTTGTTCCGATGTTTGTAACTCCTAAATGGCTAATGTCAGACCCAGAATCAAAATTGGAATTGATTTAACCATGTCTGTCTGTCCATGTAATATTGTGTGTGGTCGCATTTTTTTAAGATATTTCGATGAAATTTGGAACAAGGACTTAAATTGGCCCACAGGTGAATTCTATTAAAAATGGACCAGATCGGACCAGTTTAGAACCGTACCCTACTATGAAAAAAATATTAATATTTTTAGACAAAATTTTGTGAAAAATAGTTAATTAGCTTCATATTTGGCTGCATCCAATTTAGACCCGATCGGACCATTTTTAGAATCCTTTCCCATATAATTATATTTCACCAAGGCACTTATATGAAATTGAAATTATTTAAAGAGCTGAGGGGTGTGAGGTATTAAATGATCGGGCTTGATTGACTATAACATTTTTACTTATTTTGAAATGTTTTATTTCAAAAATTGTTTTCTATTGTGTTTTGCAATAATCTAGAAATGTACAATATTGGATTTTGGAATGCAGGAAAAGATCTCATATTAAGGATGTGTATTTTGCGTGATTTTGACTACGTATCTATAGCCAACTCAGTTAGAGATTCGACACTTTAGATCAACATCAAAATCTAAATCGTTTTAGCCATGTCCGTCCATATGTCCATTGTTATGAATGAATTAAAAGGCTTGAATATACGAAGATGCCTTCGCTTCTTGGTCTCATACTACATTTAATGGGTACAAGTAAACTTTACATTTACTAATTAGTGTCAATATCAACAGCGACCCGATGATAAGCAAACTGTGCCACATATGGTATTAGGTATAACACCAGTACGCAGTCGTCACTTTCTGGCTTAATTAGAAAATTACTTGTTGTTTAAACATATATTACGCTACAATTCATCAAACGTGACAAGTAATCAGTACAAAAGTTTTATGTGACTTGAGCTACATCTTGGACGTTCACTATCCATGAACGTATTACAAGTACATAAACAAATTCTAACGTGAATTTTAACGCTTCCAAATTTCGCTTTTGACAAATCGGTGTATGTCCAAGAGAACACTTCTATAAGTGCATGCACCGCACCCATCTTAGAATTTATAAACAGAATCTAACTAAAAAAACACCTGCTTCCGCAGTTTTACACTCCGCGGGACACGAAGTGTTGTGCCTTCGGCTAATGCGGGCGAGAGGTACCTAAGATTAATTTAATTTATTCATAAAACAGTAGCGTCATGTAAATTTCAGCTTCAAAGCTGTTTTTAGAAGATCAGAGTTTGTTTTTACAAAAGGGCAACGAAAAATAACTTTATCTTATATAATGTAAATTAAAAGAAAATGAAGAGCAAAAACAAGATTAAATTGTCCTAAAAGAGAATACTGTGGGCCCGTCTTATGACTTAGGGCTTATGGACTAAATCAGTAAACGCTCCATCGGGCAAAAATACCTTAGGACCTTGAAAGCAGAATTATAAAGTTTGGTTTATGTATAAAATTCATGAAACTTATTTTATTAGTTAGTGGAACTTATGTGGAACATAAATGCCGCTTTCTTTTGCCGCTCGTCATCCGTTACTACAAATTTACAATAAAGACCCCAATTGCATCGAATAAAAACTGTATTTTTCTATGAATTTTGAAAAGAAAGTTTAACCCTAAAGGACAGTGAAAACCTCTATTTTCAAACGGTATATAATATGTCAATGTAGAGTCATAAATTCATTTTGTTGAACTATTATCTGAAAATTCACCAAAACAAAAAAAAAAATTTTTACATTCAAATCGATTTTTTTTTTAAATGGACCTATCTTGTCCACATAACAGCATGTTTTTAAAACACAAATTCTTTGTCACAATCACAGTTCTTACAGTAGAAGGGGATATCAGTTTTGGTGAAAGCCAAAGATGGTTTGCTTGGTGTTGTTGCAAGTGTTTATTTATTGTAATTGAAGGTGGGCGTGTGTGACATCATGCCTTCGTTTATTCTTTTTATATCACACATAATTCATATCTAAACACACATACATAAACATGTATGTGCAACATATAAATTAAATAGTGTGCGGGAGTTTATGGATGTGATTTTGATGGATCTGACTTTAAATGCATTTTTACATTTGTCACAAACGAAGGCAAAGCATTTTGACCTTAAACTATTAAAGGCAATGATATCAAATGTCATCCAAATAAGCATACATATATGTATATATATATGTATATATATGTGTGAAATGCATACTAAAGTATAGCATAACAGTGTCTCATGTACAAACACATAAAAACGATGAAGAGCGTGCGAGAGTTATATGTAAAGGTAGCATTGTATTATGTGTTGACATAGGAAAAAGTAAGAAATATATGTGGATGTATGTGTGCATGCTTCTTGCGAATAAAACGCATTTAAATTGTAACACTGACATACTTTTAGGCTTTTTAGGTGTAGTTGTTTATAGTGACACAGACACTTGGTTATGCGTCTTATTATCATGCGATCAATTTAAGCACATGTGCAATATAATATAAATAAATCCCAGAAGAACACTTGAAATGTCCTTTACAGTGCATGCTATGACAAGTTTATTTTTAAGGGTTGAAAATAGTTTTGAAATCGATTTGACGAAAATGCATCTTTTACAATGTACGCATCAGCATAATCAATGGGAATATATCACTTCGTCCAAATGTTTGCAACGCCCAATGTTGATGCACATTCTCACAGGCGCATATTTTGAGACATTCGGCTGAAATTTATACAGGTCTATTTAAAATGGGCACAATTGGTCAAGGGCCACGCCCACAATCGACAAAAATCTCTTTATCTGCCACAAAAATTAAGCCAAAAACTTGAAATTTGGTGTACATCTCTATATTACGTCCATTGATGTGCCAAAAATAATCATATACCTGCCACGCCTACCTTTATTTATGTAGAGAGTATTTAAGATATGGTGTGAGCCAAATTTAACTTTCTTACTTGTTTTTTTTCTTTAAATTGCTTTTATTTGATGATGAGCGCAGAAATTAAAAAAATGTATTCTTTCATGAGAAACAATAATAATACGTGCATGGTTTGCTTATAAAGCAATTTGCGCGACGATCAATTACATTATTATTCCATTATTTACTTATGCATAAATATATATTATATATGTGTAACAAAAGAGTTTCTTTAAAGGCAACACACTTAACGGTTTCCATGAACTTGACACTTAAACTTTTATATACATTATGCAGTCGCTTCAGTAGGTAGGTATGCAAAAAGTGTTCATGGTTATGAAATACATTTGTCTTAAGCCAATCTCTGATACACTCCTCAATTATAGGTATAGGTAAATTTATGTTTTCAACACAATAAGCTCATGTATCGTATCAACGAAGTGACCAACTTAGTATACCATAGCGAGACAGCCATTTTGCTAGCCCTCCGCTAGATCAATTTTCGTCTCAGTGATTGTTTCATGGGTAAACAAATACCTAAATAGAGTCTCATCGACTTATACTGTAAAGATGATCGTACGTTCATGAAGTCGCTTTGTAAGTAGAATTGTAGAAAAACGTTTCGACCAAGCTTGGAATCGATATCACAAATATCACTTTAATACATTTATGTTAATGAAAATGTGTATGCCCAGTACACCTTTGATCTGAAAGTTGTGGGTATAATGCAAAGAGCATTTAGTACGTTCAAAGCAGATTTCAGTTCGCTACTGAACCCATGCATTCATATGTGCGTTCATCTCATGTTATTAATGTAAAATGGTAAATATGATACATATATAGACGCAATCGACTAATATTAATTATGGGGCATATGTGATGCGTTACCGCACATCTTACATAAATAACTTGTAAGCAATATAAAACCATTACCAGAAGGCGACAATTGAGCAGGCCACCGCATGGTGGCCAAAGGAATGTACGCATATAAATTACAAACTGTACCTAACTGTGATAAGGATCGATCCGTTCGTAATTTTTTGCAATTACTTACTATCATATGCGATTTATGCGAGACCAAATTCACATTTTTTGATTCATTATATTTTAGGAATCAGATGAGAAGTGTAATAGTATAGCGTGTGATTGTAGGGGTTTAAAAGGACGTCCGGGTACATTAGGTCCCAAGGGTTATCCAGGTGTTGAAGGTGTTCCTGGTGATTTGGGTCCTGATGGCCCTTTTGGAAGAACCGGTGAAAGAGGTGATCCCGGAGAGTACGGTGAACAAGGTGAAAAAGGTCACCGAGTAAGTGCAATATCTTAATATTCGTATAAATTGTTTTGAATTAAAATTCTTTGTTGTATTCTAAAAATAGGGCGATGCTGGGGAAGCCGGTTTGTCGGGTAGGCCTGGTTTGCGAGTTAGTATCTATTTATTGATTAACGTGGATGAGTGAATAAATATAAAATGTTTGTGTAGGGTCCAACCGGAGAAGATGGTCCACATGGACCGCGTGGTATTGATGGATGTGACGGTGCCCCTGGGCAAATGGGTACACCTGGTGGCTCTGGAAGGCACGGTGGTAGAGGTGAAGTTGGGAAACCGGGTGCTCCTGGTCCTCAGGGTGATGCCGGTGAGGGCGGCATTAATTCAAAGGGAACGAAAGGAAATCGTGGTGAGCGAGGTTCCGATGGTGTACTAGGTTTGCCTGGTTATTTTGGTATGAAAGGTTATAAGGGAGATACTGGTTTTCCTGGAGCTATGGGGCGTAAAGGCGATGAAGGGTCAAAAGGGTACAAAGGTGAAATGGCTGAACCAGCAGATTTGCAATTGCAATTACAAGGCGAACAAGGAGAGAAAGGAGAACCAGGTGACGCTGAGGAGGGAGAATGGCATCCCACACATGTAGCCAAAGGTTATAAGGGTGACAAAGGCCCAACCGGCATAAAAGGTATACCAGGTATTCAAGGAGAAATTGGTGAAATAGGTCGACCCGGTTTGCCTGGTTCTCGTGGTGACACTGGTGAACCCGGTGAGCGTGGAAAGCCAGGTAAAATTGGTGAGCCAGGATTTCCAGGACTGAAAGGCGTTAAGGGTGCTCCTGGTTATGACGGTTTAGAGGGTTTTGACGGCGAGCCTGGAGAACGGGGTGAAGATGGATTTAACGGTGTTCCTGGAGTACAAGGTCCGGCTGGTCCTCCAGGAATTTATGATCCAGATTTGGATGTATCATTACCTGGTAATATTGGACCTCAGGGTGATATTGGCATGATAGGTCCACCTGGTTTACCAGGTATACCAGGAAAACAAGGTCGTACGGGTCCCCATGGTAATACTGGACCTCCAGGTGATGCGGGATTGGAAGGTTTACCTGGTCGCCGTGGTATCAGCGCAAAGGGTGATGACGGAGATTATGGACGGATAGGTGCTCCCGGTTTAATGGGCCCACCAGGTATTGCGGGGCCTATAGGTCGTGTAGGTGAATCTGGGACACCTGGAAAAAATTTAAGAGGTCCCAAAGGTTATCGCGGTAATGATGGTTTACCCGGACTTGACGGGTATCATGGTGATCGGGGTGATGTTGGTGTACCCGGTGAAAAGGGCTCGGCAGGTATTGGAGTAAACATTGTTGGACCTCCAGGTCCAGAGGGATCACCAGGTATACAAGGACAACCCGGTGATGATGGTCTTCATGGATATGTAGGAATAATAGGAGACAAAGGCATCCGAGGTGATGATTGCGGTATATGTCCCTCTGGACCTAAAGGTAGTCCAGGTATTCATGGTGATGCTGGTTATCCCGGTAATCACGGTGAACGAGGTTTACCAGGCATAACGGGACCACGTGGTCCTAAAGGATTAGATGGTAGACCTGGAGCCCCTGGTTTTAAAGGTATGCGCGGTCCTGATGGTATACCCGGTGAAAGCGGTCGACCGGGACGTCCTGGTAGGGCTGGATCTGTTCACACCACAGGCAGCCGAAGAGAAGCTGAAAAAGGTGAAATAGGAGATTTCGGCGAACGTGGTATACAAGGTCAACAGGGCGATCGGGGTACTAATGGTTATAATGGTGGATGGGGTAGCAAGGGTGAAGCTGGTATTCGTGGTGATTATGGTGATTCCGGTATTCCTGGAAGGGACGGTTTTCCCGGCAGAGATGGTGTGTCTGGAAAGCCAGGCCGGAATGCCACTACTCACAAACTCTATTTAATTGGTGATTCGGGATACAATGGCAGAAAGTAAGTAAAGAATATATATAAAAATACTGTGATTAATTCATTGTGCCAATTAATAAAGGGGTGAAGCAGGTGATCACGGCTTTATGGGTAGTAAAGGTGAGAAGGGTGAACCAAATCCTGGTCCGGTTTATGACAATAGAGGCGCAAAAGGTGATAAAGGCATGGATGGATATATTGGTATGCAGGGATTAAAAGGCTTCCAAGGCGATGATGGCATTCCTGGGTCACCTGGTGATACAGGTTTTCCAGGCGAAATTATTCCAGGACCGATTGGTTCCAAAGGTTATCCTGGTCCTTATGGTGACATTGGCTTGCATGGTTCACCAGGTTTGAATGGTCGTGATGGAGAGCCTGGTTTGGATGGCTTATTGGGTAGAAAGGGTCAACGTGGTGATCCTGGACCATTTGTATTGCCAGGGGATATTGGTATTGATGGAGGGCCCGGCCCTAAAGGTGAAATGGGTGAAAGAGGTTTTCCGGGATTGCCCGGACCTGCTGGAAAACCTGGTGTTAAAGGCAGTAAGGGCGAAAATGGAGACAACGGACCATACGGTCTTGAAGGTTTAGCAGGGAATAAAGGTCAACGTGGTGACTATCAACCGGGATATCCGGGAATGACTGGGGCACCCGGACGTGATGGTCGCGTCGCACCCCATGGACGTAAGGGTCAAAAAGGTGAATCAGGACCCTCAGGTCCTTCTGGTGTACAGGGTGTTAAGGGTAGTATTGGTTACCCAGGTCAAAGAGGCCCAATAGGGGAAAAGGGCCAATTGGGAATTCCGGGGGCCCAAGGAATGCAGGGTTTCGTTGGTATACCGGGTGAACAAGGGGATCGTGGAGAATTTGGCTCTGATGGGCGTCACGGTGACATGGGACCAAGAGGTGCGAGTGGTTTAATGGGACCGAAAGGTAAATATTAAATTAACATAATAATAAACAAATTTGTATTGTATTGTATTTCTATTGCCTACCAGGTGAAGTCGGCGATATAGGTCCTATTGGTCGACCAGGCAGACAAGGATTGCCTGGTCGAAAGGGCTCACTAGGAAACCCTGGTACTCCTGGTCGCATTGGCGCAAAAGGATTTTCATCTCGTAGTGGAATTAAAGGTGAAATGGGTACACCGGGAATAACTGGACCTAGGGGTTATGACGGTTTAATAGGTCAGAAAGGAGAACAAGGTAGACCTGGTGAAGATGGTATTGGACGCGATGGTGTACCTGGCTTTAAGGGTGAAACTGGAGTTCCTGGGCGTAATGGGTTACCAGGTTTAGGTGGTTTGAAAGGTGAACAAGGCGACTTTGGGTTAGAAGGTTATCCAGGTGCGGTAGGAGACGTTGGTGATGAAGGTCTACCAGGTTATCAAGGAAGACCTGGTTTACCTGGACTTAAGGGATCGATAGGCTCGTTCGGTGCATTAGGACCCCAAGGTGATAAAGGTGATTTCGGTGAAATGGGCTATGCTGGCTATTTAGGAGGTCCAGGTGATCGTGGTGATTTTGGATACCCTGGAGCCCCAGGTCAATTTGGAGAAAGGGGTGATAAGGGCATGCCTGGTAGACCTGGCGTATTGATGGTAGGGTACGCTGAAAGAGGTGATAAGGGTGAAGCGGGTTATATGGGAGCAACTGGGCCGGTTGGGTCAAGAGGTCCTGAAGGGTCTCCCGGATATCCAGGACGGAAAGGTGAACCCGGTGAAATGGGCTCTACAGGTTTACCCGGTATTGAAGGTTTCTATGGCGTAAAAGGGCAAGTTGGTGATAAGGGCTATCCAGGACCGCCAGGTGCGACAGCAAATTTCGCTGAGCCAGGAGATGAAGGCGACTATGGATACGACGGATTACCTGGGCGGCCTGGGCCAATGGGACCCAAAGGAGCTCCGGGTGATGTAGGCGACGATGGCTTGCACGGTCGAATGGGTTCACCGGGAATAAGTGTTATTGGGCCACGTGGTATGCCAGGTGATATTGGTTATCCAGGTCCTATGGGACGTAATGGCCTGCATGGGATAGCTGGGCGGAAGGGCGAACAAGGGGATATGGGCTTTCAAGGTATTCGCGGTGAGCCTGGTATTGAAATTCGTGGATTGAGAGGTGACAGGGGTGAACCCGGACCACAAGGCATACATGGTAGTATAGGTAGAAAAGGAGAATTAGGACAACAAGGTATACGTGGTCGTCTAGGTTCTAAAGGGTCCCAAGGCCCCCATGGCCTAGTAGGTGATGCGGGTTGGAGCGGTATTGATGGTTTAAATGGCTTAGAAGGACCACCAGGTGAACCAGGTGTAACCTTTCCTTTTGATTACGCACGTAAGGGTGATCGGGGTGAAGCTGGATTAGATGGATTTAAGGGACAAATGGGTGATGAAGGATTAAACGGAGAAATTGGCTACCAAGGCGAGCGGGGCATACAAGGCTATCAAGGCGAACAAGGTCTTATCGGCTTGGTGGGACCCGATGGGCCAAAAGGTGAACACGGTGAAATGGGTCAACCCGGAAGAATAGGTATGCCCGGTGTACCAGGACGTAAAGGAGAAGTAGGTGATCCAGCTCCACCACCGCCTCGACCGAAAAGCCGTGGTTTTGTATTTGCCCGACATTCACAATCAGTTCATGTGCCCCAGTGTCCTGCCAATACAAATAAATTATGGGATGGATATTCCCTAGCAGGCAATATAGGTAGCAGTCGGTCAGTAGGTCAAGATTTAGGACAACCGGGCTCTTGCATGCTCCGTTTCAACACAATGCCGTATCTAATGTGTGACATTAACAATGTGTGCAACTATGCTCAAAATAATGATGACAGTATGTGGCTTTCTACGGCTGAACCTATGAATACGGCTATGACACCGATTCAGGCGCATGAAGTTATGAAATACATATCTCGGTAAGTGAACACTCTCACAACATTTTTCTGCTAAAATATATTATATAATATATTAAACTATTGCCATCAGATGTATCGTGTGCGAAACCACAACTCGTATTATTGCTATGCATAGCCAAAGTATGTCAATACCTGACTGTCCAAATGGTTGGGAGGAAATGTGGACTGGATATAGCTATTTGATGGTGGGAAAATACATTGAACAATTTTTCTAGATTAGTTTGGCGAAATAAAAATTCTTTTTTAGACAACTACAGATAACGCGGGAGGTTTCGGTCAAAATTTAGTATCACCCGGTTCATGTCTAGAAGAATTCCGCGCTCAACCAGTCATTGAATGTCATGGTCAAGGTCGATGTAACTACTACGATCCAGTCGCCTCGTTCTGGTTGGCTGTTATTGAAGAAAATGAAATGTGGCAGATGCCAAGGCAACAAACGCTCAAAGCCGACCAGACCAGCAAGATTAGCAGGTGAGAGTTGCAAAAAAAAAAAAACAAATGATTTGATCATTTTTAACATTGTCTTTGTTATAAGATGCACGGTTTGCCGCCGTAAGAATGATTCCTACATAACCCGATTAACACCAGTGAACTCGCAAGCATTAGAATTCAGAAGAGGCCATGAAAGGGTGCTGCCAGCGCCGCCAGCACCACCACCTTCTGTATATTATCGTCGTCCCAATAATAATAATAGGCGTGGTTACCGTGGACGTTATCCGCGAGAAAATGTAGCAGTGTCTTAATTGGTGTCAGGTTTAATTGGAAATAGTTAGAAATTTAAAAACAAATATGAATTTTTTTCAAGTGAGAAAAAACTTCAATATTTACCAAGTAACTGTTAAGCTAAATACAAAGTGATTGACGATTTATAAAATATTTCCAAGCACAAAATATCTTCATTTAATTAAGCATTAATAACTCTTTCTGTTATTTTGTTGTTGAATTAGAGAATTGACAAAATTCTGAAAAAAAATTTCACCCACTGCCAAAAGAAACCGTTTACACCAACCAGAAATAATTATATATATAGTGGTTTGCATTTTAAATACTATTTAAATATATTTTTGTTTATTGTAATAATATATTTTATACTGTATCAATAAAGAATTCGTGTAATGTTAATAGAAATGTAACGAAATGAAATTGTTGTTTAGTCACCCTCTGACTTCATTCCCGGGCAGATTAATTAGAATTTAAAGGAAATACTGATCGTTCCACATTTTTTTATTTTCATATACTTCACAACACACAAAAGGGGTCAATCAAATAAAATAAAATAAAATATGCAGACATATGCCAACATCTCATTTAGAGAGATCAACAAGCATATGGTTTGATAAGAACCAATTTAAAATTTTTGACTGTAACTGCAAATGACATTCAAACTCAAACTTTCATTATGAAATTATTCGCTTTTACAAATAAAGCAAATTTTTTTTTCATTTCAAACATATTTAAAAAAAAGACCAGTGGCGAAAACAAAACAAATAAAACAAACGAAACAATCTGTTAAGGCGGCAAAAAATTCATATATAGGAAATGCGCGCTTAATTACAAAATTCATGTCGTTTATAAATTATATATAAGAAATAGTCAGATATTACAATTGTCAACGAGAAAATAAGACTAGAGCTGATTATCTTTATTATTTAACAAAATCTGGGTTCTCTTGTATTTTATCGCCAAATTGAAGTTGATTATCTATAATTTGAAATAATTCCTGTGGTGCAGGTATGCGGCCTGTTTGCAATTTAGACCATACAGGAACATCGTTGAGCGTGATTTCAAAGGCACCAGACGACACCAGCTAATAAAATAAAATAAAAATTATTCTATACATAAAATTTGTTTTTTTTTTAATGCAGTATATACCTGTCCCTCCAACATATTCCCCAAAAAGAATATCATCATACAGGCATATAGTTTATTTTCTAAGAAGTGACGCCACCAGCTGGGTGTTGGTTGTCTCATAGCTCCAAATATATCAAAAGATGACAAAATCATTACCATTAGCAAAATCTTAAGAGTAAATATAAACTTCGAGATGTACATGTTGAGGCCAGGTGGGTTATAATTTCCACCCGTCACTGTAATTTGTGGATACTTCTCCGCTATTATATTTACGTAGTCATCAAATGCTTTACGATAACCACACGAGTAGCTGCAAAAAGAAAAACAAGTTGAAGAAGAAGAATTCAGAATAAAACGAAAAGACGGTGTACGCGGTCCGTACCAATATAGAAATGTCATAGTTGGACCACCAACATTTTGGCCAAATTTAGTTGCTGGTATTTCTTTTTCAGCACTCACGTAATTGTTCAGGACTAAACATAGCCCAAAACATATCGATAGAAATAAGAATGATCTGCCTATCCCTTCCATAATGTAATTATGTGAAAAATTACTTTCAAGCTGACGACCGAGTTCAATTAAATGCTTTATAATAAGCGTTTAAACGAAAGTGAAGTTATCAACAATACTTTTCAGAGAGACGAGACAAGAAAAAGAGAATGTCAATTGCAGAACAAAACAAAAGCGCACGTGAGAGGCATTTTAAAAACCAATTCCATTTTATGTTCATCCGTTTCATTCATGCCCCATGCCTTGAATACAAATGGGGCGTAGCATTTATTTAATTATAAAAGTTTCTAAATCACAGCCTATTTATAAATAGTTGCATTTTATAAAGCTAGTTATTATACACAGTGCCCCACTTCTGGCAAACGGTATATTAAGTTTACATTTTTGAACTATTTCGATGAAATTTGGTACAAGAACATTTAATAGACCAAAGAAAAACCCTAACGAAAATGGATTGGGTCGGACCATTTTTAATGAGGGTCTTTATATGGTAAAAATCGCAATTTTTAATATTTTTGGATAAAATTTCTTGAAGAATAGTTAATTAGCTTTGTTTGGCTGGACCAAATTTGAACCCGATCGAACCATTTTTAGAACCCCTTCCTATAAATTAATATTTCACGAAGTAACTAATATGGAATTGTATACAGATGCAAGCAAATTAATTGTAGTATAATTGAAGGAGCTAAGTGGTTATTATAATCTGGCTTGATCGACTTTTTACATTTTAACTTGTTTTTATTTTGTAAATTTCTATCAGTGTGTTTATTAAATATCGATAATAAATATCTCAATAAAAATTAGCTCTCCGTGAATAAAAATTGAAAAAAATGCATATTACTGGTTCTTTACTTAAACACAATAGTGTCCAACATAGCACCCAAACACTGGACTATATTATTTTGCATAACTTTGTCTACTTTTTCTTCCAAATGGCGCTTAGGATCCTGCTTGCCCACATTTTTAATGGCCAACTGTTCTGGCGTCATTTTTTCTTCATCTTCTAATGCCTAAAACGACACGTTACCATACATTTATAAATTTATATACATCATAAATAAAATACGCACCTTGTTATAATTTTTGGCTAAGTCGAGCATTTCTTGCATTGTATTTTCATTTATTGAGCAATGCTCATTATAATCAGCTAATGTAAGGCCGTCCTTCCAAGATTTTTTATGCAAGTTCAGTAACATCTTTTGCTCCAATTCATTTTTTCGATAATTAATACTAATTGAGTAGTAGTGCCGATTTAGACCATGTATTAATGCCTGCACCGAGGGTTTTTGTAGGTGACCTAGATTTGATGTAGTTTGTCGAGGTTCTTGACCCAATACCAACATATTAGGGTTTATCAAACGGAAGGCATCTATTACCACTTTGCCCTTCACAGATTGTATAGGGTCAACAACCACGGCGACTGCTCGTTCTGACAAAGCCTCAAACGATTGCTGTGTATTAATGTCTACACCGGAAAGCCAGCAACCAAAACCGGGATGAGAATGATACCAACCTACCACCATTTCAGGGCGGCCCGTTTGCTTAAGCATGTCTAACATTTTAGCTTGGAAGACAGGATCTACAGCTTCCACCGAGACACCGGTTCCAGTTTGTGGCATAGCAAACACATCAATCACTTGGACTGTATAATCATCGACAAATTCGCCCAACATTAAACCCATTACTTCCATGGGCACGCCAGCACGGCCATGTTTAAGCATTTTCAACAATGCCAACGACGATATATAAACTTGTTCAGCTGTGTCCACAACTGGAGCATCTGTTGGTGGAGGTGCTTGCGGCATGGCCCCGCCCAGACGAAGTAAACGATCCATTCTTTATATAACACTTTATTAATTTTATTATTAATATATGCTTTAAGCACAATGTATGTTTACCTTTATGGATACAGAGAATTTTTCTAATAAATTATTTATGAAATATTAAATTGATTAGCGAAATAATATAGCGCGTCTCCGTACAAAATGGTTTTCTTATAAAAATGCAAGTAATCAACAACGACAATTGGTGATTGGTGATTGTTGAAATTATTGTTACAGAGTTGCATTTGTATACTTTAAATGGCGTAATTCACAAAGTTGCCAACAGTGCTGAAGAATGTGGCTGTGAGAGACAATGAATGTAACGCGATTTATGCAAGAAAAAATCCATTATTATATATGGTACCAGCAAAACTATCTAATGTCGAATCAAGACCGGAAGTGATCTGGCATTTCCATTAAAAAACATACATTCTATTTAAAAATTGTACGAGTCTACAAAATCTATTTTGGGGGGGAAGGGTCTAAAAAAATGAACACACAAACTTACAGATTCATTCATATATTCATGTATTTGATAATAAAAAATTAGCATTCTGTGAATAAAGGTTTAAAAAAAAATGTGTATTACTGGTTCTTTACTTGAACACACTAGCGTCCAACATAGCACCCAAACACTGCACTAGATTATTTTGCATAAGTACGTTTACTTTTTCTTCCAAATGGCGCTTAGGTTCTTCTTTGCCCACGTTTTTAATTGCCAACTCCTCTGGGGTCAATTTTTCTTCTTCTTCTAATGCCTAAAACGATACGTTACCATACAAATATAAATTTATATACATATCGTAAATAAAGTACGCACCTTGACATAATTTTTGGCATATTCGGGCATAGCTGCTATTGCACGTTCATTTATTAAGCAATGCTCATCATAATCAGCCAATGTAAGGCCGTCCTTCCAAGATTTTTTATTCAACTTCAGTAACATCTTCTGCTCCAATTCATTTTTTTGATATTTAATACTAATTGAGTAGTATTGCCGATTTAGACCATGTATTAATGCCTGCACCGAGGGTTTTTGTAGGTGACCTAGATTTGATGTAGTTTGTCGAGGTTCTTGACCCAATACCAACATATTAGGGTTTATCAAACGGAAGGCATCTATTACCACTTTGCCCTTCACAGATTGTATAGGGTCAACAACCACGGCGACTGCTCGTTCTGACAAAGCCTCAAACGATTTCTGCGTATTAATGTCTACACCGGAAAGCCAGCAACCAAAACCGGGATGAGAATGATACCAACCTACCACCATTTCAGATCGACCCGTTTGCTTAAGCATGTCTAACATTTTAGCTTGGAAGGCAGGGTCTACAGCTTCTACCGAGACGCCGGTTCCAGTTTGTGGCATAGCAAACACATCAAACACGTGGACTGTATAATCATCGACAAATTCGCCCAACATTAAACCCATTACTTCCATGGGCACGCCAGCGCGACCATGTTTCAGCATTTTCAATAATGCCAACGATGATATATAAACTTGTTCAGCTGTGTCTACAACTGGAGCATCTGTTGGTGGAGGTGATTGTGAGATGGCGTTGCCCAAACGAATTAAACGATCCATTCTTTATATAACACTTGATTTATTTTATTATTATATTAATATATGTTCTAAGCACAATGAACGTTTATGTTTTTTGGGTGCAAAGGTTCCTTTCAAGTAAATTATTTATAAATTGAAAGCAATCAGGCAAATTGTGCAGAGCGTTATTTTTCAAAAAGGTTTTCTTAAAAATGTGCAAGTAATCAACAGCGACAATTGGTGATTGTTGAAATTATTATTACAGAGTTGCATTTGTATACTTTAAATGGCATCATTCACAATGTTGCCAACAGTGCTGAAGAATAAAGGTTGCTAGAGACAATGAATATAACGCGATTTTACACGTGCGATTTATATGAGAAAAATCGCGTTATTATATATATATTCAAAATAAAAATTCAAAGTTGTAAAACTGTGCTAACTTCATTTTGGGAGAAGGGTCGAAAAAAATGCAGACTCATTCATTTTTTCACTCATCATCTACATATTTAACAATTTTATGTAATATGTTGTAATATGTTTACTGTGATGGTGTGATGCAACTCTACATATATTACGTTAATGTTAAATTGTTCATAAAGGTTCGCAGATAAGTTGTTCGAATTGCCAAAATTTGATCTTTATAATGTATTCTTTTTATTTGTTGAGTACATGTGTGTGTGTGTGTGTGTGTGTGTGTGTATGTATGTGAGTAAATGGTATGCTTTCAGTAGTTGATAATTTCAGTTAAAAGCTTTCAGTTGTATTTAGTGGCCTGAACAGTTGTGTCCAAATACTGGAATTAAGACAAATAGAAAATTAAAGAATATTACAAAAAATAAAATATTAATTATTATACAACAGTAATATAAGCATTATAATATCTAAAATCACAATATAATTTATCAACTGAATGGAAAATTTGGTTGAAGAGAAATTTATATGTGTAGGTAGAAAAATGTATTTAATTTAAAACAAGTCGCTCAAGGCAATCAAATAATATTTATAACTGAATATGATGCGTACGAATTGTGGGCATGGTCTTAATATAATTTTTAAGTGAAATCATCAGTAGCAACAAAAGCAAAAACCAAAACTAAAACAAAAACAAAAAAAAATTATAAAGCGATTGTATTCACATTGCACAGGATGTGTTGGACGTAGCCAATCATTTTCAATAATACAGAGACATAGCGAAACGGCTCAAGTAACCTGTGCACAAATTTTCAGGTTGTTATCTTGTGCCGTTTGTGTGTAAGACAAGGAAAACGCTTAAAAAATGCACCCTTGAACTTTTAACCGATTTTGTTTAAATACCATTCAGCGTAAAAGTAATACAAACACTTCTGCCAAGTTTGAAATCGATAATTCAATTTCGTGTCACTAGAAGAATTCTTGGCAGTCCGTGTGGCTCAGAATAACTGTCCAAGTCAATCTGTGTAGTCATATATTAATTATGTTTTGTATAAGTCAGTCAGTCGCCAGAGCAGCGTTAACAACTATTTGTTAATTGTTTCGCATCTTCAATTTTCTAACACATACATACATACATACATACAATTGTAATTTCGAAGGACTATTATGTGCTTCATTTTACGTGTGTTACGAATTTAGTCATACCGCACACAGGCAAGAAAAGAGTCACATCTGGCAATATATGAAAAAAGCACAATTCGTATAAGATGTATGGACGATATGAAGATTGGTTTAAAAACACAAAACAAGAACCGTTTATTCCGTTACCTTGCACATCAATAGATTTCATTAGTTTTGTTCAGAGATGCCTCTCACCGGCTTTAATTTAAGAAAACTCTCCACTACTAACTAACGGGTCTGTTCGTGAAACGTGGTTTTTAATTTAAAGTTCAGCCAAAAAAGTCGCTTCGAGGAAAAGCTTTTAAAAATAGTCTTAGGCTTAGGCCAAATCTTAAATACCCTTCAAAGAACGGGCGTGGCAAATATATTACAAATATGGCAAATATATATACGCTCTCTAATAGTGTGTATTACGTATCAGCTTGCGAGTCTGGTTTTATGCTGAATGTGGTTTTCTTTAATTGTGAGCGTGTCCGTTATCCGACTTTGCCAATTATTGGCACATCGATGGATGGGCTAACTATACATATGCATACCAAATTTCAAGTTCATAGGTCAACTTTTTGGCAGATATATAGATTTTTGTCGATTGTAGGCGCGCCTGTTCTCCGACAACGCCCATTTTTAGTACACGGATGGAAAGGATAATTATAAATATATGTACCAGAATTTTAACCTAAGAGCTTAATTTTTGTGAAATATAAATATATTTTTGTTGATTGTGGGCGTGTCTTTTGACCGATTTTACCCACTTTAAATAATGATTTGCATTCAAAAACTAAAAGTATATATATCCGTACAAAATTTCAATGCAATATCTTAAAATTTACAACGGTGAGAATGCCAAGAACAGACGTATAGACGGACACACGCACATATATGTCTAGATCGTGTCAGCTTTTGATGCTGATTAAGAATGTATATACTTTGTAGAGTGTCTGACGCCTCCCTTTGCGTGTTGCAAACAGAATGACAAACTTAGTATACCTCCCATCTTATGTGGAGGGCATAAAAATGGTCCAAGTTGCGTTTTGTACATTACTTATAAGAAATATATGAACGGATACATATACCCTTTGTATGGAACTGCCCTGCCTTCTTCTCGGCTTCGACAAAGTGATGATATACCTTTAATCTGGGAATGATGGATTGTGAAAATGATACATTTGACTAAAACGAATTATGTTTCATTTCTCATTGCAGTACAAGACTTGACGACTGTTGTTAACAAACAATGACGTCATCGTTGACAACGACACTGACAAGGACAGAGCCAAGAAATACTGCAACGGAAAGTCACAAAAAACAATCAAACATAAACATGAACATTAACAGTGCTGGATGCAGCTCGGTAACTGATGTAACAAAATATATTGCAAATATTGAATACTCAGCAACAACAGCAAGAACAATAACAACAACAAATAAAATGGAGGGAATCGACAACGTCAATATAAAGAGAAGCGCAACTTCATTATTATCCAGCCACAGTCCAGCGCACAAATCGCCCAGTAGAATACCTTGCCCTCTCAATTGCAACAAGCAATACCAACGTTCCGCGTCAGTGCGTTTGCGCGATACTCAGCGCATTGATGCACTCTCCGTGAAATATCCGGAAAATCCAGTTAACGAAACATCTACCACAACAACAGATGACCAGCGAGTATCTTATGAAACCGGTGTCACTACAGCTGGCAATAAAATTATAACGCGTCCCAAATTAGTACTAAAAGCACGGCCGCCCAGCTACACGAACATCTTATTAAAACGTTCCTTATCACTGCGTAGAAATTATAAAGTTCCCGTTTATTCAAACGACAGTGATTCGTTGCGAGCCACCAATAACAAGAGTAACAACAAGAATCCGTCTTTACTGTTTAACGGCAAAAAATCAAAGGCAATGTCCACAAGTCCTGCTTCGTCCATCCATTATCAAGTGGATGATGATATAAATTGTAAAGAACTGGTGGATGAATTGGAGTCAGTCGAAACTATTGTACACGGTCATTCATCGCAATCGGTGAGTTAGATAACGTACTTGTTTTTCCTTCCTACCATACATACGGAAGAAATATCGATTTTTTTTGCTGATTCGTAAAATTTTCAATTTACATTACGAAGACAGACATTTACTGGGTGTGCGTGTGTGCTTGTTCTGCATAGTGCTTGTCTCTATTCGTGTTTTCCTGTTCGTGCTTTCTACTTGTGAAAGTGCTAAAATTCAAACACTTCAGGATCAAAATATTATTTAAACTTGATATACGAGGCGTTACGTTAAAGCTTCACTTTAGAAGCGTCTCTGTACAGTTTTTTTCATATTTAAAAAATATACAATGGAACTTTTTGTGGCTTTTGTAATAGCTACTTATAGAAGATGGAAGAACGGGTTAATGTGTCCGTATAGCCAAGTTTTTATATTCTTACGAAGCATCATATCTTAGGTAACACAACAAGTAAGAAAAATTTGGCTTACGCCAAATTTTAAGTACCCTCCACATGTACAATAATGGGCGTGGATGAAATAACTTTTAATATGTATACCAAAATTTTAACTCCATAGCCCAATTTTTATAGCAGATATATAGATTTTTTTCGATTGTGTGGTTCTTGACCGATTTTGCTCATTTTAAATAGCGATTTGCCCTAAAACGGTACATTGTTGTCGCAATTTCTTGTTGTTTTGTCAAGTTATTTTTATTAATTTTTTATATCTTCCACCTTAGTGATGAGGGTATACTAAGTTTGTTCTTCCGTATGTAACACGTTGAAGGAGGCATCAGAGACCCTACAAAGTATATATATTCTTGATCAGCACAGAAAACTGAGTCGATCTAAGCATATACGTCCGTGTGTCCGCCTGTTGTTGGCATTCTCATGGACGTAAATTTTGAGATAATGAGCTGAAATGTTATACCAACACACTTTTAGTTTTTGCAGATCGCTATTTAAAATGGATAAAATCGGTCAAGAGCCAAGCCCGCAATCGACAAAAAAATTTTTTGGAGTTATGGAGTTGAAATTTAGTATACATATTTAGAGTTATCCCATTCATCGATGTGCCAAAAATGAGCGTGGTCGGATAACAGACACGCCCACAATTCGTAAAAAACTTAATAGCTGCCACAAAAGATAACCTATGAACTTGAAATTTGGTGTGCATATCTATAGTTATTCCGACCATCGACATACCAAAAATGGGCGTGGTCGGTTGACAAACGCGCTCACAATCGACAAAACTTTATATCTCTGCCACAAAAATTGACCTATGAACTTGAAATTAGGTGTACTTATTGAAGGTTAGCCCATCCATCGATGTGACAAAAGTGGGCATGATCGCATAACAGACACACCCACAATTTACAAAAAACCATATATTCACCATAAAACTAGACTACCAAGCGGATATGTAATACTTACACTGTTTTAGGGCGTAATTATATACCTGCCACGCCCACCATTGTAGATGTGAAAAGTATTTAAGATTTGACTTAAGCCAAATTTAGTTTTCTTACTTGTTTATTGTAATATGGTGTTGGTGGCCAGTTATTGGACCAATTTTGCCCATTTTTAAAAGGATACATTCAACAATGATGAAGAATATGTGTACCAAAATTCAGCTCGATATATCAAAATTTGCGACTGTGAGAATGCTGAAAGTTCCAGGTGCAAAGTTTGGGGGCGTCATTGTGGGTGTATCCTTTGCACGATTTTGCCGAATTGCAATAAGGAACCGTAGAAAATCTCCAAGATTGATTGTATCAAATTTCAGTGCAATAACTCAATTTTTGCGACTGTGAGAGTTCAAACAAAAAAGTGTAGTATTCACACGGACGGAGAGACAGATTGGCTAAATCAACTTTTCTATTGATGCTGATCAATAATATATATAGCTTTGGAGGGTGTGGCTCGCCCGCTTCTGATACTTACAAACGTCTGAACAAAAACAATATACTCGCATATTATTATGATGATTGGTAGAAAAAGGGTAAAAGTGATTGGTGTTAAAATTATGCTCGAGTGAGTATGGTGTGGAAAGAGTAATAATTTATAATCGCCAGCATTATATTAATTAGAGAATTGTTGTATTTTTTTAAATAATTTCATATTTTTTATTAAGCACATGCGAACGAATGTAAACTTGTTATTGTTGTTATTGTTTTTATTGCTACGATGGTTTTCAACTCAAGCATAACATGATCGAAAAATGCTTTTAGCTTTTTACAATATAATAAGTAACAGACATATTTCTCAAATGAGGTAAAAGGAAATCGAAAATACGACCGCAACAATACTCGCGGCAGCAGTGAATAGTAGCGATTGCTTTAGAAAACTACGGTATAAAGCAGAAGCAACCGTGGTAAGCACACGCAGTTTTTTTTCTTTTTTTTGTGTGGTAAGGCCAACTACCAACTACTGCATGGTATGATACATAAAAGGCGGGAGAGGGAGGGGGAGAGGAAAATAGATTTACTAGGTATTATTTACGGTTACTTGCAGGTTAACAAATTTCTACTAGGCATCATATTTAATAATATTAACAAACAAAAAATTATTCAGAATGCAACTAAAAAATTGAGTTCAAATGATTGTGCCCCGTGAGTTATGATGAACGTTTTTTTATATGGTGAATCAGGATTTACAAAAAGCCATAAAAATTTGTGCCAATAGCGAACGAGATATGGTTCGAAGATGGCGGGATTACTAGCTACATCATAGATCATCATGTTATATCCAAAAGTGTTCGGGCGCTCCTGCCTGACAAAAATGGTTGACTGGATACCAATACACTTCAACTACCTATCAAGAAATTGTTTATTGAAAAATTGATTTCAAACTTGGCCACACAGAGTGTTGTTAAAAATGTGTAAAATCGCTCATAGTCAAAAAGTGAAAAATAAGCAATTTTTTAATTAATTTTTGGATCAATTATAAATAATAAGGAAATCGATTATTGCTATGAATGTAACGGTTGTAGAAATTAACTTTACCTATATTTGGTCTTGTAGGCGTGGCACCAAAATGAATTTTCTAATTTTTAAACCACGCCCATTTTTTGTACAACATATGGAATGTAAACAATATGTGTATGCTGTACTTTAACATGGAAATGTAATATTTGTAGCTGTTAAATTTTTTGACAAAAATGGGTCAATCGATTTTTCCCATTTTTAGAAATGCATGTAAAAAAATGTCTTTGCCTTTAGCCCGCCCGAAGGTTTCGCACATACCCAAACATTGTTAAATCGATTCAGATTCCGTTTCTAATTTTGATTAGCAATATATATGTAAATGAGATCCCTTAGGCCTTATTCGGATAGTTGATAACGCGATTATGAAATGATATAATCTCCAAAATAAAATCATACGGTTTACATATTTACAATAAGTTCAACTATCGATATCGGTGCACCATAGGTCTGGTAACAGACACGCCTTCAATATACATAAAGCCTTATTAAGCGAGGAATTTAAAATTTGTTTTTATATCCTCTATATAAGATGGGTGGTATACTAAGTTTGTTATGCCATTTGCAATACCACGAAGGAGGAGTCAGAGACCCTACTAAGTATATATATTCTTGATCAACATCAAAAACAGTGGATTTAAATATGTAAGTCTCTATGTCCGTGTGTCCGTCTATTGTTGGCATTTACATGATCGTAATTTTTGAGATATTGAGCTGAAATTTTTATACAGATAGACTCCTAGTTTCTGCAAACAGATCTGTGTTTAAAATTAACAAAATCGGTCAAGTGCCACGCCCATAATCGACAAAAATCTATTTATCTGCCACAAAAATTGAGCTACTTAGTTGAAATTTGGTACATATATTTATAATTATGCCATCCATGGATATGCCAAAAATGGGCATGGTCGGATAGCAGGCACGCCCACAATCGACAAAAATTTACATATCTACCACAAAAATTGACCAATGAACTTGAAATTTGGTACGTATATCTATAATTATCCAATATGGCCAAAATGATCGTGATTGGATATCATATACGCCCACAATATATAAAAAAGCTATTCTCAGCTCAAAACTCGGCATGCAAGAGGGCGTAATCATGTATCTGCCACGCCCATCGTTCGAACGTAGATGTGAACGGTATTTAAGAGTTGGCCTAAGCCAGATATAGTTTTTTAAATTGTTATTTGTGCAGCTTTTATTTGATAACCTCTTAGTGGTAGCGCAAGTGTAAGAGTTGTTGCAATATTACAAAAAAACCACCAACAACAGCAACAACAACGAAACTAATCATATTTGTGGTGATTTTGGTTTTTGCATTTTGCATTGGATTTCCTTAAAATATTTTTATAATGGCCCAGTAATGTGTTATAAAGCTGTTTCTCTTTTTTTTTTTTAATGTGTTGCTTTGTTGTTGTTGTATTCTAATCTTTTCTTGGCTTCTTCTGCAACTGACGACGGCAACATAAAACAATACTACAGTCTTTGCAACACAACGAGGCTACAGAGAAAACTAGTTCAACAGCTACCATTACTTATACGCGGCCCGTAGAGTTGGCTACATCGATAATAAGCACGAACGCTGTTAACATAACAAGTACAGTTGCAGCAACGGTTTCAAAGGACATTACAGATGAGTACACCAAACCTAGCAAAATTCCTGCCAACACACAAAAAATAAGACGTCAACAACAACAACAACAACAACAACAGCAACAACAGCAGCAGCAGCAGCAAATAGCACCAAAAATAAAATTTACCAACACTTACAAAGCAACACCAAAAACACCGCCTGTAACACCTATTTCGCCCACAACATATTTGGAAGATGATTTAGATTCTTTGTATTCGTATGGTACGACCACATCAGGCCGCTCCACCATGTCATGTGAGCATCCGTATGTAGCCAGGTTGGTATCTTTCAATATTTTTCAATATTATTTTGAGGTGTGGTTGTTTCCCCAGAAATGGCACCACTTTTAGTGGCCGAAAAATGAAGTACGTGGTGCACTGTTCCAACTATGCAGGTCAGGTGGGTGCCGATTATCTAACGCCTACTCAAAGGGCTCAACGACAAGTGCGCCGTTTAAAGGAATTATTGTATGCTGCTCGTCACGATCTTGAACAGAAAGATGCCGATATTTTGCGACTTACCCGCGAAGTGGTAGAGTTGCGTTTATTCAAGGCCTCTTTGAGTTCACCAGATGAACGTTCCACTTCTAGTGATGCGATAACCGTTCGTGAGGCCGATTTGAAGACATCTCAAGATGTTTCGCCCATTGTCGACATGGTGGATGATGTTCAAAAATCGTGCTCTACTTATCAACATAATGAAGCATCTCATGCACACCTCCTACATGGTGCTATATCTTTACGTCAACAGCAACAACAACAGCAACAGTTGCAGCAAAGCTCTCAAATCATGCAATTGTCCACGGACATGCAAAGTTCCTTTGCCGATTCGGGTCACTTTGAGGATATGACCTCGTCTTCGGTACATTCGAAGGACTCATCACCGTACACAACCCATAACCACGATCAGGCCTGTAGTAGCGAGAATGCCGTTAACAGTGGCACGGCAGCTACAGTTTCTTTGGAGCAATACGAAATGCAACGACAAGAACTCATTCGCTTGTACGAGCAGCGTATCGAGGAATTGGTACGCAATCAGGATACCGTTACTAGTGACATTAAACGTACTAACAATGATCGCATTGAAGCCTTGTTGCAAAAATTGGCCGAATGCAATACACGCTATGCGGACATTGTGCCGGACTACGAACACGCCAAAGAGCGCATACGCGAATTGGAGAAACAATTAGAGGATTTGCAGTACAAGTTGGCTGAACAGGAGGAGAAGCAGAAACAGATGTATTTGCATATGTATCAGAAGGGCCAAGAAGCGGAACGCATAGCTCGCGCCGATAAGGTAAACGTTACAGTAGGCAAACATTTTTGCAATTGATTAAGTTCATGCGCCCTCCCCTTTTTCTCCATCCAATCCAGGCTTTAGAATTGGCACACCGAGCACCACAAAACAAGGTTTCCATTAATGAGTTACTGCATCAGCTGCAATCCACCCAGGACGAATTGGAGAACATACGTGTAAGGTTTATGAAAGTTTTTTTCATTTTAACCATTTTCATGTTTTGCATCTTCAATTTCAATTTCAATTGCATTACGTTTCGAAAAAAAATATAACGAAATATATGAAAATAATAGTCGTTCACACGTTTCCATTGAACATATCATATATGAAAATTTGCATTCACTCAACACCCATACAATGTCATTGTTGAGAAGCGCTGCTTGTTGCTCTCAATACACCACCAACATGTTGTCGCATTCTGAAACCATTACTCTTGAATACAATTATTATTAATAATTATAATCGTGTTGTGCGCTCAGTATGCATTGTATTGTATGTTTCGGGCACACTCTTGGATTGTGGTTCATAATTTTATTTAAGTACATTCAATTTCATTTCATTGTAATTGCTTCCCTCACTACATATCAAATATATTGTAGCGTATATATGTTACGTGTACTTAGTTGAATTTTTCTTTCTTTCATGTGTAATCGGATTGAGATTTGAAAATTACTCATTGGAACAGCACCGCCAAAAAACGCCAAAAAACAGAAAAACAAAAACAAAAACAAAGAAAAAAAAATTAAGTAAAATTCTTTTTCTGTAAAATATGTAGAAAAATATGTGTTTTGTATCATTCTAGCATCTAGTTACCGTGTACAGTGTAGCATTAATTATTAGCTTTGTGCAAAAGACACTGTTGTACAACAAGAACATAATTGGGAAACGGCAAATATTGCTCTTCAATTAACAAGTTGCGCCAACGAAAATACGTACGCAGCGTTCGCAGCAAGGTTCTCATGAATTGCGCGATTAGATAACAAAATATTCTTCTTCTACACATGCATTTATCTGTGGTTCTGTCTGTTGAAAACATCTAGGTTATGATAATGATTGTCTGTATTCCTAAAGTGGAAAGAGACCAACAAACAGACAGATGAGATTTTAAAGCCTACCTTCACAGTACATAGGAAAGCTTAAAAATTACAAAATTTTTGGTGTTGTTATTGGCATTATTCAGAAGAAGGTATCAGAGATCCCAGTGTATACATATACAACTACACTACACTTGTCCGTTTCTATGTCCGTTGTTTGTTGGAATGCTCACAATTGTACATTTTGATATTTTGTATACAAATCTCTAGCTTCTGTAAACTTGTTATACCCTCCACATAAGATGGAAAGTATGCTAAGTTTGTTATTCCATTTGCAACAACCAGAAGGAGGGCGCAGAGATCGTACAAAGAATATATATTTTTGGTTAGCATCAAAAACTGCGACCATCTAAATATATATGTACGTGCCTGTCTGTCTGCTATTGGCATTCTTATGGGCATAAATTTTGAGCTAAAACTTTGTACAGAGACTTATAATTTGTGCACGCAGATCACTACTTAAAATGAGCAAAATATGGCAAGAGCCACGCCCACAATTGCAAAAAACTATATATCTGCCAAAAAAATTGAGCTATTAAGTTGAAATTTGGTACATATATTTATATTTACCCCATCCATTAATGTGCCGAAAATGGGCGTGGCCGGATAACAGACACGTCCATAATTGAAACAAATCTATATATCTGCCATAAAAGTTAACCTATGAACTTGAAATTTAGTGTACGAATCCCTAGTTATTCCATACATCGATGTGCCAAATATGGACACGGTCGGATAACAGGCACGCCCACAATTTACAAAACACTATATTTACCATTAAAGTAGATTTGCAAAACTGAAACGTAATACATACACTACTAGAGGGCGTAATCATATACCTGCCACGCCCTACATTGTAGATGTCCTAAGCCAAATATAGTTTTCTTACTTGTTTTCTAATTAAATTGATTCCAATTGGTCTCAGCCGATAAAAATCAATCACAAAAATTTAGCTATAAAGTTAAAAAATTCAACTTACTAAAAATGGGCGGTGTCAGTAGGCACAATTTAAAAGAAAAAAAACGCTATACTTGGAGCCCAATTCAACTTTTAAATTGTTCCTTAACATACATGTACTAATAAAGGACATAAACAAATATCTGTCACGCCCACGGTGATATATTTTATTTGTTTTCTCAATATTTTAAAAGAAAAAAATGTGAAAATTTGCACTTGTTTTGTTTATAACCCCACCACCCACTTTACAAGGTAAAGATAACACGAGTATACTGCACTTTAAATGAGTAAAAATGATGGTTATTCAAAATTTGTTTTAAGCTTAAATTAGTTTAGATGCGATTTAGTCTGTCTATCCGTTTGTTATTATTTGTGTGCAAAAATCATTGTCCTGGTAGCAACAATTGCTGCAATCATTCCAAAAACCAAACAAAATCGCTCAATGACACGCCCTTAACGAACATGCATCAAAAATCGAATAATAATTTTCTTTGAATAACTCGACCTAATCGTAATCGTAATCATTCATTTCATCGTTCAGTCGAAAAGGAAATTTTTACACATTACTCTACGATTACGTCCATTATCACCAAATTGCTAATTAGAATGAATATTTATGGTAAATGTATAAAGTCAATAACAACCGCATGGCTCTGTATTTTTTTGTGGCTGTGATAATTTTTTTGTAAATTGTGGGCGTGACTGTTAATCGATTTTATCCATTTTAACTCAAAAAAAAAAAAAAAAAATAGAATAGTTTTGTAAATGGGCGTGGCTGTTAACCGATTTTCCCATTTTTGTTAAGAAAACATATTTGTAGCAAAATTTCAGGCGTACGAACACCGTTAAATCAATCGATTTTGTTCGATTTTGATGATGATCAAGATTTGTATACATTTTTGGGTTCTTGAAGTCTACGCCTGGTCGTTGCATGCGGACAAGCTTAGTAATGTTTCATTCGGTAAAAGCCGATCATTTAATACCCTCCACCACATACTCTCTATTCTTTTTTTTCAAATTATTTCGCTCCTAAAACAAAAAGCAATCGAATTCCGAAATTGATAGACTTTTGTTTTATTGGTTTTAAAGATGTCAGTATATAATTGGTAATTCATTCAGTTCACGTAAAAGCAAGCGTTCCACGAAAAGGGATTTCAAAAATGATTATGCTTTGTATTGTGGTGTAGGGTGTAACATTATTTATTATTATTGTTATGTATATTAATTTGTTTTCTATAACACAAGAAAAACAAAAACAAAAACAACAACAACAACAACAAAATATGTGATTATTTTATAGGCAGCAGAGTGTAGAAAAGAATGCGGCAGTAATCATGCTCTCCTTACTGCAAAAGAGGCCATTTCGTTATGGGTACTTGGCGCTCGTAAGGTTGGTAAACTTCAAGTTTTTGCTCTTTTCTGCTTTATATTGTGTTTCTGTATTATTATTATTTCTTGTTGTATGACACACAAAATGACAGCTTCACTAACATTGGCTAACATTGATGCGATTCTATTTGTGTTTGTTATTATTATTGTTACAACAATTCTATGATTTTGTCACAAACATCCTCTTCATTACAAAGTTCATTTTTTCACCATATCGTGCAAGGGTATTCACTCGTGTCGATTTGTCGAACAGTGAATAACTCTTCTCCGGAATGGTTTACCATCAGTAAACTTATTACACGCAGTGATTAGGCAGGCCTTTGCAATAGCTGAGTTGACTGAGGTATAGCCAGCCTCAGTCCGCCTGATGTCCGCTTTCATAAATATTAAAGATAAGATGTGTTGGTCGCGTGGGCGTGGGCGTGGCAAGTCAAATAGTCATAAAAAAGTTTAGGCAAGAATATTGGAAATGTTCACAATGGATGTTCGAACTTCTTGCTGCTTTGCAGACCCTTTTTTGCATTGACAAGACCTTTTAAACAACACACAATTCATCTTAAAATATTGTATTTAGTAGAAATGATGAGAAAATGAGAAAACCACAGGGCACCCACCAGCTTTATAAAGTACTTGTCTAACTATCTTATGATTCATTTTTTTTCACACATTCAATCAATTCTTCATTTAGATTCATATTAATGTATTTCTGTTGAATTTTCCGTTCCGTTTTCATTTAACAAAAAAAAAAGGAGATAATAAATAGTCTTGCTTAAGGAGGTATGTATGTGTATTTGAGACAGTTAACAAACTATAGATGTTGATCTTTTAAGTACATATTTAGCATGACACAACATAACCTTTTTATAAGAGAAGGTCGATTCAATTTACATATATAAAATATTATATATAGAAAATTTCGCAGAGCCATTCTTCCCAAGTACACACTGCTCTGATATATTTAACTATAATCCAATCCAATCCAATCCAATATACTCGTATACATAGATAAATACACATTTTACAGTTACAATTCGATTTTGTTCTTGTTTTGACTTTTTTGACACTTTTTTTTTCGTTCTGTGCGAAAAAAGAAATTGTGTTCTATGGTAAAAAAAAAAGTTGATCTCGGGGATAAATTGAAGCTTTGGACAAATCTGAGTTATCGTTTACATTTATGTGTAAATTGTGGGCGTTTAATGTCTTTTCAAGTAGAATCTCAACATTTTAGCTCAATTTTTGTGGCAATGAATTTTTATACCCTAAACCATGTGGTAAGTGGGTCTATTAAGTTTGTGTGCATGTTTGTAATTCCATCAAATGCCACACCCACCTCCAGTTATACCGATTGATTCAGAAACTGAATCTGACTCGATTTAACCATGTGCGTCTGTCCGCCTTTCTGTCCATATAACTTTGCGCGCAGGGTACAGGTCGTATTTTTTAAGATATTTCAATGAAATTTGGAACAAGGACATATATTGGCCCAAAGGGGAGCCCTATTGAAAATGGACCAGATTCCACTATTTTTAGAACCCCTTCCCATATGAGGTCTTATTATTTTTTGAGCTATTTCGTTGAAATTTGGCGCAAGGATATGTGTTGTCCCAAATAGAAATTCTATTGAAAATGGATCTAAGGGAATAATTTTTAGAACCCCTCCTCATATAAGGTTCTATTATAAAGGAAGTCTTTATAAAACAATAAATCCCAATTTTTAATATTTTTTTCACAATATTTGGTGAAGAATAGTTAATTAGCTTAATAATTGGCTGTGTCCTATTTGGACCCGATCGTACCATTATTTTTAGAACCCCTCCTCATATAACGTTTTATTGCAAAAATTTGTTGAAAAATAGTTAATAGTTAAAAAAAATTTCGATTTCACAAACAAAAAAATAGAAAAAAAAAAATACAAATAATTTTTGTAATCATTTTGAAATTTTTCAAAATTAAATTGAAAAATATATCAAGTGGTGTAGGGTATTTGTTGGTCGGGCATGACCGACTATAATATTTTCACTTGTTTTTTCAATCGTGTACCTACCTGAGGTAACAAGTGAATATGTTATAGTAGGTTATACTCAGCGATTTAATACCCTACACTACTTGGTTCTATAAATGATGCTATAGTTAGTTCACTTAAATCAGTAATTGTGAGTCATTGCCATAAAAAAGTCACTTTAAAAATTATCGTTATATAGAAATGTCTTCTAAAACAGGTTCGATCGAGTTCGAATTTGGCACAGCCAACTATTAGCCCATAAACTATTCTTCAGGAAATTTTGTAAAAAAAATATCAAGAATTGGGAGGGGTTCTAAAAATGGATCATTTTCAATACAGTTCCTGTTGGGACCAAAACATGTCACTATACCAAATTTCCTCAAAATATCTTAATAAATGTGATCTGTAGCTTACGCATAAAGGTACATGGACAGACAGACGAAGACCGAAGGAGAAAAGCACATGATTAAATCGGTAAAAAGATTTTGTTTATGATTTGCTACAAGTGGTGTAGGGTATAAAAATGTCTGTGTCAAAGGTCGCAGAGTTTTACAACAACAAACAGACACACTCACACTCACGCTAAAACAACTCAAATAATATTGACGCAGCTCTAGATTACAATTTTATTTTATATTGTCCAGTTCCCTGAAATGGTTTTCTGGTAGATGGCAAACTTTGTTTAGGCTTTAAAATATTTGCCTCAACAATCTCAGTTTTGCTCTCCTTCTCAGTTCATTCAACATTCCTTGTATTGTTTCATTGTTTACACACATAATGTAAATATGCACCAATAAACATTTTCATTAATTTTTGTGTATAATGGCGTTTCTATAATTTTTACCATTTTTTAATTGTTTGCATATTAAATTTAAACATATGTACATATGAGTCGTTTTTATGAAAGTGGTATAACTCTACTCTTGTAATAAATTACTTGGTGCAACAAAGTTGAGTAAAGTATGTTTACAATGCAAGAAAAACGGAATCATTTTTAGGTTATTATATCCTCCACATAAGATGGGGACTACACTAAGTTTGTTCTTCCGTTTGCAACATCCAGAAGAACACGTCAGAGACCCTACAAAGTATATATGTTCTTGATCAGCATCAAAAACTGAGTCAATTTAGACATGTATGTCCGTGTGTTCTTGGCATTCTCACAGGCGTAAATTGTGAGATATTGAGCTGAAATTTTGTACACAGGCACTTTTAGTTCGATCGCTATTTAAAATGGGCAAAATCGGTTAAGAGTCACGCCCACATTTGACAAAAATCTAAATATCTGCCATAAAAATTGACGTATAAAGTTAAAATTTGGTAAGCATATTTACAGTTATGCCATCTGTCGATGTGCCAAAAATGGGCATGGTCGAATAACAGATGCGCCCACAATTGACAAAAATCTAAATATATGCCATAAAAATTGACCTATGAACTTGAAATTTGGTATGAGTATGCATGGTTCTCCCATCCACCAATATGCCAAAAAAGTGGGCGCGCTCGAATAACAGATACACCCACAATTTACAAAAAACTTTATTCATCATAAAACTAGACTTGCAAGCTGATACGTAATACATACACCATTAGAGGGCGTAATTATATACCAGCCACGCCCACTATTGTAGATGAGATTTGGCCTAGGCCAAATTTACATTACTAAATATTCCTAAAATGATTCTGAATCGATTTAAGAATGCTCGCCCACATTACAAATGGAATAATACCACAGCGACTCCTATATTTATTTAGTGTTATCCTAATAAAACTTTCATAACGAACTTATATTTTTATATATAATATAATATTAATTAATTGCATCAACCAACTTTTAAAAAACATGTTTCTATGTTCGTTGCTACTACAGACCATTTATCGTCGTTTATTGGAAGCGCAAAAGCATCGAACTCATGTGGATCCAGAGGTAACTCTGCAATTTCTCAAGAGTGCTGTTTATTACTTTTTAACCGATAAAGAAAACTCGCAAGGTCATCTGGATGCCATAGAAAGTATATTAGAGTTTAGCGAGACGGAAAGACAAAATATTAGTAAAGCACGCGCTCGAAAATAACGTGCTTATCATGAAAATATATGAAGAACACATCAAGAAACAAGTAAAAAAGAGTTTCATTTAATTAAATGAATCATCATCTGGACATACCTAGTAGAGAATGGAAAACTGCATTTCTATTATCTATTTACAAAACTCTGACTTTTGCGTAAATCCAAAATATACATCAATTACAATTAAAACATCGAAATGATTGAAATGATGGTTGGAGTTATGCACAGGTTTCGCTAAAACTTCTATTCTTTTTATATCATTACTTACTAGAGTAAAAACGTTTTTATTTAAATTATATGAATCTCCAATGTTGGTTGTTATTGTTATATGTATTACTATAATTGCAAGAAACGGTTCAACAGCTTAAATGTAACGTGAACATTTATATATATATATATGTAGTATCTCATATCATCATTATAATAAAGGGATTGAAGTTAGAATGCTATAGCGCTTAGATAAAACTTTCTCGCGTATAACTATAAAGACTTTTTATGTACAAGTACTTATTAAAATCATAGACTTGTAAGTTTCAATTTTGGTTAGATTGGTTGGACTTAAATATTCCATTTTTTTTTATAACGAAACGGACGTCTACGACTCGTCGTGATATTGTTTGTACTTGGGTTATTTAATTGTAAGATTTCTCTTTTTTTGTTTCCATCATTTCCTGTTACCAATTAAGTTCTTGTGTTGTGTGTGATTCAATTATTATAAATATGTTTTTACAAAATAAAAATCATTTTAATAAATATCCTTAAGTGCAATACATATGATTAAGTTCTACAAAAAATATATAAATACAATTATTACAACACCATTATAAAGGCAACAAGTAAAAAAGCTTACCCTCGAAATTTATCAAATTGCATCGACATCTTCCTTTAACTACTATTGAAGCAGGTGATATTTAGCTCATAATACTTTTCTAGCTGTGTTATTGTCTCCCTGAGGAATTTCTATAGGTTGTGGACGTGGCCACTAACCGACTTGCATCATTAGTAACCTAGCCGCATGAGTTAATAATGTCTGCATAGAATCGATCTCGCTATTCTCTCTTAACTTAAGTGTACATATAAAAAAGATCAAATCTTACAAAATCAATATGATTTGAAATTCTTTTTCTTACTATATTATTCACCAATTACAAAAAAAGAAAGAAATCTTGCTCGCTACCTACAAGTACAGATCAGTAGTAGACGCGCAAAATGTGTTTAGCTTCTGGAACAGCACTTGCCTTGGCAACCATTGCCTATATAAGGTGAGAGATAATTTTTCAATCGTCATGGATAAAAATTCAAGTGTAATGTCACATTTTGTTGATAAATTTAAACATTTGAAATGAAAAAAAATATTTTTTTTAGCATGCAGAAGTGATTGCTCAACTTAGCATGGCAACACTATGCTATGTTTTTGACTTAAGAAGTCATGGTTGTAAATTCAGCGTCTTATACGAAAATCAGCTGATATTCGTGCATTCAGCTGAGTAAAGGAATATGATTAATAATTTATTCTGTGCTTTTTATTTTTAAAGCAAATTTTAACCACACTTAATGACCTAAATATATTTATGATTAATTACGATGATAGCGCGATTGATACATTATAAAAATATCTCTATATACGTGCTGCGACAATTTCAAATCGGATATTTTTGTAATAGTTTCAATAAAACGAGGTTACAATCTGCATTAAAATTTTTGAGCAGAGATATTGCTGATAAAAAAGTAAAATTTGATAAAATAAGTAGATCTAATTTATAATATGGAGTCAAAACCAACGGTTCCAGGTTGTAGATTGTGGCAACCTACTTAATTCATTTATTTTGTTGGTTTTCATTCATCATTCGCTTGATTCCTTTAATACCGCTAGACATTGTTGTCTGAACTATGGTTAAACAAATACTTCATCTAGAACGGTGCTCTAGAAAACTGTGAAGATAATGTAGTTTCAAAAGCACATCTCATTGTAGTAGTTTTGAAAAATTTTCATTTTTATTATTTATTATTTGATGTAATATAAGTTCTCCACGGCTCTCAATGTACACAGTATTTAAACACGAGAAGAGAGTATTTGCAACCAACGAGTGCGGCATGTAGATTAGAATATGTTCAGTGCTTTGTAGTTAAATTATCAACGTGAATTTAACAACCATCAAATACTTCTAAACGAAACAGCATAAACGGTGTAATGAAAAGACACAGCTTACATATCTATAGTTTCTATAACGCTTGTTCACTAGTGCGTTTCAACTATATTGTCAAACACTTTATACATCTCTACTTATTGTTGAGTTGTCAATACGTAATGTGTGATATATTCGTTCGTTTTTGCTGCTGGATTTTTTTCTTTGCAAAAGCTGTCCAACTATTTTTTGGGATAGCGTTTGTCGCAAAAAACAAAGACAATATTCAAAGCTGTTAAAATTCGCACAAACAGCGGTATTTCATAATTCATTTGCATTACAGAAAGAAAACATAAGTACGAGAGAGCAAATAAATAAGCAGCTAAAAACTAAAAATCGCTAATTAACTTAATTATAAGGTGTTCTGTGTTAAAGAGATAAAAAAAAAAAAGAAAAAGAAAAAAAAAAAAATTGCAGTGTTCTTGTTAATGCACAGCGAATGTGCGCTACGTGAATTGTACATAATAATAAATTTGGAGTTGCTTGACCAAAATTGTGTTAATGAATATGTGGAATGTATGGGAGTGTGTGCAGTGAGTGAAATCGTCTGTCCTAGTATTTGTTTACAATTCCTGTTTTCTACAATAGATAATTCAACACTTATTTAAACACCAACCAGCAGTGCACAAATGTGAAAAATTATGTGTAACTTTTGTTCTTACGTGTAAGCCAAATTTATGCATCCATATAAATATAATGACCGCGTTCAGTGTTTTTTTAGCTTTTTTCATTAATTCAGCTACAAAAATACCAATAGTGTAATTATTTTACTAATTACTAATTCTCCAATAATGTGTGCCCAAAATAAGTGTGCAGGTTTTTTTTAAATAAATATACCAACATTATAAATCAGACGACAGCCACTTAAAGTAAGTTGCTTAACTATTTCTTTGAAGCTACAAATACCTCTCAAAGTCATACATAAGCCTTAAAGCGGCCTGAATAAATAAATATGTACACAGTTCTGTTTTAAACCAGTTACAAGATTCTTTACCTTCATCTGTCTCACTCGCTCAATTTCTCTGTACACCTACCATCTAGCCAAAAAGCCATATATAAAGTTTATCAGCTCATTTGCACAATTTGTGAATGTATTGTAACGCATAACTCATACCTGGCGTAGGTATGAAGCGGTTCAGAATGAGTTTCTGAATCGATTTATCGATGTCGGTCAGTCTGTCTTTGTAAATTTGCGTGTCAGCTTACAGGTCGTAGTAGAAATATACAAAAAAAGAGCATAACGCTCTACCCCCCTTCTCTCTATATTATACTTCATAACAGTAATTTTTACCAATTCTTTAGCAATTCTTAATACTTTTAGCCTACAACGGTCATATAAAGTTCGTGACGACAATGCCACAACCACAACCATTTCCAATTACACCAAACGCGTCTGAATCAATTTAATTATGTTCGTCTATGGGTCCATGTAAATTTCTGCTCAAGCTACAGGTTGCATTTTTTTAAGATATTTCAATGAAATTTGCTACAAGGACATATGTTTACCCAAAGAAGAATGTTATTGAAAATGGACCTAATTAGAGCATTTTTAGAGCCCCTTCCCTTATAAGGTTCTGAAAGCCTTTTGGGCAAAAATTGTTAATTTTTAATACTTTTGACAAAATTTGTTAAAGAATAGTTAATTGGCTTAATATTGTAACCAATCTGGACCCGATCGCACCATTTTTAGAACTCCTTTCCACATAATGATATGTCGAGAAGTGGCTTATACGGCAGCATCTCGCATTTTCTGCTACAATTCAACTAATTGTAGCATAATTTAAGGAGCTAAGTGATGTAGGGTATTAAATAGTTGGACTTAACCGATTTAAACATTTTCACTTGGGTTTTAATAAGACTTGGAAAGAGAGATGCCATTATCTTTAACAATAATTGTGTTGCATACAAAGTACATCGAAGCTGTTTTAGAATAGATTACCTTTGTCTAGCTAAATTGAAATGGGTTGGACCAGTTTCTAGAATGGTTCATTAAAAGTATTTTTCAAAGGGTGAAACATTTTTCCTGTTCACTGTATGAATTCTTTTACTTGAATTGCTTTAAAGTTGGAGATAAGCGATGTAAGGCAGGCATGAGCAATTGATATGGCCGGCGGGCCATACTTTGTGTTTACGCGTGGGCCGCCTTGTAAGTTTTTTTTTTACCAATTTTAGCTGAAGCATTGTTTCGGTTGTTAAATGAAATTTCCAGTTTGTCTGTAATATTTATTATTTAGAATAATGTTGTGCGTTTGTGTATTCTTCACTTTTCTTCGGAGAAATCAAATTAATAAGAATAAGAAGAAGCTTCCAATAATATTTAAAGTATATGCGTATGTGTGTGCATGCATTCTTTGACATCAATAACATTTATGCTGATCTAGATCGTGTCTTGAAACGTGTACGGTTGCAGAGGTTGTACGTAACGTAACTATATATAGACGGGGATGATGATGGTGATGACTTGTTGGTTATTACATGCGTGCTTATATGGTTAAACATGCATTTAAAACGGGTTTGTTGCAAAGAGATGTTAATAACATACACTCACACACACACACTCATTAAAGTTCAAGCTTACTTGTTCACAAGGCTTGCTCTCATTGTTGCATTCCGTGTGTATTATTATATAAGGACAACAACCATACAAACCGCATGAATGTAGCCCCGAATTTACGTTTTTATTTTGGTTTTTCTTTTTTTCCTTTTTATTTTGTGTTTATAACATTCAGTGTGAGAGTAACGAATTAGTAGTTGGTGGCCTTTTTTTAAAGCTTCATTCATTGTTTCGGTTTTGTGTTATTTAGGTTACTTACCTTAGCATGTACAGGTGGACTTCGGTTGACTAAACCCCAGCAGCAGATAAAAGTATGGGGCCTTCTTGAAATGTAGCACACAATGTTCTCAAAGAAGCCGTGATGACGGTAAGAGTGTTGTGTGGATGCAGCAATGTGTTTGCCCACTTTAAAGGTTTACTGGTGTGTGCGTGTGTGTGTGTGTGTGTAATGTATGTGTTTGTGTTCATATAAGTGTAAATGGATGTATATCCACTTGTGTGCATGCACTCTAGATGTCATGTGTGTTGAGTGGACCTTGTTACATCGCATTTCACTTTGATATGCTACTTATGCACTTCACCGTACGTAGTCGGGCAAGACCATGTCGAATTTGTTATTTCATTTGCAACCAAAAGTTCATAGTTAGTGGTTGCCGGCATCTAATACTAATACAAGAAATTCTAAAACGGGGAGAAAAACAAAATTAACTACCGTTATAACGAGCATAAGATTGATTTGATACAACGTTTCAAAACGACGATGACGACAATCTGATCCATCATAATGATTGTGAATTGAAACCGAAATGTTTACATTGCACTGAAGTTGGATGTTCAGCTCCTAAGCAAACAAATGAGAAAGAATGATCGGCGGGAAGTTTTTATGTTTACACTCTACCCCATATGTGGTATATTAAGTGTGTGTGTATGATTGTAACTACAAAACGGCTAACGCCACATTCACCTTCCATTATACCAATCGATTCGGTATTAAAATCTGAATGTAAATAACCATGTCCATCTGTCCGCCTGTCTGTCCTCTACACAGGCCCCGCCCTGAAATGGAGCACCGGCATAGGTGTCTTCGTCCAAGAAAATCCATATTATATTAGATCCCTGGACAAGATCCAGGATCATTAACTACCTTTTAGCTAACATAACGTAAATGGGCTACCATGGGCATTAGGCTGTCCGAAGTTGGAAGATCTAATGATCGCCAGTCCTACCAGAGACTAAGTCTGGTACCGCGGGGTACTGGAGCCTCAAGGACCTAATGGTTCTTGCTAGTACGTAGTTTCGGGTAGGCCCCCTTGTGGGAGCATCGCGGGGACTGTGGTCATAAAGCTGGGTGTGCATGGTTGAAAAACCCTTCACCAAGGGGCGAACTTACAAAGCCTATGGTGTAAGTTCTAAAGTTGGGACCTCCTAAATGGGGGGGCGCTGGGGACGCTCAATAACTCTAGTAAAGTCTGTTTAGGCCTACACGGCAGGTATAGACTTAAAACACTTTACTTTACTGTCCTCTACCCAGGACACTGTATCCTCTGATACCACTTACATAAATAAGGGGTATCTGAAAGCGACATATGCAGACTATGTGACGCGGCTTTTCAGCAGAAGCAGACATCACACATTCGGAAAATATGTGATAATATCAGAGGAAATCTGAAGCTCTGAGCCCACGAAAGTCTTGAGCTTGTACGATTCCTGAAGTGAGAGCACGGGGTTGCACAATAGACCACAATAGACCATAGGTGGCAGGGCAGATAGCCCACATAAATAATAATAATACTGGTCGTATTTTTTTGAGATAATTCGATGAAATTTGGTTTAAGGACATGTATTGGTCCAAAGCCTTTTTTACTTTTACACCTGGTGCCATATTCTTGGTAGAGAAATAACTTTGACAAAATTATTGACGCAAGATCGGGATGTTGTAATTTTTACGAAATTTCATCTCTTACGTTCTAGAAGTGCTCTCCAATACGACTTTAATAAGTAAGTTTGTATGTATAGTAGAGTTGAGACTTATGATAGAAATTGGTTTCATCGAACATGTCGACAAGGACGTCTTTCTATGCAGCTTCTTACAAATATCATGGAGAACAAACTGCATTTTTCCCTATAGTAGAAAGCTGCTTCGCCTTGTTTTACCAGCCCTCAAAGAGTGTTCTTTAGGAACCAATTCTCTTTCAAAATGTTTATAGTTTCTTGGGTTTCTAAAGTTTTCTTCTGGTGGTTACAACGGACATATACCTCCACTCTCTAGGTTGTGTATATAAAAATATATTTTATTCATTTTTTTGCCTCCTACAGGCATTTAATTTAATATAACAATTTTGATATTTGTGCGATATATTTTCAAAGGAGAAAAAGTTGAAAATTGATAAATATTTAATGAATTAATGATATCTTGCTGAAGAAATCCTATATAAATATGAACGTAGTCAAGTATTATTATTCGGAAGTATCCTTCCTACCTCCCTCCTACCCTCCGTCACAGCATAAAATGTACAGGGTGAAAAGAAAAAGATGGAGTAACTCTCGAGTAACATCAAACGATGAAATTTTTCTTTACGAGAAGGAAGATCACGATCAAAACCAAGGTCCTTTATTTCAACCCAACACCTTTTTTTGTAATTCAAAGTTTCTTCAAAAAATTTCATTCTAAAACATTAATTGAGATATTTCCATCTCTTCCATTTCACACTGTATGTGGCAGCAGTCAAAGACAGAGAAAATGTATACCCACACGCCGTGAATAAACGATTTTTTTTATATCCTCCTCTTTGGCAGATTCCTCTCAATTTCTGTGCAATACTTCCGTTGCTATTATAACAGAAAAATATCGATGTGTAAGTGTATGATATACAAATGCATACATGCACACACACACACACACACACACACACACACTCATTGTAGTTGGTTCAGACACTCAAAAAAAAAAAAACGGGCAAAAAAGGTTTGGGTTTATAAAATAATAGTAATACTTATAAATTATGGGAGTGGGCGTGGTTAAAAAATTTTTAATTTTTTTTTTTTGAAAATATGGAACTCGTTATTTTCTTTGAAAAAATGTAAAAAATTATTTGGTTTTTGTTTAAAATTTTTTGGTGGGTTATAGTACAATCCTCTAAGGAACATGTGTGCCAATTTCATCATAGTTTTTGAGTGATTCGAAAAAAAAACGCCTAAAAAATCCATAAAAAACTAAGCTTTCTCAAGATTTTGTTTAAATGTGACCGGGTTGGACTATTGCTTAATTTCAGCACCAAACTGCGTGCAAGAATTACCATATTTTGGCCAAGTTTAGAGCCGCTATGTGAATTATTTGCGCCAGGGAGAATGTGTACCACAGACAGGTAGGCAGACAGACAGACAAACATGACTAAATCGGAATCAGTATACAATGCTGATCAAGAATATATACGAGTATACTTTGTAGGGTCCAGCACACATCCTTCTTGCTGTTACAAACATTTTGTCAAAGTGTTGTAAACCCGCGATAGTGATGAAAATAGAAAATTTTTTCTTTTGTACAATATATAAACTGTAGTGTGTACGATTGCTATTTTTAATTGATTTCAATTTTTGCAGCTATCAACATTTTTTCCATGTTTGAAATCAATATCTCAATTTTTCAGTTGGGCACACATACGGACATACAGACACATATGGTTTAATCAACGCACAATTTGATGCTGATAAAGAGTTTGTACTTTATGCAACATTTTGACAAAGACTTTAAAGAGTTCTATTAGAAACACATACATATATATGAATAAAGCCATAATGAGTGAACTGCGTGCTCAATTTCTCAACAACATTTTGATACCGGGCTAGTATCACTAACAGTCGGTAACTAATATAAGAAATTAAATGGACATCAGGCATTGGTACTGGTACGTGATGTATATGTTTGCGTTAATGAGATAATTTTTAGCGTTTACTGGAGATTTTCTTCTACTTTTAAATTCATCAGTTTTGTTAAAACTACACAACTTAAAATCGTGCTACTGAATTCCGTACATATAGAATAGTAAAATACCAACAGCATAATTACCTTTTACGTGTGTATGCTGGTCACGATTACGCGTGTACGGAACGTATACATGCTAACATAACCGTCAACAGCATGCTACTACGCCTTCCTCACTTCAATGGTTACTTAAACTTTTCCTTGCATATTACCAAAGATTGGATGACAAATGTGTAGAAATTTAATTAGCAAAGACCAGAAAATTTGACATGCCTGTTACCCAGTTGCGACAGAATAAAATATTTAAAGGATTTATGCAATAACAGAACCAAACAAGTCGAACTGGTTCATTGCTAAAAAGTACGATGCACAATATATTGCATTAGAGGATGCCATTTGAAAAAAAAAAATTATTTAATTTTTAACGAAAAAAATAAATAATAAAAACAAAGTGGAAAATGGAAATAAGTGAAAACTAAGAAATAACAAGTGAAAATGTTAACTGGTTCAACGGATCAAGCCCTACTATTCAATCCCTAATACCCTGCACAGTTGGTGGAAAAGAACTATATGAGAAGCGGTTCTGAAATTGGTTCGTTTAGGTCGAAATTTTAAGCCACCTAACTATTCTTCAACAGTTCGAAGGTCGCTCAGTTGATGAAGAGAGTGACTGCATGGTAAAGAGATATAATTACGACAAAATTTTTGAAGTGATAATGCCATGCACAGAGGACTGGAAGTCTGGCATTGTGGATGCCTAGGACCAGGTGGACTTGAGTAGTAGCTGTAGTGAGAGATTATTCGGAGAAATTTGCGGAAAAGCGTCGTTTTTACTACCGGACATCTGCAGTGCCTTTCAAGTAAATATTACCGCAATTAACCTGGCTGCATAAATGATTGCCTCAAAAAGCTTACCCACCTCATCGTTTGTATAGACAGAAAAACGGCAATCTTGTCTCTCGACTCTGTGAAGATCAAATCTAATGTGTAGCAAAATGCCTGTAATCACTTGTCGAGATTCGACAACATGACGTTGAGATCTGCTGGGTATCTCGACAGTTAGATATACGACATGGCAACGAGATGGCTGACGAGTGTGCTAGTATGGAAGTAGAAAGGCAGGATAATCGCGAAAGAGTGGAGTTCTCTCGGAATTGAACAGCCGACTGGTAAAGGGGGCGGTGAGATGGATAAACAGTAGGTAAAGTTGTCTATCGAGTTGTTGCATGTCGAGCGCTCTCTGCTTTCGGCTGAACCGCAAACGAACGAAAGACCTTTTAAGTCTTAACAGGAAGACCGGTTCTATAGGGAAAACGGCACAAAACACTTGGAGTCAGATTCCCGGAAGGTCTAGGATGCGAAGATTTAAGTGAATCGCCTTTTGGCATACACCCGATCAATCTAAATATTCTTCAACAAGTTTTGTCAAAATAAATTAGGAATTGCGAATTTTCGTCATATAAACCAATATTTAAAAAAAGGGCATTATATGCGTAGGGATCCTACAAATGAATGGCCACTTTGAATACTCATCGTCTGTACCAAATGTCATAAAAACATATTAAAAATTGCCACCTGTAGGTCACAAGTTGTAAGAAATACATGGATGGACAGATGGACATAGTTAAATCGTTTCAGATTTTCATTATGAGCTAATGCAGTATAAGACTTATTTATGGTCAAGAATTCAATTCGATTTAAAGGATTCTGGGGCGTACAACAGGTGACGTAAACCAATCCGCGTAAAAGAGTACTTTCTTTAAGTAACACTTCCATGTAGCTGGAATCTCTTTCTATAATAAATGTGAGTTTTTTTAAATAAAACATGACAAAATTAAGCACTTTGCCAAAAAAAAGGGAGCAAAGTAAAGATTCTTGTTTTCAACAAGGCGCTGTCTCTGTATTGTACGCTTCAAACGCTATCGTGTTCCTTTAGCTCTTTGTGTGTTGCTAGTCTCATTTCAATTTCACTTTACACCTTTACAAGATTGAATAAATAAGTTTTATGCGTTTAAACATCTTTGTTACAGATTTGCTTTAAGTAGCATCAGCATCAGCAACAGCAGCTGAATATGCCGAACAAAGGCTTTAGTCTAATCAAAGTTCTCTTCAAAATATTGTAACAACAAGCATCGATAGTAGAACGTACATACGTGTTATTTGGGATATTATCTTTGTACAGTGCAGACATATGTAAAGCAGGGCTTTATCAAAGGCGTTAGTAGCATACAGAATGCAACAATACGAGTACAGTACCAAATTCTATGTAAATAATTAATGTACAATTTTCAGTGGGCTTAAATGTTTATAAATATTTATACTCAAGTAAATTTGGTTGTGAACTCGGGGCAAGGCACACAAAAATGTGTGCGGCAAATATTTAAGTTTGCTAAACATAGATATTATTTGTCTCTGTATGCAATTTAACTGACATTACTACCACTACCAGAGTAGAGGCGGTGCATACATACAGTGGAGAAAAGACTGTCACGCCAAACACAAATGTAACGTTGACATTTTATTTCATTTTATTTAGAGTTTTTTGTATAATATTGTAACTTCTGTCACCTTAAAGATCGGCAGTATACTCACTTTGATGCAACGTTTGTGACACCAACATATATGCAAAATGTAATCTTGTTCAGCATCGCATTCTGTTTAGGCGTCCCTGTAAACTGACGTTAATTTTATTCTAAATTTGCTGGAAGAAAAACTGAACTATTTTTATACCCTCCATCTCAGTGGTGGATGTATACTAAGTTTGTTCTTCCGTTTTAACACCCAAAAGGAGGCGCCAGAGACCCTACAAAGTATATATATTCTTAATCAGCATTAAAAACTGAGGCGATTTAGACATGAATGTCCGTACGTCCGTGTGTCTGTCTATTTTTGCCATTAAACGGTCATAAATATTTAGATATTTAGCTGACATTTTGTACAGACATTTTTAGTTCTTGCACGCAGATATTTCTTTAGAATGGGCAAAATTGGTCAAGAGCCACGCCCACAATCGCCAAATATCTATCTGCCACAAACAATGAGCTATGTACTTGAAATTTGGTGTGTATATCTATAAATATTGCGTTCATCGATGAGCCAAAAATGGACGTGGTCGGATAACAGACACGCCCACAGTCGACAAAAATCTGCATATCCGCCACAAAAGTTGACTCATAAACTTGAAATTTGGTATACATATACATAGTTAACCCATTAATCGAAATGCCAAAAATGGGCATGGTCGAATAACAGACACGCCCACAATTTACAAAAAAGCATATTCATCACAAAACTAAACTTGCAAGCTAATCCTTAGCTCCAAGCCACGCCCACTATTATAGATGTGGAGGGTATTTAAGATTTGGTTTAAGCCAAATTTAGTTGTGTCACGCGTAACACTCTGCATTACTTGTGGCAAAGGCTATATTAAGTTTGTGCAGATGTTTGTAATTCTTAAACAAAATCTGAATCTGTCTATCCATATAAATTTGTGCGCGAGCTACAGATCGAATTTTTAAAAATATTTCAATGAAATGACGTGTTTTGACCCGAAGAGGAACGCTATTAAAAACGAACCGAATTAGACCATTTTTAGAACCCCTTTGCATATAACGTTCCATTATAATGGTAGTCTTTATATGGCAAAAAATGGCAATTCTTAATATTTTTTGACAGAATTTGGCGAGGAATAGTTAATTGGCTTAATAATTGGCTATGACAAATTTCAACCCGATCGGACCATTTTTCGAACCCCTTCTCATATAATTCTATGCCATGAAGTGATTAGTGTCAGTGACAATACCTCGCGTCTACTGATGCAACTAAAATAATTGTAGCATAATTTGTGGAACTAAGTGGTGTAGGATCTTGAATAGTCAGGCTTGACCGACTGTAACATATTCACTTGCATTAAACTGAAAATGATGTAGCTGACCAATCTACCATAAAAGTTGTGGTAAATGAATTTCACACCTTTTCTTCACAAAGGGAATAATCTACACCCACTGACATTGTTAAATAAATATACCAAGGTGGTGTATATGCAATATTTTGCGGGTGGGAAAACCTAACCAAAGGACAACCAAATCAGACTAACTTTAGTGTGGAGTTATTTCGGTTGATAAAAACCATACAGACGACAGATGAATAAATAAATAATTTTTCAAAAACAGTGACCACGTATAATATGTACAAAGACATTGGTGTACTGGTGCTGTACAAAGTACACAGTAAGCCAGTGAATGACTGTATGGTGCGGACTTGTAATAATGTGTGTAAGTGTTTAAAAAAAGAAGAACACATACTTTTTTTCAATCCCCCAGCACAATAAAATGTAATTGACATTGTAATTTCGTTAACGTATATATATACGTGTAGGTAGTGAATGCTTTGATTTGCTATTGTTGTTGCTATTTTTAAACTTAATTACAATTTTTATCATGATTGTATAGATTATGAGATTTTTTTTATACCCTCCACCTTAGGGAAGAGGCTATATTCATTTTGATCATCCGTTTACAACACATCGAAGGAAGCCTCGGAGACCCCACAAACCATATGTATTCTTATTCAGCATGAAAAGAGAAATCGTTTGAGACATGTCCGTTCGTGTGTCCATGCGTCCGTCTGTTGTTGGCACTGTTACGGTCGTAATTTTTGAGATATCAAATTGAAACTTTGCGAACGTATTTTTAGTTCAATTTCGCTGTTGCGTATTGAAATTGGGCAAAATCGGTTAAGAGACACGCCCACAATAAACAAACTCTCAACATACCTCGAAAAAATTGTATCTTTAAAAAATTATATATCGCACAATACTATGCCTATCAAGTTGACATTTGGTATATATGTAAGTGGTACAGTTGTCCAACACTGTGCCAAAAAGAGGCGTGATTAAATAACGCAAACGCCTATAACTAAAAAAAACACTATTTGTTGTTTAAAAATGAGCTGAATAATAATTATACGCAACAATTTAATGCAATAGAAACTTATATTATTTAGAGGGTTATAAAAGGTGGAGGGTATTTAAGCTTCGGTCTTAACCGAACTTTTCTACCTTGTTTTTTTTTTCAAACTTCGCATTTTCGCCTTGAAAAACTATAAATTTAAATGAAATTTTGTGAAGGAACTTATGTTTGAAAAAACGAACTCATTAAGGTTTTTTTCTAAACCTGGATGAATCGGCCAAGTTTGAAGAGTTTTTACTGTTGTTGGCTAAGAAACGGGGGTATAACGGGTTTTTCAATAGGAACATAACAATTTTATATTTTAATACGAATGCTAATAATCGTGCCATCCAATAGGCTGTGCGTCCTATAGTAAATAAATTCGAATCAAAATAATTACTATTGAATATTCCAGTGCAAGTGAGATAAGGCACCAGTCGAAGTACCGAAAATATTCAGTAGCAAATGACCCAAATCTGTCACGCCGTTCACAAGAATTGGAAATCTCTCAAACCATATTATGTCCAATTCTGCATAAAGGTCTAAACCCTTACAAAATCAAAGTTCAGACTGATGTAATATTGAGTATCTATAGCTGTAAACGTATACGTGGTGATCATATGAAAGTGTATTGACACGTGCACTAAACCTGAAATAATGTTCAGCCCAATATCTCAATTATTCTGCGTTTTATTTAAAATAGAAAATTGTTAAGTCCTTATTGAAAAACCTTTTAAACATTTCTAAAATTGAAATCATAAATCGATGCTACCCATTTATATAGGATATAAGGTGTCTTTAAAGATATTGAAAGAAATCATTTAAAAAATTCCAAATTATGAAATTGTGAAATTTTTTTAACTTTCACACAATGGGGCAAGTTTAATGGTAGGCGGATTAAGCGATTGTGGAGGGTGCTGGATTATGTGGGGGCTTCAAAATTCCAAGAACACAAAATGTTTCCTTGTATTAAGGGGCCTCAAAAATTTTTTGGCTTACGACCCCAAGTTAAGACAGTTTTACTGTTTCTTTTTCTGATATTTAAAAATGAAATGACAGATTTTGTTTCGCTTTCGTGCTCCTATTAGCTAAATTGTCCACTCCCATACATTATATAATCGAGCAGCGACTCGGTCACTCGTTTCAATGTTCATGAATAGAAGATTGATTTTCAAATATGGCCGTTTCATGTAATTGTTGTTGTTGTTGTTGTTGTCATTTTAATGTAGCTAAATGTGCTTTTGTGTGACTCAAACCATTATCATAATTAATTGTCTTCTTTTCTCCCAACCACTTATGCGGTACACACCGCATCTTTTTATGTAAAAAAAAAGCACTTTTCTAAAGTATTTGTGTTAATATCTGCTTGTTTTTATTCCATTATCAGTTGAACGATTTTCAAGGTCCAACGAACTGCGCTATACATTAACGACGAACACATACCGCAAGAAATGCCAATGTAACGTATATTGTGTGGCCCATGATGATGATAATAAAATGTGTAAAATTTACATGAGATAATCTGGGAATAGGAACATCAACAAGAGACGACATCATTCTTAACTACGCACTAACACAACAACAACTTTGGCCTTGAGCTTACGAAAAAAAACAGATTCCATAACAAGTGTTTTATATACTGTGGATAGTACATATATTGCAAACGTTAAACAACCATATAATAGAGAGGGAATGGGAGCATTGTAAAGAATGTGAAGAGAAAAAATTGACAAATGAAGTAATTTTCTTTTTTTTTTTTCAATACAATAAAAACAATAACAAAAGTCTGATGTAATAATAAAAAATTAACTAAAATTAAATGAAATTAAAATTAAATGCAATTAGAGAAAAGAACTGAAATTAAAGGAAGCGATATCAGATAACGAGACGTACAAGTAAAAGTAAAAACATACTGTACTGTACTGTACTGTAAATGCATAAACACCCACCCAGTGTGTTGTGATGGGATAGCTAGAAACATTTCAATAGTAAGATAAGGTATAAGAGGCCATACACGGGTGAAATCAAATTGTAAAATAAAATAAAAAAAAAATCAATCTCACAATCAGCCAGCAGTCCTTCAATACCCCCGATCCAGTTATCGACCATTCATACAGTCATTCATTTGGAAAAGATTAAATAAACACACGCTTATATGTACCACTACTACTACTACAACAAATACTACTACTACTACTACTATTGCAGCTTACCCGCCAACTTATTATTTGAATTTGGAGTTGGATTGGCAAAGAAAACGGTTGGGCTACGATTCACTACGACTTCACTACGATTCATCATACCGTGTAAATGAGTGCAAATGTTCACCCGATTACAATTATTTACAATCATCAGCATAACAAGTAGTTAACGTGGTATAGTGCGTGCGTGTGTGTGTGTGTGTGTGTGTTTACGCATTTATTAATAATGTGGATGTTACGACGACTTCCAAAAAGGCAACAAAAGCATTTTCATCTCATTAACATAACGGCTACGCAAAGGTGATAAATGTGTTAACCAGCATACAATAGAAGAGGGAGGGAGAGAGAAATAACAGAAAAAGAAGAAAAAAGAAAAGAAAAAAACACATAGAGAGGAAGCAGCTTAGAACTAGAAATTGCAAAAATTGCAAATATTATTTTTACCATTTCATTTCATTAATGCTTAAGCGATACTCCTACAACAGCTTATGCGTCCAGCTAAATGGTAGAGCGAAGAAGGTGGAGGAGAGCACTTGAGAAGGATACACAATAGAAAACCGCATCAACGCAAGCATCGTTTATGTTCCTTTTTTTATCACATTAATTATTCAAGTCCGATATACGATATACGCCCCCTGTATACTATACATACATAATGACCAGTTTAACATTTACGCGTAAACTACGCGGTCGTATGCGTTCCAATACCTGCCGCATTGTCTTGCTCACCTCATTGGTATGGATAATAGTGGATTTCGTACTGATAGCACATTATTCTGATTGCATTGGACGTGATGGTTGGCGATGTAAACGCTCCAATGAATATGATGTTGAGGTGAGAGCTATGAATAATTAAATATTGCAAATGGTGTCACTTACAGTACAGTATTAATTTGTCCATTCATGATTGTGGTGTCATAGGGTAATTATTGAATTGTTCGATATGTTTAAAAAACGCGTCAAAAAATTATATTTGGCTGAAGCCAAATCTTGAATACCCACTATGGATGCACCAAAACTTCCCGAAAAGTATAAAAAATTGGTCCTTTTTCCGTTATTGTTGTGCATTGTGGGCGTGTCGTTTGAGCGATTTTGTCTAAGGAGAATGGTTACCACAGAAAGCACGCAGACAGACAGACATGATTAGATTGAATATTGATTCAATGCTGATTAAAATATTTAAATTTCCCCTTTGACACAGTGATATACGCGTATGGGGGTAATACATACGATGGTGGGCGGATTCTGCTCCAGGTATAACTTTTTGTAAATTGAAAGCGTGACAGTTATCCGAATATAACTATTTTTAGCATATATTTTCGTTAATTGTGTGCCTGACACGTTACTTTAGCTTAATTTGAAAAGCAGCTAAACTAAATTTCAGCTTTATAACTTATAGACAAGCGGACATACGAACTTTGTTAACACAAATTATGAAGCTGATCAAAAATATATATACTGTGTAGAATCTCTGAAGCATCCTTCTAGTAGTTGGGGAATAAAAATATATAGCAATCCACTTATTTATATTCCTTGAAAGAATCCATTGAACAATCCACTTATTATACACCGCATCATTTGTGCCAAAGAGTACGGATGTTGAGCGAATGTTTTTTACTCATAAATGGTAAATGCCACACCCACGTTCAATTATTCCAATTGACTCGGAGTCAAAATCTGAATTGATTTAAATATGTCCGTCTGTATGTCCATGAGCGCAAGCTATCGAGCGCATTTTTAAAAATATTTTGATGAAATTTGGTACAAGGACATGTTTGGACCCGAAGAGGAACGCTGTTGAAAACGGACCGAATTAGACCATTTTTAGAGCACCTCACCATATAAGGTTTTATTATAACAGAAGTCTTTATATGGCAAAAAATCACAATTCTTAATATTTTTGGACAAAAATGAATAAAACATAATTAATTGGCTTAATATTTGGTTTATGTCAAATTTAAACCCGATCGGACCATTTTTAGAACTCCTTTCCTTATAATGATATTTCACGAAGAGACTTACACAGCAATACCTCGCGTTTACTGTCACAACTAAACTAATTGTAGTATAAAGTGTGAACCTAAGTGGTGTGGGGTATTAAATAGTCGGATTTGATCGACTATAACATTTTCTTATGTTATTTTTTTTTTTTTTAACCAACAGTTACCCGAAACTCAAAAGCAAATTGACCAGAGTATGGTTGATGACAATGAAATAAATATAGAAAAAAATTTCAATGGTGGTGGCGAGCTGACTTATGGAGTCGGCCAAATAGGTGGAGGATTCATAAGTGGAGGAATATCAATGACATATCGCAGTACAGTATTACGTAAATGGCAGCCGCCGCCATTGATACACGAAAACAAAGGTAACCCCGGTGAAATGGGTAAACCCGTTAAGATACCAAACGAAATGAAAGAACTGACAAAGGAGAAGTTCAAAGAAAATCAATTTAATTTAGTTGCCAGCGATATGATATCTTTGAATCGGTCCCTAACCGATGTTCGACACGACAAGTAAGTTGTCACGTGTTTCGCAAAAAATTTACGAACATTATTTGCTTTTTAATTTTTTTACTTTCAGTTGCAAAAAGAAGACTTACCCGTCAAAACTGCCAACAACGTCTATAGTAATAGTATTCCACAATGAGGCCTGGTCAACTTTATTGCGCACGGCCTGGAGTGTTATTAATCGTTCTCCGCGTGCACTGCTGAAAGAAATTATTTTAGTAGATGATGCAAGCGAAAGAGGTAAGAGGTGGCCATTAAAACAAATTTGGTATAAGGACATGCAGTGGTCCAAAAAGGAAGGCTATTGAAAATGGTCCGGATCGGAATATTTTTAGGACCCCTCCCCATATAACGTCCCATTATAACGGAAGCCTTTATATGGCATAAAATCGTAATACGTAATATTTTTTGATAAAAATGAGTAAAGAGTAGTTTAATAATTCACTGTGCCAAATTTGGATCCGATCGGACCATTTTTAGAACTCCTTTCCATATAATGATATTACGCAGAGAAACTTAAATGGCAGTTCCTCGCGTTCTATTTTCCAGGCCCACCGTTGTGGATGGGAAGAGTATTTAAGATTTGTCCTAAGCTAAATTTAGTCTTCTTACTTGTTTTAATTCACTTCGTTAATATGGTTTATATTTATATTTAGATTATCTGGGTAAGAAATTGGAAGATTATGTGGCCACTTTACCGGTGCCGACTTTCGTTTTACGTACAAACACACGCTCTGGTTTAATACGAGCTCGTTTACTAGGTGCTAAACACGTCACGGTATGTATCACCATCTGTGACATCTGGTCAAGTCATCGATAAAATGGCCAAATATTTATATGGCAAGAGCTGGTCAAGTCCAACCATTTAATGCTTTATCAACAATTTTTGCATGAATTTGTGCAGTAGTAGCTTTTTTGATCTTAGGCGGTATGATTGAAGCAAGATATTAAAGTGTTGCGCTTGACCCACTGAAACATTTTCACTACGGTTTAATGCGAATTTCTAAAATCCTTTGCAGGGTGACGTTATTACGTTTCTGGATGCGCATTGTGAGTGTACAGATGGTTGGCTGGAACCGTTGCTGGCACGTATTGTACAAAACCGCCGTACCGTAGTCTGTCCAATAATTGATGTAATATCGGATGAAACATTCGAGTATATAACAGCATCAGATTCTACGTGGGGCGGCTTTAATTGGAAACTGAACTTTAGATGGTGCGCCTGATAATGAAATAAAACAAATAAACACTTAATATATATAAATATACATACACAGGTATCGTGTTCCTCAGAGAGAAATGGAAAGACGTAATCATGATCGTACCGCACCCTTGCGTACCCCCACCATGGCTGGTGGCTTATTTTCCATTGATCGAGATTATTTCTATGAAATTGGTTCCTATGACGAAGGCATGGATATTTGGGGTGGTGAAAATTTAGAAATGTCCTTCCGGGTAAGTGTTCTGGTACCATTTAATAGAAAACTATTCTACAATAAAAAGTTTGACCGTTTTAGTTTATTTCAACTTTCATTAAGCTTTTCCCCTTCCCCCCTTTGTATAATTATGATTTTATTAAATTAATTAGACATAATTTTTATGCGTTTGTATGTATTGTATGTAATTTTTGACTTCTTGCGATTGATTGATTGATTGATTGATAAAAAAACTGCAAACGATCGTTTTATAGATATGGCAATGTGGCGGCATTTTAGAAATCATACCCTGTTCGCACGTGGGTCACGTATTCCGCGACAAGTCCCCTTATACATTTCCCGGTGGCGTGGCCAAAATTGTGCTACATAATGCCGCACGTGTGGCCGAAGTGTGGCTGGACGAATGGCGCGATTTTTATTATGCTATGAGCACAGGTTCGAAGCTTCAAAGCTATAAAATACAACAACTCTAAAATTAAAACAAAACTAAACCGAAAAAAAATTACACGCCAACAACTTTTTTTTTTCTTTTAAATCTAACAAAAACCAAAGAACACATGTTCAGTGGTGGCAAATAACCCAAAAAAAAAAAAAAAGAAAAAAGCTATCAATTAACTCGCTTGCTATATCCTCTATAGAAAATAATGGCACAATAACATTTACGAGTGCGTTATACTGCTTGGAATAAGCAATGGATCAGCATTACAATCAGGGTCGTTTGTCCGTAAACTTCTCTCATGATTACAAAAATTTAGAGTTCCACTTGAATGTTACAGAGATTTAAGGGGTTGGATGCCTATCAAAGTGAAATGAAGAGCTCTACACGCAGTGTTTACAAAAATGTTTTTGTCTCACCAAAAATTCAGCCATTAAGTCAAAATTCGGTTTATAAAAAATGCATTAATATGCTGAAGACAACAATTTGACGAATTTGACAAAAGGTTCGTTATGGTCCTAATAAAAGACAGCTTAGTTCTCTATGTGCCATTATTAACTATTTTTAAATATATGCATGGAGGATATTTTAGGCTTGGCGAAAGCCAAAGTAAGCTTTATTTATGTTCTTTAGTATTTGAGTATAAAATGAGTATTAATAAAATAACTGCTACTAAAACTAACAACTAACAAAACAAGAAGAACAACAACATACCAAAGAATAACAACTTATGTTCGGTTTCAGTCAGCAGTAAAAGAAGACGCACGAGTTACAGTGCGTGTTCTTTTCTGCATCTTTTCGCACATTTGTGCCCAAGAGTTTGACATCTAACTCTTTTCTTAATGAGTGTTCTTGCAGTCCCTTAATGTTTGAGGGGGTATATTTTTTTTATATAAGAAAGACTCGGTAAAGAGTCGATGTAGACATGTCCGGCCCTGTGTCCGTGTATCTGCCTATTGTTGGTACTCTCACGGTCGTAAATTTTGAGTTATTGAGCTGAAATTTTGTACCGACACTTTTAGTTTCGGTACATAGATCGCTATTGGGCAAAATCGGTTAAGAGGCACGCCCACAATCGATAAAAATCTATTCATATTCTACAAAAATTGAGCTATGAAGTCGAAATTTTGTATAAAAACACTTTATAATTAACTCCATTATTGGATGTAAACAAAATTAGGCGTAATCGGATAACAGTCACGTCCACAACTTACACAAAGCCTTTTTCGGATTTTATGACCGTCGTACAATTTTATAAGTAATATATAGAGACAATTAGAGATCATAATTATGTACTTGTAACGCTCACGGTTAGGTTATGTATGTGGAGAGTATTAAAATTTGACTTAAGCCAAATTTAGTTTTTTTTTACTTGTTTTCTCTACAGCACTTGTGGCCACCATCAATTATACCGATCGTTTCAGAAACAAAATCTGAATCGATTTAACCATGTCCGTCTGTATGTCCATGTAAATTTGTTCTTAAGCTACAGGTCGCATTTTTTGAAATATTTCGATGAAATTTGGAGGAACTGCATTGGAAGTGGATCGGTTTGGACCAAACCCTCTCTATATATACTTTTGGAGATATTGTGATGAAATTTGGTACAAGGACATGTATTGGCCCAAAGAATAACCCTATTATAAAATGGTTGGGACCATTTTCAGAACCCTACTCTACTATGGAAAAAAATCGCAATTCTTAATATTTTTGGACAAAATTTGGTGAAAAATAATTAACTAGTTTCATATTTGACTGGACCAAATTTGACCCGATCGGACCATTTTTAGAAACCCTTCCCATATACTTATATTCCACAAAGAAACTTATATGGAATTGCATACAGATATAACCAAATTAATTGTAGCGTTGTATAACAACCTAAGTGATGTGGGGTCGGGCTTGTCCGACTATAATATTTTTACTTGTTTTTTTGAAAATATTTTTTTGGTAACTAATGTTAAAATTTACCGCAAAAATATGGTAATAATGGGGAAATGTACAATTTTGACTTTGGAATAGCGTGAATGCTTGAAAAGTTTGCTAAGCGTTAAAAATAAATTTCAAATTTCATGTCACGTTCTTGCGAATATTTCCATATTGAGAAAATTTATGAAACATTTTTAAGTTGAAGGTTACTACATAAGCGAATATACAATATTAATGAGTGGAACACTCAACTACACATTTTTATATATACCCTTCACCTTAGTGACAAGGAAGGATAGTAGAGCAGTAGAGGCTACAATTGGTTGGTAACGCATAACAGTCATGCCCAAATTTACACAATATCTTTTGTCGTCTTGTTCGGTAACAACACGTTCTTACATAATAGTCACAGTTTAAATATAGATGTGGAGGGTTGTCCCAGATTTGCCAAATATGGCTTCTTTACTTGTTTTTATTTGATATCAGTTTTACGGCATACATTTCAACTTTCACTCAATGTATGATACTATTTATAATGGACGCATGTGCGAACGGAACAGCAAATGCGCACGATTACGATATATTGTACATTGTCAAACGGTCTAAGAATGCCCATTTCAAAATTTCATTCATCTACATGATAATTTATATTATTATATATTAAAGTGGGTGTGCTGAGATGTTTTCAAAGGCACGTGTCACATACGTTGTGTCACATAACATAAATCCGTCTTTCGATGCTTTCCACCAACTGCAAAAAAAAACACTTTTTAACATCTAAAAGCCGCATGACACATACGTTGTGTCACACGTTTTTTTTTTTTTTAAATAATTGAAACTAAAATGTATGAACAGAAATGTACCAAAAATAATGTCCTCAACTGAGCCATTCGTTTAGTTATGTTTGTAGCCGGGAAATATTTCAATAATTTAATTAAGACTAATGGATAGGTTTTTTTTTTTTTTTTTTTTTTTAAATGTTACAATACTTGTCTTTTCGTTCCTTCCATTTTCCTTTCGTTTTCTTTGTGATTTTCACGCACATATTCTGTTTCCTTGTTTCAATGAGTGAACTAATTTTTATATCCGTCTAATCCATTCCCAGACAAACTTTTGTATTGTATTGTTTAAAAAAAAAAAAAAACCTTTATCAAAACAAATCATCTCATTTCGCTGCCTCCTCTTCTCATTTCTTTCCTTGTGATTTTAACACAATATCGTTTATATTGCACCCTGGTGCTATTATGTACACCTTCGCCCATTTAGGTTTGGATGTGTGGCGGTGTGTTAGAAATAGCACCGTGTTCCCGTGTCGGGCATGTCTTTCGCAAATCGACACCGTATACCTTTCCCGGCGGCACAACGGAAATTGTTAATCATAATAACGCTCGTCTGGTTGAGGTGTGGCTGGACGACTGGAAAGAGTTTTACTACAGTTTCTATCCAGGTTAAGCATAAATCTGATACTACACCACAAATAATTACACAACCACAGTAATTTATGTTGAAAACGAAAAAAAAAAAAAATGAAAAAAATCACACCCTATGTTTTTGTTCTCCCTGGTAGTGATCATAAATTGCGTGGCTCTTTATATACCCTACACCACATGTGTTCCGGATATATATTAAGGGTGTGTCGGCGGATGTGTGTGTTATTTGCCAACGATTTTTAAGGACTTTTTTCCCTTAAGATTGGATTAAATTATGTTGCCATTACATTACGCTAAGTTACCACAAATATAACACAAATTTAAATGGACGAACGTTGTGTGAAGATACACACAAACATCCGCACAAACTCAATATATCCATTTCCATAAATAGTACTTAGTGTACACGGAGGAGAAGTGGTGAAGGGTATTATTGTAGGAACGGGATTCACTTTCATTTTCACTTGTTTTACTCACCCAGAATGTAACAGTTACAGGATAGCTTTCTTGTGGTTTCAGTTTTTTCCCATCTCAGTGTTTCACATTCTACTTCATCATACAGTGCGTTTAATAATATCTTCTTATACTCTCCACATTACAGTAAAAGACAAATTAAAGTTTGTCATTCTCATTTTAAGTGAATACATGAAAGTATGCATTGATCTAGATGTGTGTCCGAATGAAAATGCTCCAACCGAAATAGCGTTTAAGCCAAAACCGTGTGCAATATGGAGATGGAATTTTTGTTAAAGAGACCATGTGTTTGATGCTCTGCAAACAAAACTGGAGAAGCAAAGCGTCTGGCGTTCTATAATTTCTTTTTTTGGCATTTTTCAAATGGGCCAAATTCTTAAATAGGTTGAAATCGGCTTATAGTGATAATAGAAGCGGTTGAGAGCAAATCTTTCAGCTGTAATATAATAGCCGTTAAAAGAGGGCGCACTCCTCACTATTGTAAATGTGGAGGGTATCACATTTGGCCCCAGCCAAGTATACTCTTTTACTTGTGAATCATCTCTTTACAATAATGCATATATTGCATATATGCATTATTATCTGACATATTGTTATTGTTGTTGTATTGTAGTTATTATTTTTATACCCTCCACATAAAAGACCCTACAAAGTATATATATTCTTGATCAGCATCAGAAACTGACACGATCTAGACATGTATGTCCGTATGTCCGTTTGTTGTTTGCATGCTCACGGTCGTAAATTTTGACATATTGAGCTGAAGTTTCGTACAGACCCATTTAGTTTCGGTTTAGTTTCAAATGGGCAAAATCGCTTGAGAACCACGCCCACAATCGACCAAAATGTATATATTTGCCACAAAAATTGACCTATGAACTTGAAATTTGGTACACTTATTTATGATTAGCTCATTCATTGATGTACCTAAAATGGGCGAGGTCGGATAACGGATATGCCCATAATTTAGAAAAATCGTTCTCAGTTAAACTCGACTTGCAAGCTATTATGTAATATATACACTATTAGAGGGCGCAATCATATATCTGACACACCCACCGTTTGTATATAGATGTGGAGGGTATTTTCGACTTGGCTTAAGCCCAATTTAGTTTTCTTACTTGTTGTATCCATCATTTTTAGGTTGGGGGTATATGGTACACACTTTGACAAAATGTCCTCAACACCCAAAAAGATGCTTCAGAAACTGTATCAAATTAATCAATTACAATCAAAATTTTTCAATTGATGTGATTTAGCCATTTAGTCCGTCTGTACACCTGAGTCTCTTCAATGATTTATGTTATTTTATGTTTATCTAGATATGAACATTTATAAATTTGTTAATCGGACATTTCAATTTATCATTTATCTGTGAGTTATACTATACATATATATATATAGTATAACTCACTATATATACATATATATCTATATATTACTATATATATATATATAAATATATTAAGTAACGTGTAATGGGAGCATGCTGAGATGAATTTAAAATTAACAAAACTAACAACATTCACATTAAAACCATTTATAAAAAATGCCATTAACACTATAAACATGAATAAAATTAAGCAAATATTAAAATATTTCTACTTTTTCTATCAAATTCCTTTATACCTACTTAACTATATAGGAGCACGTAAAGCCTCGGCTGGTGATGTGAGTGAACGACGAGCTTTACGGGAACGTTTGAAATGCAAAAGTTTCCGCTGGTACCTGGAAAACATATACCCAGAGAGCTTAATGCCATTAGATTACTATTATCTGGGGGAGGTGAGTATATCACAACGAATTGTAAAAGTATCCGAGTTGCAAAAGTAATGATTTCTGTTGTTCCTTTCGGTAAAAGATACGTAACGTGGAGACCGACACATGTTTGGACACTATGGGCCGCAAGTACGGTGAAAAGATTGGCATGAGCTATTGCCATGGATTGGGTGGTAATCAAGTATTTGCCTATACCAAGCGCCAGCAAATTATGTCTGATGATTTGTGCTTGGATGCCTCACATTCGTTAGGCCCCGTAAATATGGTCCGTTGCCATAATATGGGTGGTAATCAGGAGTGGGTGTATGATACTGAAGTAAGTATATGAATACTTCTATAAACAGTAATGAATAATGTGGCAAATGTTTGACATTTTATAGGATAAAGCGATACGTCATACTAATACCGGTAATTGTCTAGAACGGCCCAGTCGCGAAGACCCCACTACACCACTATTGAGACCTTGCAACTATTTAAGAGCACAACAATGGTTAATGGAGTCCAAGTTTAAATGGCAAGCTCATTAGTAGAAATTCGTTGTTACACATTCTATTCGATTTAGTTAGTGCTCTAATCGATTTAGTTAGCAATATTTTTGATAAACAGTTTTGTTTGTTTTATTTTATTTTTATTTTTTTCATATTTTATAACCAACTATCCAACCGCATACATATACAAATACGTATACATATAGATATAATAGCGCTATAGTTTTTTTTCCATAAAAATACATAAAAATGGATCAAGCTTGACCATGTTAATGCCCTACACCACTTTAACAGCAGTTTTCTTCAAAGGACACAAAAACAATATGTTTGGCAACTATGTGATTGCGGCTTTTGTCAACAGATGGATTTTACACTTTATTTTGTTTCGTTAACGTTTTTAAATTTATTTTTGTAATTGTTTGAACTTCTATTTTTCATTTTTTTAGTTTTGCTTTAATCTTAATTTAGAAATGGAAAAAAAAGACGTGCCCTTGAGACATATTTTATTGACTTATTTTCAAAAAGGCAAGAACGCAATGCAAGCACACAAGAAGTTATGTGCTGATGGAGTCAAAATTGGTTTTGGAAATTAATCCATTTCTGAAAAGATTAAAAGTAAAAATTTTTTGAATTTTTCGTTATTATTTAAAATCCGCAATCGCTTAGTTGCCAACCCAATATTATGATCGGTTTTACCCGATCATTTATACCACTTAGTTCCACAACTTATGCTATTAATTTAATTTGCGAATCCGTAACCCATAAATGTCACTTGGAAAGGGATTCTAAAACTGATGCGATTAGTTCCAACGTTGGCATAATCATAACTAATCAACTAATAATATTTCTCAGCAAATTTTATCAGAAAATTGAAATTTTAGTTATGTAAGGTTTATTTTTAAAATATGCTAAACAGATCTGGTCCAATGATGACTTAAATTTCATCAATAAATATACTTGCAACCTTTAGGTTGATTACATGAAATGCATTAGACGGACAGACGGACAAGGTTAAAATGATTCAGCTAAACGTTGTAATTAAAGATGGGTGATGAGTTACAAACATCCCCATAAATACAATGCCCTCTTGCATCATACTTTGTGATGTAGGATATAAAAATGTTATGTTTGTTGGACGAGAATTTTCAAATATATGATATGCGAACATCCAAAGCAGATGTTGTGTAAGTAGAGGTTCTAAAAACCAGTTCCATTCAATGCATTTTCAAGAGTAATCTTCCCCCAAGTCTTTTCCAATTTACAAACACATTTATACATATAGAAATATGTGTGGTGTGGGGTATCAGTTATTATTTATTTCACATCAATTAAGCAATAACAAATATGCGTAATATGAAGGGAAACAAATTTTCAAAAATTAGCCACAAAACAACCTTTTCAGTTGAATTACATTTAATTCTATGAACACCTTATGCATTTGTAGTTATATAAAAATCTTATTATCTAATGTATAGAATAATCATATAAATAATAAAAATAAATTATAAATAATATATAATAATAAAAACAAAAAAAAAAAAAAAAAACCTTTGAATAAAAAAAAAAAAAAAAAAATCCAACTTACAAATATACATACACATATATGTACTACATCCATATTATACATAGACATCTAATATCTAACTACAAACATACAATACATACTGTCTGAACTCACTCTATGTGTAAAGTCTTCCCTAATTAACAATTTCATTTTTAACGTATATACATACATACATACATACATACATATTAATTATAAAAATTAACGATATATATTTTAATAATGATGAAACAAAATAACTTTATATACTTGTATTAATATCAATAATTCCACTTTATAAAGAAGAACGAAAGGCCGAACGAAGAAGAAGAAGAGAAGTGAAAAAAAACGAAAAAAAAAATAAACTATATAACAAATCTTTGGTTTCCTATGTATCGAACATGTTCTATGGCGAGCTTTTTCTCTAACTACAAAAAAAAAAAACAAAAACAAAAAAATACAGCAATTTAAACGAATATAAACCCACTTTGTTGACAACTTTTTATTAATATATATATATATATATATATATATATATATACAATACATAGTATAGTATAGGATTATATAGATCATTGCATAAACTAAATTAATTAGTATTTAAACTTGTATTTATATATAATTTATAATTTACAATGAAGAGGAGTGAGCAGAAGAAAAGACTCTGTTTATGTTTATATGTTATGTTAGGGCGGTATTGCAAGTTTTTTTTTTTTTTTTTTTTTGTAATGTTATAAATAATGAACAAAAATATTGATAAACACATACCAGTTACCCGTCATCTGTCATCTATCATCCTTTGTTTACATATGCATTAGGCTACAACAACCATAATATTATTTATTTGTAATCATCAGCTAAAGTGGTCGTTTTTGTTGTGCATTACATCTCTGTACAGCTGTATTTCTGTTTGATAGTTTGATAGACTTTTTAGAAGTTGCAGCACTGGCGGAGAGATTAGATTAAATACTTGTAACTCTTGTTCTCTTGTTGTCCTTGTTTCCATTGAAAAATTGTACAATTGAAAAATTACAATTTTAAAATATTAACGCCTGTTTCGCTTAACTTTTTCAATTTTTCCCACTATGGTTCTAAATGTATATATGAACAAATAATGAAACTAGAAAAAAAAAATACATTTGAACGTAATAAGTAACTTGGAAATTTAAACTTATTAATATTATGTGAATATAAAAAAAGCATTTTTAGAATATAATTTTCAACATTTTCCTTTTTTACGGTTTAAAATGAAAAGTTCTAAATTTAACAATTACATACATACACATATGTGTGTTCATTATACCCTCCACATAAGCGATCGTGTGTCTGTGTAGTGAAAGGCTTAAATTGGATTCATTGCATCCTCAGTTCATGCTATTTTTTTGCTATCAAACACGCTCACAATTCACAATGGTATGGTAGGTATGAGGGGGGTATTTAAGATTTGATTTATACCCAATTTGATTTTTTATGAATTCTTCCATTGATGCAGAAATGAGCTAGGACCAAAAACATATACCTTTCGTTCAGATAATTGAAGCAAATAATTTCAAAATATTTTTTGAATTGTTTCTAAAGCTAGATGTAGTGATTTTATGGTGGACTCAGAGATCCCACCCATATATATAAATTCTTGATCAACCTAATCTGGTATAATCTGAAAGTACGACTCTGCGGTCAAGTATAGCTTTTTTTTGGGAATTCTGAGCATGTTTTTTATCATACCACGCCCATTTTGTCGATCGTTAAATAAATTTCATTCAACTTTTTTTTTGGCTAATAGATAGAATATTGTCCATTGTGGGCGTGGCATTGCCAGAATTAAAATATCTGTACAACATTTCATTCAATATCTTAAAATGTACGACCATAAAAGATATGAGAATATGGACTCGAACGGATAATCTAAAGCGATCGAAATTTTACGGCTGATCAAAGAATAAAAACATTGTAGAATCACTGACAAACTTTGTATACATTTATTCCATCCATAATGTGGAGGGCATAACTAGTAAGTTCGTTAAGTAAAATTTCATAAATCTTTTATAATTTTCAACCACATTTAATGTTTAAACCATCAATGTCATAATAATCAATAAACGATAAAAGTGATTCATTATAAATTTGAAAATTACATGTTAATGATTATTCTCTTAAATGTACAGATTTTACTATCCATCGCCATGGGAACGGGGGGTATACTCAATTGGATAAAAAGCTAGTAACTACCAAGAAAGAAACATACAGTCCCTCTGCCACTATATCGTATTCGTATATAATTAGTTTTCTCGTTAGTTCATTTTAACGCGTGAAAAGCAAATTAAATCATTACAAAGAGTTGTCTAGAGGTTCTTAGCCAAGATAAAGGCTTACCAGCTTGAAATTCTTTAAATTCAACTCAAATTATGCCGTTGTAATGATTTAAAGTTGAGGCATTGCCATAACAAAATGTACACAACAAGTAGGTTTATGTCTTTGTTTAACAAAGTCGTACTTAATTTAACAATTTTTAGCTATAATTTGTTGCGTTGTATCGAGTAAATCGAGGCACTGTTTTGTAAAAGACATCTCGTGAGATATTATTATATAGGAAGAGGGGTTCTAAAAATGATCGGATCGGTTGCAAATTTGCTTTAGCCAATTATTAAGCTAATTAACTAAAATATTAAAAATTGTGCATTTTCGTTATATAATAAATTTTATTTTGAATGTAGCGCTTTATAAGGAAGATGGTTCTGGAAATGGACCGATCATTGGCACCATTTTTAAACGTAATCGTTCTTGTCCCAAGGCACATTTCTGTGCCAAATTTGATCAAAATATGTGAACGGACGGACGGACATTAATATAGATTTTAATTCTTTTCTTTCATTGAATTAAAGTTGGATAAGACATTTGCAATTTAGGAGTTACAAACATCTGCACAAATATAATACATCCTCGTACCGCTTTATACTCGTAGAGTATAAAAATTGATTGCATTGATTCTTACTTTTCCATTATTGGAAAACATTGATATGGAAAAGGGAGAACGTGATTTGCGTGAATATATATCAGAAGCTAAATAAAACCAACATTTTTCTGACATGTTTTGTGGTGTCCAATATCAAAAAAAAAAAAAAAAAAAATTGACCATCACGTTATATTTGTTTACAGCAAATAGTTTACACAGATAGTACGTGTAAATATTCTATAATCTGTACAAATTTAATCTGGAGCACTACTATTCCATAACCTATCATCGTATATGTGGTGGGCAAACAAAGCGTTAGCGGGGGCAACTGACAATGAATGGAGGGCTCAGACTTTTGTGACCTTCAACTGATTAAATGTAATAACCATTAAATTTACAGCGCCTTTATTAAAGATTTCATGGTGGCCAATGTGCCGCAGTCGCCTTCAGCTTACAACTTTTAATACGTTACGTGTTACGTGGGGGTAGAGAACGCATTGTATGGAAGTAGAAGAAATAGTGATGAAAACCAAACAAAAAAGTAGTAAAATTTGGCTTAGGACAAATATTAAGTACCCTTTATATCTATATAGAAAGAGTGGGCGTGGCTGGTACACAGTTACTCTCTCTAATAGTGTATGTATTACTCCTCAGTTGAGTTTTATACATTAAAGGGTTTTTTAATGTAAATTATGGGCGTTTCTGTTATTCGACCACACCCATTTTTAGTACATCGATGGATGTGTTAATTACAAATATGTGTACTAAAATTTCAATTTTGTTGCCTACATTTTGTAGCACATAGATATGTTTTTTCGATTATGGGCGTGACTCTTGACCAATTTTGCCCACTTTAAATAGTGTTCAACATGGACCAGTAGAAAAACTGTACAAAATTTCAGCTCAATATGTCAAAATTTACAATGATGAGAATGTCAACCATAAGACGGACTCACGGACATATATGTCCAGATCGGTTTAGTGTTTGATGCTGATCAATAATATATATATAATTTGTAAGATCTCTGAGGCTTCTTTCTGGGTGTTGTGAATGAATTAACAAACTTAGTATTCCCCCTCTTTTCATGTAGAGCGCATAAAAAAACATCTTTTAAAAGGTTGTGAGTTTTGACTATTTGGTACAGATTGGCGGACAATTTGTGAGTGTGCCAAAGAAAAATACAAGGATTAAAGCGAAAATTGATTATTTGTGATTTAAGGGATTGCCTTTGGTGTTCATTTTTATAGCTTTACATTACAGACATAAGTACTTTTTATATTGTATTGCTTTAAGAGCTTTAAGAGTTCTGCTATATATTAAAATTGTCATTCCATTTGCAATGCCCAGACAGAAGTCTTGGAAACCCCGCACAGTTTATATAAATTCTTGATCAAAAGAAAAATTGAAGTCGATCTAGACATCTCCGTCCATGTGTCCGTTTCTTGTTGTTATCAATTTTATTTTGAATGGAGAAAAATTCGTGGAGAGTCACGCTTTTAATTGTCAAGAATTTATTTATTTGCCACAAAAATTCAGTAAGAAGTTGAAATTCGGTATGTTGTATATGTGTGGTTATGTCTTCCGTGAGTGGTGGGACATGCCCACAATCGGCAAATGGTACTGTAGTACACATATTATTAATTAGCTCACAATAAGAATGGTCGGGTAGCAGCCACTTCCACAATTTTGCAGAGTGTTAATGCCCTTTGCCCTAATCCGTTCTAATCCATCCTAATCCATCTATTGCCTTTTCGTTGTTTTATCCCATCAAGCACATTTCAAAGAAGCACCGTTAGCGTTGACATCTTCTTAAAAACAATATCTTTCTAATGTTAATGCTGACCCATAACAACAAACCAACATATGGTGGCAATGCCGAAAATGTGTCATAAAAAAATTGTACAGATTCGGGTAAAATTTTTATGTAAAGATCGTTCAGTCCAAAGTAAACACAATATCGTCAATAACGTCATTTGCTTATGGGAGATGAGTTTCTTTTGTTTTGTGTAGGATTCAGTTGAGTGAACTTCATTATTGGTAAAGGCCACCTTGTGCACGACGTCATGTTGAACACTTCATGTAAAATTGTAAAATTGTTTTCTTTCTTTTAATGTTCAGTTAGTAGGTTGGTTTGTTTGTTTTTAACAAATAATGGTTAAGAATTTGAGTTTAGAAAAAAAATATTGTGTTCCAAGACTCTTTCGTTTGTTATGGTACTCTTGCTTCAACTCTCCTTACCCTTTATAATGGATTTCATGCTTCAGCTTCAAAATTCTTTAAAACCAAACATAAATATGTGTGTGCGCCCGAAAAAAACAAACAAACAAACAAACAAACAAACAAAGAAAGCAACGATGAAAAGAAAAACCGGTGTAAACCGTTAATGAAAATTTAACTATGAAAGAGCGGCAACTTTTCTACGGTTACGGTGAGCAAATTATATCATACAGCTACAGCTACAGCTACAGCTACAGCATAGTTGGTATGACCTCGTAAACTCCCACTTCCACCCATTTGCCATTCAACATTGCCATGGCCATGTGCAGCCGAACAATAACAAAAGCCATACTCTAGGAGGCCAAGTGTTAAGGCGGTAGATAGAAAATTTGCCAGCTCACGTAAACATTTGTTTTGAAGCATTGAAAACAGAGCAACGACGTATTCTACTGCATTGCTCTTAATCTTTCAACATGTTCAGATGTTGCATTGCCATGTAATGCATATGGTGCATATGGATTTTTTGCTAAGATTTCTCTAATTTTGTTGCTGTAATTGATTTTAATACGTACGAGTATAGTGGATTAGAGCACACGTTGCAGAATGTTAGAAGATAAATATTTCTCAAATCTGTATTATATATAAGTATGTGCCATAGGAAAAGAAATCTGAACCAAAAAAAAACAACCAAAAAACGGAAAAAAAGCCCAAAACAACAAAAAACAAAAAATATGAATATTTACAACACAAGCACGTTCTTGAAATAAAGTTAAAGTTCAGATCAATAATATTCTAGGAACGAATAAAAGATACCTCAAACATAAGCTTATAAAAATTGTTACACCCTGCACATAAAATAAGCATACTAAGTTTGTCCTTGCATATGCAACACCCAGAAGGAAACTTCAGAGAGACATTGGTAGATAAATTCGTGATTAGTAGTAAAATCTGAATCAACCTACGACCGTCTGTTATTGGCACTCTCATGGTCATAAATTTTAAATAAATGAAAAAATTTTTGTTACATTTATACTAAATTTAGGCGAAGGCAAATCAAGTGCCACGCCCACAATCGATCGAGCCACTAAAAATGAGCTGTTAAGTTGAAATTTTTATAAATCTATTTACAATTGGGCATACATGTACGCCCACAATTAACAAAAAACTTTATGTGGAATAAAATCCTTGATCCTTGTCAGTTGAGACACTTTTAAAGCACTTAATCATGTACATGTGTCGCGCCTACTCTTTCCATATAGACGTGTAAGGGTATGCAAGATTGAACCTAAGTCAAATATATTTTTATTTTTTTTTTACTCGTTCAACTTAAAGTCAATAACGATGTTATGTAAGCAAGAACCTTAGCATGGTTGAACTTGTTCTATTTACAAAAATTCAATTATTGCATACAGTTTCTTGCCAACTGTATAATCAACATTCCTTAACAATTGAGTTGAAGTTTTACAAAATGTACCAAAGTATTCATCTACTAAATATATAGTTTTATGAACAAAGAGTGGTGAGATCCATTTCAAAATACGGAAAAATTAGCTTAGATCGAATCTGGAATACCTTTCATAGTGGGTGTGGCACTTAGTTACGCTCACTATGAAAGAATGAATATATTATGCGTTAACTTACGAGAAGAATTTTGTATATTGTGAGAGATCGCGCCCATTTTTAATACACCGATGGAAGGGCTAAATAATAATATCGAATTTTGATTTCGTAGTCCAATTTTTGTGGCTACTGTGTAGGTATTTATCAATTGTAGGCGTGACTCTCAATCGATTTTGTACAATTTAAATAGCCATTCTAATCTGTACAGAAAGTGGAAATGTCTGTTCAAAATTTCCACTCAATATATTCAAATTTAGGACCATAATAGTGCCAACAACAGACATATACTTAAAGGCATTTTTGACGCCTCTTTCTGGACGTTGCAAACGCCATAGCTAAGTTAGTATAGCCTCATCACCAAGGTGAAAGTTATGAAAAATTAAAAATAATAGATTATAACAAGTCGTACAACTGAATTTGACTTAAGCCAAATTTTAAATACTCTACACGTCTACAATGGTGGGCGTGGCAAGTATATAATTACGTCCCCTAGGGTGCATGTATTACGTATTAGCTTGCAAGTCGAGCATGGTTTTTTGTAAATTGTTGTCGCGCTTGTTATTCGACCGCGCCCATTTTTGGCACATCGACGGATGGTATAACTATGGATACGCATATCAAGTTTTGGGGTAAGCTTTTGTGGCAGATATATAAATTTTTTTTTCGATTGTGGGCGTGGTTCTTACCGATTTTGACAATTTTCAAAAGCGATCTGGACGCAAAAACTAAAAGTGTTTGTACAAAATTTCAGCTCAATATCTAAAAATGTATGTCCGTGAGAATGCCAACAATAGACGGACACACGGACATACATTAGATAGATTCAGTTTTTTTGTTGCTAATCAAGAATATATATACTTTGTAGGGTCTCTGATGCATCCTTCTGGGTCATCTCATGTGGAGTATATAAAAATTTGAATCAAATTCCAATTTAATGAACTTTCCATTGAAATTATGATGGCTTTGTTTGAGTGAACGTATTTTTCAGTTCAATTTTGATGGACGTACAGACAAAAAATATCGGATTTTTACATTCCGTGGATACGTTCATATGTAAAATAAAAGTTCAGCTAGAAACTAAATCAACACAACTATCGACCTAAACTTTACTAAACACTCTTAAGATTAAAATTAAAAGAAATTACTCTTTGCGGAGAACGAGAAAACTCGGAAAATGTTGCTTGGAACAAATATTTGTTGTGCAGTAAATAACAGTACACGTCGTGCACAATATTATATAAAAAGGTTTCTTCTTTTTTTATAACATTCACTGTATGATTGTCAACAGAATTGAAAGCTGCCATAATTTTGCGAAACATTTTTATTGTTAAAAGTTTTGCCGTTTCATGTACAATATATTCTATTATGTGCCTCTTGTATGATTGTTAGGTGAAAATTTATGATTCTTTTCTTTCAACTGTCAAATATATTCTTGCACACTTTTTCTGTTTATTTCTGTTTTTCTTTTCTCTCTGGACGATTTTTACTTTTTTTTTGTGTTTTTCCTTAATATCTAACTACCGACTAACGCTGCAGTTGAATCAACAACAACAACAATAACAATAGCAGCAACATTACAGTGTTACAGTAGTTTAGTACTCGTTTCATTTCATGCCTTACTTAAAGTTGGGTGTGTGTGTGTGTGTGTTTACCATTCTACTAGTGTTCTTTTCCTTTCTGTGCTGTTACTGTTGTTGTTGTTGTTATTTGGGTGCCAGCTTGCATGACGCAAAAATTTTATAATGTTGCATTTCCTAGGTTTTACAGTCAACCAGCCAGCTAGCTTAGCTATGTAGCCATGCAGCCAACCAGCCAGCCAGCCAGCCAGTCAGCCAGTCAGTCAGTCAGTCAGTCAGTTAGTTAGTTAGTTAGTTAGTCCAGCTAAAGTCAGCTGTGTATAGTGAAGGCACAATTTCACAATGAGGGCAAAGACTTTTCCTGGGCAAACACGTAAAGAGTACATTAACCTTTTAACTAGCCAGCTACCCAACCAGGGGTCTGCCAAACAAGCAGCAACAGCAACAGCAACAGCAACAATAACAACAATATTAGCTTAATAATTGTACCTACAGAGACAAAGAAAAAAAATATTCACAAAATATTCTTTTTCTTCTGCTGTTGTTTTATTTTATTTCATTTTTTTTATTTTTTTTATATTATTTTTCTATCTGCAACTTTTTGCGCTTGCTTTCCTTGATGCAACAAAATTGCGACCTTTGGTTTATATTCATTCTTATATGTGGCACATTGTTGTTGTTGGGTTGCATCATTAGATTTCAAATTGCCAACTTATACACTGTCTTCCTTCCTTCGCCTCTCTTCATCTCTTTAACGTTAAAGTGTTAAAATGTTCTACCGCAAACAATCATTACGTGCCGAGTGTTCCACCAAACGACAATTTGGACAATTTTCAAGTATTCCAACAACTGTCGACTACAGAAAGCACAAGACAACAATAAGAACAACAACAATAACAAAAGCAACAACAGCCTGCTTGGCTATGTACCTGATGCCTGTCTACCTTATTGACGGACTGCCTTATGCCAGCCCGTCCTTCACTTTAGTTAGTCAATCTCCGGCTTGTTGGTGCAGTTGTAATATTTCTTTTAAACAGCTTTATCATGCAAATTTCAAGTTTTTAGAAATGAACAAGAAAAAGAAAACGAACCGAAAATGCATTGACACGCAATCATTTTAAAGATTTCTCCATATTTTTGACAGCATCTTATTAAAATGTTATATCGAACTGACTTTGTTTGTTCGTTTGTTCGTTTAGTGAATGTGGAAGCCCGGCGTTCTCAGGGTAGTAGTAGTAGTAGTTATGGTAAATGGAAAAATTGTCACTTGGGTGGTGGTGGTAGTGGTGGTAGTTCAACGTGTTTTTGTAAAGAGATTGCAATTCTAACAATTCAATGAAACACAGATTAAATCTCCTTTTCAAACGTCAACAACATAAACCCGGAAACTAAGCATCATCTCTTCCTTTGACATGAAATAATATCAGCAATCATTGGGAAATTCTTCTATTATCTCTGTTTTAATTATCTTGTAAATGATGCTAATTAAACATGTTCTCCAGCACATAACTTATCAATCGTTTTAATTACTTTTGATACAAATCTTGTTAATGGGAATGATTTCTAATATATGTCTAGTAGCTGATCATTTAATACGTCATAGAACGTTAAAACTAGGAGAGATTTTAACAGATTGTGGGCGTGGCACTTGATCGATCTCGCTCTCAATTTAAAAAGGAACAATTTACGACTAAGTATACCATCATTATGTACAGACGGACATGGTAGATTTTGAAGTTAATTAAGAATCTTTTTCAAGGTTTTTGATGCATACTCCTAGGAGAATATAAAACTCTACGTACAACTGTTGTACTCATTATAAATTGCAACTGTTATAATGGTATTTTATGTTTGTTATAACAAGAAAAATAATAAATTTTTAAGCAATTGCTGTAAGCACTGGGCGATTAAAGAAAAAGCTACATGACATTAACGTTTTTAAAGTGTTATACTGTTATACAGAAAGAAAACCTTTACTCATTCACTTGTGTCTTCAATTTTAACTTTGATAGTTTAGTATTTACCCACGTCCAGCATTAGCCGAAGGCATTACACTCAAGAATAAATCTTTAATGTGAGAGATCATGGATTCAATTCCCCTGGGTTCGTCATGTATTTAAGTATAAAAGTGTTATACTGTTTTATAGAAAGAAAATTTTTCTAAGTCACTTATAGACTTAATAAAATGGATGGACTAAATAATATGAACACCTGACTTGGAAGGTTTCACAATTGCAGCTTGTTCATATTATTTTCTTCTTCCCCTGTATATAACATAACAAATTATGGCCGGTTGTTGTAAATAAATCATAAACCGAGAGATAAATTCAACTGGTAATGCCAAGTCAATCCTCGTACCACTTAAAGCTGACTAACCAAACCAACATGAACCTAAATTTATGCATGGACCTTATGTTTACACGGTAGTAAACATAGCTGAGAGTAGAAATTTAGCCTTCGCGTGTTAGTATGCGAAGTATTTATAGTAAAATATTTCAACTTGTGTTGGAGAAAATCTTTACACAATATTTTCCCATTCACTTAATAAGTAATTATATAATAAATTCTATTCCTGTTAATATATTGTAAAAAAGAGAAAAAAAGTAATGATTAATACCTGCTATGCAACTGATGCACGTTTCGTCTTTCTGCTTTATTTATGGTGTGCTTGTTGGACAAACAAAAGGCAAACAAATATTGATGTTTGCACATATTGTATGTTTATATAAGTAATTACATAAACGTTTTGTAGACATATTACATAAACGGTACAATGATAAATTATAAAAGCATTGCCAACTAATTTTTGCAACGTGTAGGTAGGTATAGCAGCAGCAGCGGTAGCAGTAGCACCAGTATCAACTACAGGCAACAACTGCCTCGTACAGTATTTATTAATTAATAAAGACGAAAACGACAACAACAACAACAACAAAACCAACTGTTGTTCAGCTTCAATGCTAACGTTAAGAATAATTCTAAAGACTTAAACTTAATCAGCAAAGCACTGGCATGACATCGAACCGGACCAAGTGCTAGAGCGAGAAAGAAATGGAATGAAACTGTACAGCTTCACTGTGTGTGTGACGCAAAGTAAGAAATCTCCCCCTCTTGCACCGACCGCAAGGTCACATCTTATAAACCTTTGCTTTACATACATGCTTACAGCTTGATCAATAGTGATGGTAATAATGATGATGTCACTTGAATATTCACAAAGTCAGAGAATAGATAATAGCAACAACAAAAACAATCGCATCGACCAACAAAGGCTTCACTATTGGCATCCAAATGATGAATGATTGTCGATGGCAGCGACGCTTAACGAAAATGCTCATTTTAATTAGAGATGTTTATTATTTAGCTATGCCAGCGCGAAAGCCAACTAAAACTTACGCTAGATGCTTATCCATCATGACTCCATAATGAAAATGATATTTCAATTCAAACAATTTCAATCATTATTATTATTATTATTCTACTGTATAATTTCGCTTACACACACACTTACACACTTGACTAAACGATTATGTTTTAATAACAAGTAAATATCATACAAGTGAATGAACAACAACTATGGAGAGGCGTTTATCTTTAAAGCGTGTCTTATGGACCCGACAACAATTGATTGAGATATTACATCATTGTTAAAAGGGTTGATCATACATTAATTTGTTTGTTAAAATATATGCTATAAGATGTTTTATAAAACGTTTAATTAATAATGAGATGGGATGTTTGTTAATCATTAGGTGTAATAGTTAAATGGAAGGTTTAGACATTTGGATTTGGAATTCCTCGACTTCATTTTGTGCTTTTCTGTGAAATTATAAAGATTTTTATATATTAAAATAAAAAAATAATTAATCATAGTTAGTCAATAACACTCAAGCAAGTGTAGTAATATAAATATTTAGTCTGTACGTCCGTCAAGAGAAAATTTCATATTCCGTCCCGTGTACCCGTTGTGTTTATTGTTGAAATGTTTATGGTGGTCATAGTAGTATATGGAAATAGGTTCCTATTTAAATTGAGCAAAATGAGTTGAAAGTCACGCCCACAATTGACCAAAAACTATATGTGACTATCAGTCACAAACTAGTTGAGCTACAATGCTGGAATTACTCATAATTCATAATTATCTCATCCATTGTAGAGCTAAAAATAGGCGTGGTCGTATAACAGATAGTAATACATTTTAAAAAAGTCGTTTTTTATGCCGAATCGAACGCTGTTAGGGAACGTAATCAGGTTTCCATATGGAGATGGAGGATATATAAGATTTGATCTTAGCCGAATTTCCGGTTTTTTACTTTTCCGAACAAAGCAAGAACACCTCTTACTCTTATATTATAAAAGTTTTAAAATAATTATAACAGTTGCATACAATAGTTTTAATTCGATTGCTTTTTATACCCCGCATCACTTGTGGAAAAGGGTGTATTAAGTTTTTAACCATGTCCGTCTGTCCATATAAATTTTGGCGCAATTTTTTCATTTCATTTCATTTCATTTGAAATTTGGTATATAAATATTAATTGGACCAAAGAGTAACTCTTTCGAAAATGGACCGGATCGGACCAATTTTAGAACCTTACCCCATTTATGTTAATGAAAGCCTTTATATTTCAAAAATTTGTAATTCTTAATATTTTAGGTAAAATTTAGTGAAGAATAGTTAAGAGGCAAAAATGGGCGTAATAAATATGCTCACAATTAACAAAAAAACCGTTTTCAGCGTATAACTGAACTTTATGCTGACACGTAACGTACACGTAACACTATTAGAGGGTGTAATCATACACCTGCCACCCCCACTAATGTAGATGTGTAGGGTATTTAAGATTTGGCCCAAGTTAAATTAAGTTATCTTACTTGTTTCTTATTCTCTTACCGTGACACAATTTGCCGTCGTGTTATATGAATCCGTCTAATGTAAATCTCCGTTACAAAAGGGTCCACTGTAATTATGAAAACATTTCAATATTTCTTTATAATCCTATAAATATCGCTTCGTTGGAAAATAGTCTTCCGCCACTTTCAAAAGTAATCGTAAACAATATTTGTATGCATTAATAGTTATAATAAGTTACGTATACGGAATACAATAAAACTTTATTGTTATATATGAATGTCTATTTATTTAAATAAACATAACGGTACATTTTCAAATTTACAAACATTTCTACTGGCAAACAATTTTTATGCTAATGAATAAGTAGAATCGTTTATGGAATCTTCTTCATCTCAGATTTCATAATTAAATTTGAATTTATGGTCAGTTAAAAATCGCAGTTATTTTGATTTTAATGAAATACTAGCAACAGTTGTGTAACAAACATTAACAATGACCATAATATTCAAACACAACAAGAATAAAAAGTCAATGGGAAATTGCAAAGAGGAAAATAACTACAACAATAGCAGCAGCAACACATTGCACCCTTATGTTACATGTTGTTGCTGATGATGATACAATCACTACAATCAATAGAAGTCTAAGACTAAGCCTAAGAATAATAAGAAGAAGAAACATTATTACATACAGAACGAACGACGAATGCATTCAATTGTATAGGTTTCTAACTCTACGCTTCCTTAAACGCCCACCAGACGGACGAAAAGGAATATACAAATGTACTCACAATACACTGACAACACTGACAATAGCTGTACATACAGTTTTATGTTTTTACATATATTTATACAAATTCCTACCAAAAAATATAAAAAAAAAAACAAAAACAAAACAAAATAAAATACACACGTAAAGCATTCAAATGCATTCAGTTAACAAATCTTTATGAGCCGATTAAAGCCACACAAAGCCACGAAATCTATGAACATGAAAACATAGTGCGGGCAAATAACAACAACAACAACAACAACAACAATAACAATAATAACAACAACAAGTGATGATGCTAGAGGTAGTGGTGGTGAACATAACAGAGATTTGTAACTTCCTTAGAAAGCATCAACACAAGTGTTATACTAGCAAGTTGTTGTTGTTGTTGTTGTTGTTTTAAGGTATTGTTTACCAAAAACCATAATGACCAACCACGACGGTATAATGTTGATGATAATAATAATAATGATGTTGCTGATGCTTCTGGTAAGAAAAACGTTGATGATGATGATATTGAGTGAAACGATAAGAAGTTCAATATTGTTGCTGTTGTTGATATACAAACGCTTTAGATGTTTATGTTTATTTGTACTAATACCAACCAAAAAAACAAACAAACAAACAAACAAACAATAATGTTTTCAAAACTTCAGCACCATCCCAGCGATTGTCCTACACGAGTACGAGTACAGATCCGTACTTTAAGTATGGTTTTGAAAATGCATAAAAATTCCTCCACACCAAACTGTCTAACGAGAGAGTTTCAGTTTTGTTAAACCATTTGCAATATTCTTAAACAATTTTTATTTATTTTTTTAGTTTTTTTTCAGGCCAATTTCCACATAAACCTACAACAACGCCAACAATAATAACCAAAACAGAAAAACAAACAAACGGAACAACAAACAATAGAATCATATCGATTCTGGCTAATGGTTTTTGTTACAATACCTAATACGAAAGCCAAACACACAAGCACAAACAACCAATCGGCGGTTGGTGCACAATACTAAACCGCTCCCTTTATTGAATACGATTGAAATGGGAAATAATGAACCTTTCCGATATTCGCATATATAGATATTCTCATTGACATGTGTTTGTAAAAATGTTTGCTCTTCTTCTTCCTTCATTTCACTGAGCAACATAAGCTGGTGCATTCATTACGTCAACAATTGTTACTTGCTACTCAAACTGTATTACAATTGATTGTAGTGTTGTTGTTGTTGCTGTTTTCAGTTTTCATCCTTTGGGTCTCTTAACTACCAGAAAATGCTGTGATTTCTAACAAATTTACTAAACAACAAAACATTGAACATTGTTTGTAACTTTTTATTGCAAAATCTGTTGTTGTGTTGTTTTTCTTCTTTTTCTACCCACCACCTTGCGCCTGGGCAGACATTCATGTCGTTAGAACCCAGAAGAAGACTGAAGAAACCATCTACAAATTGTGACACGATTTCGTCATGTCTGTCTGTCTGTCTGTTTGTCCATCTGTGTAGCCGTCTGCGGTAAAATTTCACATAAACTTTGACTTCCACACTGGCCAGCTTAAAATTGGCCAAAGTCAGTTGAACGACACGCCCATATTAAAAGACAAATTGCCTAATTTTCAAAAGTTTAAAAAAATAAAATGCCGTCCAAAGGAATGACACACCCACAGTTAAACAAACAACTGAAGGAGTAATAGAAAGACATATATCTTCCATGTGAGGTTTTATTCGTTATTTACAAAATTGACTACGGGACTAGCCACACCCACTACCATAAATTTAAAGGGAGAATATTGGCCTTTGAATGATTTTTATGATCAAAGTTTAAAATGTTATGAAAACATTGCATTAAGATCGCTCCCACTGAGGTGGTGAGAACTGAAGATTTAACTGAAGCTAAATATAATCTTTTGACTTGTTCTTCTTCTTATTATTCAGTTTGTCAGGCATACTAAAATCATGTTAACTGCAATAAGCTGTTAAATGCAGAAGATAATGTTCGAATGAGTTGGTGTGAGTGTGAGTGTGAGTGTGTATGTGTGTGGCTAAGCTTTACGTTAGCTAACATTTTTATATACCTTTAAAATATATACAAACAGACAAAAGAATAAACGAACGGTCAAATGTATATGCATGTGTATGAATGTGCGGACAGACTAACTGACAGACTTACGGACTGACTGACTTCTAACATATAGATCGTCGTGATGTTGTTGCAAAGTACAAGAATTTGCTTTAACTTTCAACAAATGCAAAAAGACATGATCAACAGCAACAACAGAAACATAATAAAAACAACAACAACAACAGCAAAAACAACAACAAGGTAGTGAAATGTTCGCGCTGTTTTCTCGGTTTATGGTGCAAAACGAAATCAAATGGTAATAACAGTGATTTGATATTCTATGGCGGCCATCGTCGTCGTCGTCATCGCCGTACCGTCCATCCAGATTACCAACTCACTTTTAAGGTTCGCATTATTATTGCTAAAACATAAACGTACATGTACAATACATACCTAATATTAGTATGCCCTGGTTTCTCTTGCCATACACACTTCACCAGCCAGTAGTAGTAGTTTGTGGCTGCATTTAGAATATAATGAATCTCTGTCAAAAGATTTATTGAATTTCACTATTTTATTGTACATACACACACACATATATATATATATATATATATATATATATATATATATATTTCTACAAGACTGTATAAGAGATGATATTAAAAAAGAGTGTGATTATGGTCAAGGTGGAGAATAGTTTTGTGAAAAGAAAAAGAAAAAAAAACCAAAAAACAATTTCCATTTTTATTCTGTGTAACGTTGTGTTGTTATATATTTTGCACTTATTAACTATTCGCAAAGTAGGAGTAACTGAACTAGTTAATCTAAAATTTTATCAATTTGTCATTTACGCTTTGATAATAGAGTCCATACCCATAACAGCTTATTTGCGAAAGAATATAAATTGTTTCTTTTTTCAGTTAACACTTCATGGGTATAATTATACCATCCAGCTAAAACATTGAATGGATGATTTAAAGGTACATATACTAAATCAAAAGAGAATCAAGATTTTTTTGCTTTAGTGAAAGCAATTTGTATGCTTGTCAGGCGTCTTAGTGCTGTTGTTATCAAATGCTCCACCATAGTGATGACGGGATACTAAGTTTGCTATTCCATATGCAAGACACATAATAAGGCGTCAGAGACCCTACAAAATATACACAAACTTGATGGGCATCAAATTATGAATCGATCTAGATATGTCCGTGCGTCCGTTCATCTGTTGTGAGCAATTTCGCGGTCGTTTAATATAGAGCTGAAATTTTGTATGAATATTTCTACCATTTGCGCCAGGTTTCTATTTAATTTGTACAAAATCGGCCATGAGCCACGCCCACAATACACAAAAATCGGTTTATTTAGTACAAAAATTTAGCTATAAACTTAATATTTGCTGTATATATTTATGTATACTCCATCCGTGGACGTACCGAAAATGGGCGTGGTTGCATTACAACGACTTGAAACCTTATAAGCGTAGAACTCGCAATACCTTGTAGGATGTAATTAAGTGCATGCCACGCCCACTATTTGCTTGTGGGGGACATCTTTATTGTAGTCTTTTTACTCACTGAAGATAAAAATGCATAACACGTCAATGTATCAAAAAAGAAAACTAATTTTGAAATAATTTCCTCAAACGATTAAATGGTCATGTGTCTAATTCTTCCACTTATGTTTATAATGGTAAGTTCAACCTTAAAGTTGACTTTTGGAAAAACTAACTAAGATAAAATTGGTTAAAATAACGTTTTAAAGTCTAACCATTTTGAAAAGCACTAATATACTTCGAAATTGGTGTAAACGCCTTCATGTTCCGAATTATTTCCCAACTATTCGATTATTCTGCAAAATCTTTACACCGAATAGTTATTCCGATATTAGTCAAGATGGCTACGTGGCCGCATTTATTCGGGATCATTTTAGAAATTAATTCATGTACTCCACATTTACTCTAAATTTACTCCGAATTTACTCCGAACATACAACGAGTACACTTCAAAGGTAAGTGATATGGGGGGTCGGTCTTAACTGACTATAAATTTTTACTTGTTTTTTTTTTTCAACTTTTAGAGATCTAACCTTTGCATTACATTTACAATAATTTTGCCTTGGGCTTAAATGATTGTATCGTTTGATATGCATAAACCGTCACCGCTAAAAACACTCCAAACTTTTAATCAAAATAGGCGGCAAATGATGAAAAAAATGTTACATTTACATATAGTTATAGTTATTGTTATTGTTAATATTGTTATGCTCCATATATATGCGTATATGGATCATTTAAAACTAAAACGATTAAATCAATGCAAGTTTTAATAAAAGTTATGCTACTGTCAGGTTTTATTGTAATAACCGTATAAGGTGTGAATACCCAATTTGGAAAATGTAAACCTTCTAATTAACATAATCCTAACTTTAATTTTTTAAAATTGTTTAAATTTTATAATTGGTGTGAATGATTTTACTAACCGTGAGGAGAAACCATAATGCCTGTCCGTGCGTCCGTCATAAATTTTGAGATATTGAGCTGAAATTTTGTACACAAACTTCTAATTTGTTTACGTTTCACGCAGATTGCATATTGAAGCTGGGCAAAATCGGTCAAGAGTCACGCTTACGATCTATTTATCTGTTACAAAAATTGAGCTATCAAAAATACAATTTGTTTTTTGTAATTACCCCATGTCAAAAATGGGCGTGGTCGTATATCAGATATGCCCATAATATATATTAAGATGAATTAGATTTAAAAATCGGCCTAAGACAAATTTCCTTGTTACTATGTTAGCTTCCAATGGGAGGAGTTTCTTTACATTGATAGCACCACCGTAACTGCAAGAAATACAAAACAAAATTCTTATACAGTATATACACTATACACTATATATGTCTTCGAGTCGTTTCAACTATTGCATAATGTTTAAATACGTCGTATAAGGATAGAGTAAAACGCAAAGCATATGTTACGTCTTATAATATGTGTAAAAGTGTTTAATAAATATTTGTTTAAGATTGTACAAACAGTTTTATTTTTATTTGTTATTTATTAGCGTACATAACAAGAAATGACGTGCGGGTAAGTACTATACCCTACGCTTTGGTGTACTGAGTTTTTCATTGTGTACAACTATACTTCAGGTCTCAAGAAACTCTCGTCACATTTACATATTCTTGAGCCGATAGATTATAGATTCTGAGCCGATCTAGACATGTAAGTTCGCGCATTCATCTCTCCATCTGTTGTTGGCAATCTCACGAGCATAAACTTTGAGATATTAAGGTGAAATTTTGTAGAGACACTTTTAGTTTTTGCACGCAGATCGCTATTTAAAATGGTCAAGAGCCACACCCACAAAAGACAAAAATGTAGTTATATCCCACAAAATTGGAACTATTAATTTGAAATATAGTAAACTTATTTATAATTAATCTATCCATCGATGTACCAAAAATGGTTGTGGTTAGATAACAGACACGCCCATAATCAATATAAATCTAAATATATGCCACAAAAATTAACCGAAGAAATTGAACTTTGGTATGCATTTCTATAATTACCTCATCCATGGTTGTGCCAAAAATGGGCGTGATCGAATGACAAACACTCCCACAATTAACAAAAAACCATTTTCAGCGTATAACTTGAAGCTGATACGTAACGTAAGCCCTATTGAGGGCGTAATCATATACTTGCCACGCCCACCGTTTGTATATAGATGTGGAAGGAATTTAAGATTTGGTCTAAGCCAAATTTATATTTCTTTAGTTTTTTTTAGTTTTAAATATTTCGTTGAAATTTAGTACAAGGACGAATGGACCGAATTGAATTATTTTTACCATCCCCTCCTTGTATACCGTTTTATTACAAAGAAAGTCTTTATATGGCCATAAAATACGGAGGTTCTCATATAAATTGAGCGAAATGGGTCGCGTGCCACGCCCACTCCACAGAAAAATCTATCAACGGGCCACAAAAATTAATTGTTTATAGAGATCTGAAAAGTATTTAAGATTTGGCTAAGTTTAGTTGCGTTTTATTTATTTTGTTTTTAATATTAATCAATAATATCGAACACCGTTTTTGATCCATACATTAATACTAGGAGATTCCTTTATGGAGCACAAGTTTCTGTATTGTGTGTGACGACCAGTTTTACACTTTGCGCCAGCTGTAGGACACGATTCATAAATGGGAAATTCGTAATAATTAGTTGTGGCGTAATTGCAAGCAAGTAAGAAAAAGGTGGCTTTGTAATAGCCTTCACCCTCTGTCCATGTAGAAACAGCACACCCTAGATGCGTATTGCGCTCATGCACCATGGAAGTGAAATGGCCAATGGGTCTAAGTTGTGTTGTGATTATAAAAACATTGCACAAGAATTAAATAACATTCCACATGACGAACAACTGTACTTACTCTCCTGAATAATCTGGTGGATAACTATCGATGTAACTTTGATGGCAACTCTTGTGTTCAGTAAACCATTGTTTGACAGCTGTATGTAAAAATTGTTCTAGGGCGGTGGCCGTGTAATATTGCCATTTTGATAAATTTTGACCAGAATATTGAAAACGTTTCGTATTGTGGCATTCGTCGTGTATCATTTCACATTGTTTCACATTCATTTCAGCCAATTTAGCCAATTCGTGGCTCCAGCTCATGGTGGTCATGCGGCAAGCTTTGTTGTACCTTTTAAGTCCACCACCAGCTACAAAATTTCTTCGAACATTATGCATTTTTGTTAGAAGATTGCGTATGCCTTCGGAGAGGGGAATGATTCTTCTATTGGAAGGGCATCTGCTATCCCAATCCTAGAATTCAATGAGTGACATAGTTATGCATACAATGCTTTTTTAAGTTTTATGTACTCACGCCATAGTTATTACAGGCAATGTGTCTGTGCCCATTGCTGCAATATTTATTTTGAATTTCACAATAATCAATTATTGCTGCTGTTGTCTGCCTTTGGCCAACAATCGTTAATGTAATGAAAAAATATGTGAATAATAGGAGTTGCATTTTAATAATAACACTTCTAAGGCTTGAAGCGTTTTCTTTTATACAATATAAACGCAAGTTACATAATTGAAACAAGAACAAATAACTATACGTACTCGTCCATTATGACATGCATTAAGGAAAACAATCATAAATTACGATATATAAACAATAATAATAATAACATGCTAAGCGTTCAATTTACGTTTTAATTGAAATATAAACAAAAACATTATTAACCAGTTCCTTTTTCCTATATATTGTGGCGAACGTGGCGCTTTGACCCCTACATTAAAAAATAATTATAACAAAAAATCAAATATGAACTGCTTTACAGTACTTTGTGACATATAATAAATTGATCAAAGACACGCCCGCTGCAAACTTTTCCGTATTGCTCATAAGGTGTAGACGGTAGGAAGTAAAAAAACTAAAATTGGTTTTAGTCAAATCTTGAATACCCTTCACATTATTTAAATTACAGTGGGTGTGGCAGTTACATGATTACGCCCTCGATTATTAAAAGTATTACGTATCAACTTCAAATTAGAATTTTACGCCAAATAAGGTTTTTTTGTAAATTGCTTGAGTGTCACTCCCCCTGATGGCATATTGATGAAAGGTTAAATATTAATTTGACTTTGTGGCTCAAGTTTTGTGGCTAATAGATAGATTTTTTCGATTGTGGGCGTGGCTCTTGAACGATTTTGCCCATTTTAAATAGCGAAGTAGAAATGTCAGCTTAATATCTTAAAATTAACAACTGTGGGAGTGTAAAAAACAGATGTCATGTAGACGGACATAAGTAGATCGATTCGGAATTTGATGTTGATGAAAAATATATATGCTTGGTAGGGTCTTTGAGGCCTTCTTCTGGCTGAAATAGCAAACTTACCATCATCGCTAGAGTGGAGGGTATAAAAAAGCTATTTTGGGCTTATGCCAAATCTTAGATACCCTCCACATGTATACGCAACATGTGTACTTATATACATGCCACGCCTACAGTGCAAAAGTGCACTTTTAATATTAATGAATTAACTCGAAGGTCTACACTGAATATGATTTTTATAAATTGTGGGCGTGTCTACTACCTTACTAAGCCTATTTTTGCCTCATTGATGGACAAGCTGATTATAAATATGTATGCGTATCAAATTTCAACTTTATAGGTAAATTTTTTGTGGCTAATAGAGAGATTTTTGTCATTTGTGAGCGCGCTTCGCCACCGATTTTATTGAATTAAATGTTGTGGCTTTATTTTTTTTTGTTCTTATGCATATTGGGGGCGTGGCCCTTGAACTTGAAACACACGTACATAAATGTTGATGCAATTTATCAACCAATGTACGGACACACGTACGGACATGACTAGATCGATTCAGAATTTGAAATGCTGAATAAGAATATGTACAAAAAACTTTGTTCAGTTTGCAGATGCTACCTTCTGGCTTGTTATTTTACTCCTTGGGAGAGCTTTCGTGCATCGGTGTTTGGTATGTTTTTACTTATTTTTAGTAACTTTATATTATTGCCAATAGGCGCTGACATCATCATTAAACATTAACATAACAAATAATTAAAAAAAGAAAAAAAAAACGTTAACAATGTATTCATGATTTTATGTAAATTTAAACAAATCTTAACATTAGTGTTCATTCAATGTGGTGCTTTCCTTCAAAAGTTCTAATGCAACAAACGATGCATACGTTACGATACAGCCTAGCAGGTACCTTAATTGGCTTTTTATGTAAATATGATTTTTGTATATATATAGCTTTTCACCTTCAAATATTTGAATAACTCTACCTTGAGGTTCATTACAAGTTCAAGCTGGACAATGATTTCATCCAGCATTTCGTTATTTTGTTATACCCTTCACATAAGATGCAACATGCAGAGGAGGGCTTTAGAGACTCTACTTTGTATGTTTGTATATTCTTGATCAGCATCAAAAACTGAGTCAATCTAGACATGAATGTCCGTACGTCCGTGTGTATGTCTGTGTTTGCCATTATAACGGTCGTAAATATTTAGATATTTAGCTTAAATTTTGTTTTGACATTTTTAGTTTTTACACCCAGATTTTTGTTAAAGATAAGTAAAATCGATCAAGAGCCACGCCCACAATCGACAAAAATCTATTTATCTGCCACAAAAATTGAGCTGCTAAGTTGAAATTTGGTATATACGTCTATAAATATTAGCTTCATCGATGTGCCAAAAATGGGCGTGGTAAATTAATTGATGCGCCCACAATCAATAAAAACTAATATAACTGCTACAAAAATTGACCTATGAACTTAAAATTTAGGTATACATATTTATAGTTATTCTTTTCATCGATGTGCCAAAAATGGGCGTGGTCGTATAGCAGACTTACCTACAATTTACAAAAAACCGTATTCAGCGTAACAATCGACTGGCAAGTTAAGGCATAAAATATACATTATTAGAAGGTGTAAGCATGTAATTGCCACGCCCACTGTTCAGATGTAAAAATGTGAAGGGTATTTAGTATTTTGGCTTAAGCTAAATTTACTTTTCTTACTTATTTTCTATTAAGTTTGGTTGTTAGAGGTGTATCCAGCTGAAGCATCAAGTGTCAAATTGTACATTATAATAATTAATTAAAAATGATAAGGAATGACTAAAGTATGTATACACAAATTAAAGTATGTATACTTACTAAAAACGTGGTGATGAAGGCGTTCGAATTAGAATATTTTTTAAAAACCTATTATACAATACATCGCATGAAAGCTATAGGTTTTTGGATTTTGTACATTTGAAAAATTTGCAAAAATTTCAATTCAATACAGATACAGTATCAACTCATAACTGAGTTACATATAACGCCTTTTAGACTCAACACAAAATTAAATGTGCACTTAATAGACAGACCGACAGACCGACAGACCGACAGACATTCTTATATGAAAAGAATACAAAAGGTGTGTTTGAATCTTAAAACGAGAACACTTGGTATATAATACTCTACAAACTATAAGTAATGAAGCTAAGATAGCGATCAAGGAAGCTTTCTTTTCCTTATTTAATAAGAGTCTTAATAGTCTTTTAATAGGAAATGGAAAACTTGGTGTTTTGGATCTTGATTAATTAAAATAATAGCCGCCACATCTTTCGAATTGTATGCGAAGATAAAATTAATTAAAATTAAATTACATTTTAACATATTACGCAGCGCTTATCATCTTTACCACATTTCAGTACATTTAATTTTGTTTTGTTTTGTTTTTCAATTAAAGGTCCCATAAAGTGTTGTTGTTTGTTCGTATTTTGTAATCAAAAGTTTATTATTTGAAGAATTTTAATTGCTTTTTAAAACATTTCAAATTCAATTCATCTTTTAGTGTATATAGTAAATAATGAAGAATAATAACTAATATAATTATTTAGTACTACAAGTGATTCCCTTTCAAGGTTAATTCCTTCTAAGGAACTAACCAACCTTTTCAACCATTTGCCACAAATATCTCAATTTGATGATGAATATTAAACAATTAAGGTTAAGTGGTCGTCAAGTTAATGAAACCCTTAAGTTGTACTATAGCGAATTGCAATATAGGTTATAAAACTGAAAAAAAAGAACCAAGATGGCGCTCGCTGTCCATTTCCATTTCTTGGTTGTGTCTATGTACCTACATATATTTCTAAATTCAAGTGATGATCATACATTTTCTAAATGATGTTTTTTATGGTACACCCTACACATAAGATAAGGGCTATACTTAGTTTGTTGTTCTGTTTGCAGCACCCCCTAGGAGGCATCAGAGTTCCTATAAATATTCTTGACCAGCACCATAACGCTGAGTCCATTTATCCCTGTCCACCCGGCCATTTGTTTGTTGTTGGCCCTTTGGCAATAACAAAATTTTAAGATATTGGGCTGAAATTTTGAATTAAATTTTCTAGTTGCTGTACATAGGTTTCTATTCAATTTGGCTGAAATCAGTCAAGTGCCACGCCCATTATCCATCGAAAAAATATCTATTATCTATGGGTTACATATATTTATAATTAGTGTATCTGTCGATTTGTCAAAAATGGGCGGGATCGTATAACGGACACGTTCACAATTTACAAAAAACCTAATTAGTTGACTTGTAAGTTTATACGTAATACATACACTATTAAAAAGCGTAAACACTTTTCTGCCACTCCTCTCGTTAGGTAGATTTGGGTATTAGGGTATTTAAGATTCGGCCTAAGCCAAGTTGAATTTGTTTTTTACTTGTTTTATTTAAAATATTGCATACTCTCACTTGAGACATATTGTACTTGGTGTTTGAACATCATCATTATTACATTACAACACATGCACATACAATAAAGTAAATAAAGGGCTACACACCGATAATCAAACAGTAAAAGTCAGGTGAATAGATCAGAGTAAGTTCCATGTATGTGTGATGTGTGTGTGTGTCTATAAAAAGCGTATAATTCTCCGACAAATACCATCATTTCTATTTAATGACACACTATGAGATCAAATAATGTTTGTTTGCCCGTCGCTTTATATGATTTCCCTTATTTTTTTTAAATCCACCACACAAGATGAAGGGATGTATAAAGTTTGTCATTCCATTTACAACAACCAGAAGAAGGAGTCAGAGATCCTACAGAGTATATGTATTCTTGATCAACATCAAAAACTGAGTCAATCTAGACGTGAATGTCCGTACGTCCGTGTATCTGTCTGTTTTTGCCATTATAACGGTTGTAAATATTTAGATATTTAGCTGAAATTTTGTACATGTTTAAAGTAAGTAAAATTGATCAAAAGCCACGCCCACAATCGACAAAAATCTATTTATCTATTACAAAAGTTTAACTACAACATGAAAAATGGTATTATTTATATAATATATAATGCGCTAAAAACGGGCGTGGTTAGAAAATAGATACGCCCACAATTTGCAAAAAGTCTAATTTCACATAAAATTAAATCTAAATTAAATTAAATACGTAAAAAAACCGCCCACGCTCATGACCACGCCCACCGTTTGTATGTAGATGCGGAGGGTGTTTAAGATTTGGCCTAAGCCAAATGTAGTTTTTTCCTTGTTTTTTTTTTCTTTTATTTAAAAATACAAGTAAAAGCCGACATGTGTGTTTATAAAGAATTTATGTAATCATAATATAACAACAACAACAATAACAACCACAACATTTTGTTGCCGCTAATACATTACTATAATTGTCATTGTTGTTGTTGTTGTTGTTATTATTATTGTTATAATTTATTATTGGTGTTGTCATAGTTTTTTTTTTTTATGTGTTCATTATTAATAAACAGCACAGCATTGCAACAGCAAAAATTTAAATATTTATTATGACCAACCAATCATTTTCCAAAAACATGTCTGAGACCTAAAAACCACCTCAAACATATCATCTTAGTATACATAGAATTTTATATAAATAACAACAACAACAATAGAAATAGGAATAGGAATAGGAATAGCAACAGCAACAGCAACAGCAGCAGCAGCAGGAGCAACAATGTTTAACATCAAAGGGTCAAAATTGTTCACAAACTATACATTAAAAGTTTCATTGTCATTTATGCAAATATTGCATATAAAAGCGTTATGGCTTCGTGCTTTTTTCATTTTTTATTCTAATCCTACTCTTCTTCTACATGTCTAAGGAAAAGTTCAGCAAACATTTCAAACAGCATGCCAGATATAATCATGGCGAAAACACCAGCAAAGTGAACAATATTTAGATAGAACAATGGCATAGACATGAACTCTAACACACACACACACACACGCACAAAAAAAAAGAGAGAGAGAGAGAAAGGGAGATTAGTATTGTCTCTAAGTAACAACAAGAACAACATCATCAGAAACATGAAATGGTTAAAAGAAAGACAGACAGACAGACTGACAGACGGACGTTATCACTAGAGAAAAAGCAAGAGTTGTTGTTGAAAAGGCTGCAGGTTGTTGACGGTAAAAAAAAATTCCCACCACTAACTTGGTGACTCTATCTAAAACACAACCCCAGCAGGCAGCAATACACGTACTGATCATATATAACGCACAACAACATACCTTATACACGAAGTTAAAAAGTCACATCATGAGACATGCTTAAGTAAGTAAGAAAGATAGAAAGAGAAAGACTAAAGGGAAATATACCTATTCGTAGCATGCAGTTGTTTGTTGTACGCTGTAAAAAGACACTGTAATAATAATCAGTAGAGAGGGGAGGATTGCTGCAGAGAATTGTCGACCTTTCTGGCTGACATTATTGTCAAGGAATTTTATAACCATATACAACGCGCGCGCTTACATATACATACATAAACATACATGTATATAATAAGTACATGAGACATGGGTTGTCTCCACCGGCATGTCGCATCATGGTACCCATGACGGGCCACTGATTAGTTAGCGTGTTTTCGTGATGCCTTGTTCAGTGCTGGCTATGTTGGCTAGCCTGCTATATTGGCTAGCTGGCTGGCTGGTGATTATGATAATGGCTGCCGTTTGCTAAACTTGAGTAGTTAGAAAACTGTGGCAGGTTGACTTGTCTGACTGACTCTTTAACTGCCTGTCTAGCCATACGTATGGCTTTTTCCACATTTGGCAGTCTAACTGCCTATCTGCCTGCCTGCCTGCTTGCCTGCTTGCCAGCGTGCATCAGTCAAAGTTTTGTATGTAAACATTGGCTACAACATAATGTTTTATTATATGTTCTAGTGATTTATTATCATTTGATTTTAAAGAGGCAGACGCCTAAATACAAAACGCACACACATACTTGGGAACGTAATAGTCGAAGCCTTAACATATACCACTTACTGCGTATATGTGTGTGTTTGTGTGTAACATCTCAACATGAACTTATTGTATATAAATTTTTCATTTAAGTGCCGTCAATGAGATGCAATTACACAAAACAGCAAAAAAAGAGAAAACTTTATGCAGTCTCCAGCTGTAAGTATAGAACAATACAAAGCCAGCATATATATGTACAACATTTATTCGTGAATCCATAATTATTAATAGGACAATGTTTTTCTTTTATGTGATACCAAAGAACCAAAGCATAGAAGAGTGGAGAAGGTATCAAAGGTATTGCATTAACTATTTACGGTAGGGTATTAGAGTTATATTTTATAAAAGTAAGTTCTATCCCCTTCGTAAGTAACATTTAAAGATAGATTTGGAAGGTTTGCACGTTTGGAAAAGAAGCTGTTATATAGAAAAATCTTATACAGTATGATGTAACAAAAGTGGACAGACGGACCGAGGTGAATTTCGAAGGGTCAACAAGGCAAAGGGCAGAGCGACAATCAACTAGGCAGATGAGAAACATATTTATAGATTCTCTATAAGTTGTTGTAAACGTAATAAAGATGGACAGACTGACAGGTAGATTGACAGACCCATCAAAAACAATGGATGGATAGACGAGCAGATTAAGAAGCGCCCAAAGGGGTAAAAAAAGTTTTATAAATTTAGAAAGGGACAGATGGATAAATGGACATGAAGACAGATCCTGTACATCCAGAACAGATGGACAATTGCATAATCGCTTAGCTTTATGGAAAGGGGAAAATATATTTTTAATAAGATGAATTGTATGGGCGAGTAAACGGGGTGACGTGTGTATGTAAATAGGGACATATGTGCGGACAAACAGAGAGGTGGACACATTAGCATTAGATGGATAAACAGACAGATGGATATATAGTCAGAGGGATAGACGGAAGAGATGGATAGAGGAGCAGACAAATTGACATAGAGGCGGACAGAAGTTAAGATGGACAGATGAATAGATGGTTGCAGAGAGGCATGTACCTGATTTTGAATTTTTGCCAACTAAAGTTTTTTGTAAATCATGTACGTGTCCCTTATGCGATCATGCCCATTTGGAAAAGCTAAATATTTATATATATGCTGAATTTTCATTTTGAACCTAATAGATAGATTTTCGTCGATTGTGGGCGTGACTCTTACCCGAATTTATTCAATTTAAATAGCGATCTACGTGCCGAAACGAGAAATTCTATACAAAATTTCAGATGAATAAAAAAATGATAGTGCGAACCACAGTAAAACGGAGGGACGGACGGACATATCCAGATCGATTTAGATTTTTATGACCATATATACTTTATATATAGAATCTTTCACTAAGGTAGAGCGTCTAATATTTATACCCTCCACATAAAATGGGAGGTATACTAAGTTTATCATTCCGTTTGCAACACTCTCCAAAGTGTATATATTCGTGATCAGCATCAAAAATTGATTTGATCTGCGATTAAATTGACATTTTCTATAGACACTTTGATATTTAAATTGGGCAAAATCGATTTACAGTCCCGCCCACAAACCATAAAAATATATTTATCTGCCATAAAAATCGAGCAATTAAGTTGAAATTTAAAACATTTATGTATTTCTAATTACTCCATCCATTCGGTACATATATCTTCCAATGATGTGCCAAAAATGGGTGAGGTCGGATAACAGATCCGCCCAGAATCGAAAACCATAGTCAGCATAAAACTGGATTTTTAGGTTGATACATGATATATACACTATTAGAAGGCGGAATCATTTATTTGCCACGCCTACTATTTGTATGTATATGAGGAGGAGGGTATTTAAAATTTGGTCTAAGCCAAATTTAGTTTTATTTTTTGTTTCTACTAATTTCCAGCAAGAAACCAAAAACAATAAATTATAATATATTTATAAACGACAAGTATGTAAAATACAATAAATATAACACAATAAAAGTGTGCAATTTTATTTTTAATATTTAACATAAATTATCAAAGTAAAAATTTATGGTAATTTTCTTTAACATGATTTATGTCTCGGTTACGCATTACATGTTTATACGTATATACTCGTATACGTTTTAATATGCATATATATATATATGTATATATGTATATGTGTATAAACAACAACTACATCACCATGTACCAAATATCTTTAGGCGGTGCATCTATGGCAGAGTTACCGTGCATTTACTCGATGTAGAATCTACTGCAGCCATCAGGTTCATATAATATAAAATAGTAATAAAAATGTTTGGTTAATCCTCTCTTAAGCCCTTAAAACTAATTTTAATAGGTTCAACACCATCCATGACAGCAGCAGCATCAGCATCAGCAGCAGCCGCCAACTTGAGACGTGAAGATGTGGAGGTGCTTTGAAGCACTTTACCGAACATAGTTTCGAGTGTCGAACGTTCAGCTTAGAGCCAGTGGCGGATGTCAGTGTATGTGCGTGTATGTTGTCGATAACCTACTCACTCCCTGTGCCTTTTTAATTATCCTATATAAGCCTCCATACGTGTTAGCTGTTGAAAATCATTTAGATTAAAGTCTGCGCAAATATTGGTTACGCTTACGCTTACGGTCGGCCGGCTCTCGTACACTAATTATTTTATTATTAATTTTTTACACTTCTATTGGAGCATTGGTTACAGTTAGTTAGTTAAATTTAATGAGAGTTCAATCTTTGTTGTTGTTGTTCATCACAATCTTTCGTGAATAATTAGTTTATACGTGAGCAGTGAATACTGAGTAGTGGTTAATGATTAGTACGTTTAGCAGCAAATCGTTTAGGTTATGAGATGAGTCATTTATATAAAATTGTCGTTGTTTTAATATCATTACTAAGAGTTAATCAATGACAAATACATAGCAATTCTGTAATTTTCCTTTTTTTAATGCATGTTTATTTTGGAAATGATATATATAATCGCTTGACTTGGGTGTAAATTATTATTAAATGTATAATTTTTTTTTATTAATAAATTACATCATAATTATTATTTATAGAAAGGCAGCGTAAACTATAATTTATAATTTTATGAAAGATTTTATTAATTAAGTACTGTACCGTTACGTGTTGTACATCAAAATGAAGAAAAACCGAATAAAAATGGGTTTATGGGGAAATTTTAAATACACACCACATTACGCCTTCTAACACGGACTGATATGACTACATCAACACAGATTTTAAAGCTAATCAAATTAAGGGCTGCTGGGCGTTACTCCCGCCTCCTATTTATGTGGATGATACAACAATAAATCTATGTAAAAAGCTTTACAAGGAATAAGGCTTAAAATTTTAAATCCGACTTAACTCGTACAGCGTAATTAAATACTTGTCACGCCCATGGCTTATGTACAAATGTGATAAGATTTTGCTCAAGTCAAATTTGGATATATTACTTGATTCTAAGTTTAAGGTCGCTACGTCCTCTCAGATGAAGTAAAAGCTTAACAGTTGAATCCCTCATAAGAGAGGTAAACAGTTTACATGTAGTACTAGAGGAACCGAATATTGGATGCTCTAACTTATTATTGCAACTAGAAGGTGGGTAAGGTCGGCATGGTGTCTGCAATTGTAGAAATTTTCAGCTGAACCCCAATTTTAGAAAAATGAAAAAAAAGTTAACCATGCGCTCATTTCTGAAATATCTTTTCATAGAGTTGTTGTTCTTATTGTGCATTGTCAATTTTATTTATTATGCGTATGTAAAAATTCATTCATAACACTTTTGTTGTTGTTGTTGCTGTTGTTGCTGTTGTTACTTATGCTGTGTTTTATGGTAAAGTGTCAGTAAAATGCCGCCAGCATTTAAAGCTACATGGGTCAGGACCGAAAATAACTCTATAACACGAACACCATTATTCCACACAGTATGATATTGGCATCATTTGAAAGATGAAAAATAATATAAAGTCTTTATACCTGCTGGTTACTCTCGTTTGTCCGGCATAATATATGACACAACAGTACGTAACTTAATTAACCGCGTTTATAATGAATTGAGGAAATTCTAAAACCAAATGAAATTTTATTTTACTTATATTCTTAATAATTAATAATAATAAAAGAAAAAAACAAAACAAAAAATTTTAATTTTGCATGCTGGCTTATGGGCACAAAATAGATAAAAGGGCACTCTACTATAACAGATATTAGCTTAAGGTCCTTGGTGTCCCTTCTTGTGATGTTCAACATGAGCACAACTTGTTGTTATTATTGTTAATATAATGGTTGATATGGCCTAATTCATAATTATAAAGTTTGTGACCATTCTTCTGCTCATCTTATGCTCCGGCCTTGTTGTTCATCGTATAGACGTGCATGGAGAGCGGCCGATTGGCATATCAAAGCTCAAGCTCAAGCTCAAAAATAAAACGCCCCTTTTGCAACTTACTAATTGGTTCTAATTTGAGCCTTTCAATCGTTTACTTAATCGTTTGGTATGATCGACATGATCAACGCTATTGTACAATATGTTTGTTGTTATTGTTCGTTTCATCATATTTTGTTGTAATGTTATGCATGAATTATATATGCTAATGAAGTTGTTGTAACTTGAGTTACACAACGAAATGTATGCATATGAGAAAACTGCAGCAGTAGCAGTAGCAGTAGCAGTAGTAGCACCAACAACAAAAACAACAAAAAAACTTTAGTAGTCATTTAATATTAAACACGTGTCAACGTTGTAAAACAAATGCTGGCATCATATTACAATGCTTCAGTTTCTAAGGACCGATCCAAGGTACAAAATAATAATAATTGTGCACATATTTGTTATTATATCAAATTATTACAATTTATTGTTGTTGAAAATTACAAACAATACCTTATACCCATCTACTCTATTAACATATGCAATATCATACTATATACAATATATTTTTTCATATTCTACAAACTTTAGGCTTAACAAATAATTAATTATATTTTATAATGTATTAATAAAACAAGGTGCAGTGTCCTACACTATTGATAAATTAAAAGTTAGTGGCAGTGTTGGTGACCGTGCTTCCAAATGCGGTTGGGGTATATTTTTGTCTCCCTATTGGAAAACTGCTTTAAATACAACAAATAGCGTAACATTTGGATGTGAGCACAGTTAGATAATGTCCAAAAAAAAAAAAAAACAAAAACAAAAAAAAAACTATCACCTAGAAGTATTGCCCGTTACATTTTTCAAAGTATAAAAATATATATTTTTGGAAGCTGCAATCATTGGTTAAAGAAGACCTTACGAAATAAGCAAAATTCACGTAGAGCCCATTCTGACCATGAAGAAGACATTATACTTCGGTGGCCACATCAGCCAAGTACAGTCGTCGTGGTGTTTGCATTTTTCAAAGGGTGCATATTTTGCAACATCCACTGATGGTGATAGCCGTGGTTTTATTATGTCCGATAACAGCAGTACTAGTAAAAGTAATGTCTTCTCCACATCAAATGGCGCAGGCATCACTCGTTTTCGCAGATCCTTTATAAGAATTCGGTCAATATCTGTTCAAAAGGGAACAAAATATCTCGACAACAACTTCCAAACAAGCAGATACTCGATTGAAGGAAGCACATCGCTATCTGCTCGAAAAAAATGTACAAAATAAATTGATTAAAATACAGAAAAAGTCTCCGTTCTGGTTCATCATCGCCGCGCCCTTTTCAGTTTTGTACACAAAGTGTTTGACTGACTGCAGAGTATTGTGATACGGAGCGTTTTTCTCTGCAGCAGCGCGGTGGTCTGTTTCATTTTCTTTCTACAGCCCAGCCCAGCGCGACGGTCTGTACGCTGCGCACATTAGCTCGCCGCCAAAACGAATGTAAAGGCAGCTAACCAGTGGTACCACGCGGAGGTTGTGCGTCAACTTGAAGCGGGCAGAGGCCAGGATAGTTCTGGGCTTCGCCAAGTTCAAGCCGATCAGAGACGTTGCCTGGCATGCTCACTTCCATACCACCTTGAAGCAATTCGCTTCAGTTTAAAAAGTACAATACAGGGGATTAAAAAAAAAATTACTCGTTCGTTCGGCTGGACTTTGGTGTGGGCGATCTAGTGATGGAGCATTTGAAGGATAAATTTCAGAAATGAATAATTTTCTGTCAAACCTAACGTGATGTATATGGATCGAGTTCACGTTCAGAACAAGCAACAATTTGGTTTCATCTCATTTAGATTTAATCTTATTTAGAGATGAAACTATTCGTTATTCGGAGATACAAAAAGCTTCGCAAGAAACACTTTTGCGAATGGTTATGAAGGAACAGAGTGTTGAATCCATCAATCATTAGTCAGCGTCTTTCTATAAGTTTGAAATGGAAACACTTTTAGCTGAGAATAAGGAAAAAGAATCTACACGTGCCGCTTTGTGTTTGGTGTCTTTGTCCAAAAACAATATCGATATGCTGATAAACATTATAATAAAATAATCAAATAATCGAATGCACGAAAAATGAATAAAATAACTTAACTGGATCTATCAATAGTTTGTGTAGTTAAATGCAATACAAGACTCCAAGTAATATTTTTTTAATTTTTCAAATATATTTTTATTTGTGCAAGGACTCACCCTTCATTATATGGTTTCGTTTATATATTCATTTGGTGAATTTCTTGAACATTTTCAAGCCTCCACTTGCTTGCCTTTACTACATGTTTTCTGCCGCTTTTCCTCTGGTATTCCGCTTGATATGATGTGTGTGGATAGTGGATTGTTTCGTTCTTCTTTTCTACTTCTTTTAATACTAATTTTCGTTTTTCGTTTCTATTGTTCTCGTTACATCATCTGTGGTGCGGGACTTTAAATCAATCAAAAAGTCTCGTCTATCAATTTAATTTGCACCCATGCGTGAGACTAAATAGCGGGTTTTGTTCCAAGCATCAAGGCATTGGAAATCAATTCTCGTTAATAAATTTCTTTGTTTGAGCACAATGTGTTGATAATCACATAAGCTGGAAAGCGAATCTTTCCATTTTTTCTGGCATCTATTTCACAATTAAAATAATTATTAATTAATTAATTTCCCAATAAATGAATCACTTTTTTTTAGGAATGTTTCTTACATTTTATTAAAATATGCTGCATTTGTTGGAATATTCTTAAAATCGCTTGGACTTTCATGCGCACGGATTGTATGTGTGCTTTGTACAAATTTTTCTCTAAAACTGCTCTTTCCTTTGCGTTTGTACTTCCTTATATATTGAAAAAAATCTAACAAAAGGTAAATTGATTTTCTTTTTATTAGCAAAGTGTATACAGTGCCTTTCTCTATATTCACATATAAAAACTAATGATTTAATAACGATTTACCCTAAATATAGAACATGTTGTTTTGCAAAAAAAAGGGAAACGGTTATGGTTGGGCATGGTCGACTATTTAATATCCTACACACGGTAATAAACATAATTTGAAAATAGGAAAATAACTGAATTTGATTTAGATAAAATCTTCAATACATTCTATCCCTATATACAAACTGTGGGCGTGGCATCATTCATTCATTAAGCTTTTTAGCTCTGTATGTAATATGTACCTGTACAAAAACACTTTTTTTTCTACAAATTGTGGGCGTATCCGTTATACGGCTATACCCATTTTAACTTCAAAGTTCAATATTTGTGGTTGATAGATAGAATTTTGTTACTTGTGGGCGTGGCCTTCAATCGATCTCAACAATGCGCGATCTGCGTGTAGACACTAGCAGTTTTTGTATAAAAAATTTGAAATATCCTTGAAACCCTTTTGAAAGTGGATAGATTTGGACCATTTGTAGTACCCTTCCCCAAATAAAATTTTTTTTTTATTTCATAAACGAAAAATAATTAAGTCGTAGCATTATAGTCGGTCAAGCCCGACCATCAAATACCCTACACTACGTCCTATATTATTATTCATTTTAATGTTTTTCTTTAATAAATGAAAAGTTTTATTTTTTATACCACTTTTATTAAAATGTTTTTTCTTTAATAAATGAAAAATTTTATTTTTTTATACCTACTTGTGTTTTTAAAAATTTCAAAGTGATACATATGTCACAAAAAAATTTTTTGTTTGTTTGTTTATGAAATCTAAAATATTTTTTTATATGGGGGGTTCTAAAAATGGTCCAATCTTATTCATTTTCAAAAGGGTTTATTTTTGGGCCAATACATATCCTTGTACCAAATTTCATCGAAATATCTCAAAAAATTATGGGACCTTATATGAGGAGAGGTTCTAAATATGGTCCAATCCGGTCCATTTTTAATATGGTTCCTTTTTGGATCGATACAAATCCTTGTACCTAATTTCATCAAAATGTCTTAAAAAAAGCGACCTGTAACATGCGCACAAAATTACATGGACAGATGGACGGATAGACATATATGGTTAAATCGTTTAGGTTTTGATTTTGAATCGGTCAGAATAATTGAAGGTAGGTGTGGCATTCGCCGTTTAGGCGTTACAAACATTCACACAAACTTAAAATACCGTTTGCCACAAGTGCCGCGTATAAAAATTGCGAAGCCCTGCGAAAAAAAAATTTTCTTTTTAAGAATTGTGTCAAATAACGTTAACTTAAGAATCATTTAATTTTGTTTTACATTTATAAAGGTACCCAGCCTGAATTAATGGCTTAAAGCATTACAACTACAACAATAACAACAAAAGAAAAAAATATCAAAAAAAAAAAAAAAATGGTAGTCATTTAATATTAAACATGTGTCAACTTGTGAAAGAAATGCTAGCACAACTGTATTAACATGAAATATTTTTGTAGCAGGCTTTGCTTTGCCTACATAGCCTCATAGCTACATGTATTGAAAACATGAAAAATAAAAATCATTTTGTTACAAACATTTCTTTTGATAAGACGTTCAGATTTTTATTTCCTATATTTTATTCAAAATATACAGAAGCAATATATATAATATACATATTTTTTAAATATTTAACAAATTAAAAGTTAGTGTCGGTGTTTGTGACCGTGTTTCCAAATACGGTTGGTGTATATTTTTAGTCTCCCTATTGGAGAATTACTTTAAATACAACAAATGCCCTAAAGTTTGGATGTGGGTATAGTTTGATAATATCCAAAAAATAAAAAAAAAAAAAACAAAATAAATGGTCACCTGGAAGTAATGCCAGTTATATTTTTCGAATTATAAAAATATATATTTTTGGAAGCTGTAATCATTGGTTTAAAAAAGGCGTTACGAAATGAACAAAATTCAAGTAGAGCCTATCCTGACCGTGAAGAAGACATTATGATTATACTTCGGTGGCCACTTCAACTCACTCAACCCAAGAAAAGTCGTCGTGGTGTTTGCATTTTTCAAAGGGTGCATATTCTGCAACATCCACTGAAGGTGATAGCTGTGGTTTTATTAGGTCCGATAACAGCAGTGCTAGCAAAGGTAATGTCATCTCCACATCAAATGGGCAGGCATCACTCGATATCGCAGAAGACGCTTTTTAAGAAACCGGTCAACATCTGTTCAAAAGGGAACAAAAACATTATAATAAAATAGTAAAATAATCTAATGCTAATTGATTGAATGAACTGTATTTATCAATAGTTGGTTTAGTTAATAGTTGCAAAACAAGAATCCAAGTAATTAATATATTTAACATATATATTTATAAATATATATATAAAATTAACAATTTAAATTGGTTGTAATAATTATTTGATTTCATTTGAACCACACATAGCTACTCCAAGTTTTAGAACTTGAAGCAGTAGGCTAGTAAGAAATATTCGATTGGATATTGTAATGGATAAGGAAAAAATGAACTTCGCATAGTATATTAATGGTAATAGTCAGTCATCAGATAGATGGAATGATTATAATTAATGTTAATTTTGTGTGTTTTCCTTGGCAACCACATTTGCACAAATGTATGCGTTATTCAGAGGGTTCCCTTTCTTATTCTTTTTCTGTTTTTCCGTTGCCACTCATGCTTGACGATGACCTACATCGTCGCAGTAGATGAATTTGGTTTATTAATGGCAGGTCGTCTTTTAGCTAAAGGCAGGTCATCATCGGAATCACTCAATGTTAAATCCACTGTTTCACTGTTTGTTGTGGGTGTGGGCTGTTCATTGGAGATAACGGTATTTGATGTTGTGCTGGCAGCTACAGCTTTTATCGGTTTAATATCATCCGTAGTGATAAGCCCAATATCATCTGAAATCACTTCCACTTTCTCTACTGGTTTGTTGCGTGTATCCAACCCTTGTGATTCATTGCGTAAGCTGTGCGTACACCAAGAGCTGTCCTTGTGCAATTGTATTTCAGTATCATTAGACTTTAATAAATTTGAGGCTAAAACTTCTTGGAAATATTCATCGATTACAAGGTTATCGAAAGCAGCTGGCTTATCGTATACTGGGCAATTCCAGGAGGGTTTGCGTTCATTCATTTGAAGATACAGATTAGCATCAAAACGTTGCAAATGCGAACATGTGGGTGCACGACAGGGTGTCAATATTTTCATTTTACCCAGTGGACAATTCAATGATACCTTTAACATGGTGGTCGCTATCGCACAGTCAGCTTCCTCACGTAGTTTTTCTTTGATGAGAGCTCTGGTGTAATCGGCCGGCTTAACACCATTAGTTTCCAGTCTTTGCAAAAGCTAAGCCGATGTTAATTTTTTCACCAAATAGACTGCAATATAGTAACCACGTGTATAGTCCGGTGACCATTGCACTGTTATAATATTTGTAACAGTTGGCGACAATTTTACATTTGATGTCACATTATGTGGACGTGGTGGGCGTTTCGGACATTTTTGTGGTAAAGTATGAGGCAGTTGACACATTTTATTGTTTACTTTGACTACTACACTGGGTGGAAAACAGTCGTCTTGGTCACATGAAGTCTCTAATAAACAGAAACGCAATTGCACCTGAATGGCATGTTCAACTTTGGAGCTATTCCGTATATCGCGATTGGACGCAATCTCAGAAACTTGCGGAGGTGTTAGTGTAAAATAGAATGGCACCTCTTGCACGCGCTGAGCATTCCATGGTACCAATGAGGACGGCTTGATGAGTGTACCCAATATATCATAGAATGTCAGTTTTTTTAAGCGCACATCCGGATCAATTGGCATTTGCGTTGGAATGGTGTGCAAAAATGGTATATTACCCGGCGGCACAGATAATGAGAGATTGGGCGGTGCTGCTGCATTCATAATCTGCTGGGCGTTTGGAGCATTAGCAGTTGCAGCCACTAAATTTACAGCATTGGCTTGCGTTTGCATTTGGGAATACATTCGCTAAGTATCTGAGGGACCGTATTTGTTGTTATTTTGTGTTTGTATTTGTATTAAATACTGTAGTCTCTGTTTTTGTATGTTTAGAATACATTTGTTTTTAACTTACTGACTTGTCAAAATTTTTCAGTACTTGTAAAAAACATCTCATCCTGTGAAAACCTTTTTGTCTTTAATAAATAAAATATATAATTCTCGCTATTCATTATCAAATAAGAGTATTGTATGGACTGTTGTTCGATAATAGATTGTGCGTACACTTCGCGGATTTTATGGGAAACTAATTCGAAATTAGTGCGTAGCAAAGCTATTGTACGTCGTTGGTAGTCAATTTTACGTCCAGCAAATGATATATTCAAAAATGATAGAATTTTCTGCAGCCCAAGTACGCGTAAAAGGCTTAACACATCCTCGCATTCCTTTTACGACATGTCTGCTTTGTTTCCATCGTTTATAAAATTTTCAAGCAAGTATTTTTTTATATAGGTCTACTTTGTTTCCACCATTTATACGATTTTCAAGCAAGTATTTTTTTATATAGGTCTACTTTGTTTCCACCATTTATACGATTTTCAAGCAAGTTTTACATATATTGCGACATTCCAAATTTCATTTATTATGTTGAAATACATTTTTTTTAAGAATTAATCCCTTTTATATGTTTTTCTAAATATTTTATGAAATTTTCTTGGTTTTGGTATATTCTTTCATTTTCTTTTGGGTTTTGTGCTTATTTAATATGCATTTGTAAGAAAAAAAGAAAAAAAATAATGTTATAGTTTTTATAAAAAAATCGACAAAAAACTCTTTATCTGCCACAAAAATTGAGAAACTCGAAATTTGGTATGTACATCTGTGGATATTATCTTCATCCGTATGCCAAAAATGGGCATATTCGGATTACATACACGCCCACAATTAATAAAAATCTTTATATCTGCTATAAAAGTTGACCTAGGAACTTGAAATTTGTACACGCATACATAGTTATCCCATTGAATGACGTGCCAAAAATGGACGTGGTCGGTTAATAGACACGCCCACAATTTACAAAAAACCATATTCACCATAAAACTCGAGTTGCATGCTGATACGTTATACATACACTATTAGAGGGCGCAATATATATATTTGCCACGCTCACCGTTGTGGAGGTGGTGGGTATTTAAGATTTGGCCTAAGCCAACGATGAGTAGTGTAGGGAGCCTTCGGATTATTGGGATGATCAATGTGGCACATCTAGTTATAATCCTTTCAATTATACTAAGAAAGCAGAAATATTACGTAAACCAGTTGGTATGACACCAACTCAACGTAACGCTCTCCGTGAAACTGAACGTAAACGTTTACAAGACGTTTTCAAAGAAAAAAGTGTCTTTTCCTCACTAAACTCATATGTATTAGAATTGTGTCTGCACGCAGTTTAAAATTTGTTAAATATTTAAAAAATATGTATATTATATATATTGCTTCTGTATATTTTGAATAAAAAATAGGAAATAAAAATCTGAACGTCTTATCAAAAGAAATGTTTGTAACAAAATGATTTTTATTTTTCATGTTTTCAATACATGTAGCTATGAGGCTATGTAGGCAAAGCAAAGCCTGCTACAAAAATATTTCCTGTTAATACAGTTGTGCTAGCATTTCTTTCACAAGTTGACACATGTTTAATATTAAATGACTACCATTTTTTTTTTTTTATATTTTTTTTTCTTTTGTTGTTATTGTTGTAGTTGTAATGCTTTAAGCCATTAATTCAGGCTGGGTACCTTTATAAATGTAAAACAAAATTAAATGATTCTTAACTTAACGTTATTTGACACAATTCTTAAAAAGAAAATTTTTTTTTCGCAGGGCTTCGCAATTTTTATACGCGGCACTTGTAGCAAACGGTATTTTAAGTTTGTGTGAATGTTTGTAACGCCTAAACGGCGAATGCCACACCTACCTTCAATTATTCTGACCGATTCAAAATCTAAATCGATTTAACCATATATGTCTATCCGTCCATCTGTCCATGTAATTTGGGTCCCGCCCTGAAACGGAGCACCGGCATAGGTGTTTCGTCCAAGGATCACGGGGCAACAGCAAACCTGCTACTGTTGACATATATCTAAGAGCCTGGATAAGTTCCAGGACTCATAAAACATTGTAGCAAATAAAATTAAATGGGCTACCAACCCATGGGCAATAGGCTGTCCAAAGTTGGAGGATCAAATGATCACCAGTCCTACCAGAGACTAAGTCTGGTACCGCGGGGTACTGGAGCCCCAAGGACCTAATGGTTCTTGCCAGTACGTACTTTCGGGTAGGCCCCTCTGTGGGAGCATCACGGGGGCTGTGGTCATTATGCTTGGGAGTGCATGACATAAAACCCTTCACCAAAGGGGTGAACTATATAGCCTATGATGTAGTTCTAAAGTTTGGTACTTCCTTCGGGCGGGGCGCTCGGGACGCTTAAAAAACCCCAAACAATATAATCTAAATATCTAAATATGGTCCAATCCGGTCCATTTTTAATATGGTTCCTTTTTGGATCGATACAAATCCTTGTACCTAATTTCATCAAAATGTCTTAAAAAATGCGACCTGTAACATGCGCACAAAATTACATGGACAGATGGACGGATAGACATATATGGTTAAATCGTTTAGGTTTTGATTTTGAATCGGTCAGAATAATTGAAGGTAGGTGTGGCATTCGCCGTTTAGGCGTTACAAACATTCACACAAACTTAATATACCGTTTGCCACAAGTGCCGCGTATAAAAATTGCGAAGCCCTGCGAAAAAAAAATTTTCTTTTTAAGAATTGTGTCAAATAACGTTAAGTTAAGAATCATTTAATTTTGTTTTACATTTATAAAGGTACCCAGCCAGAATTAATGGCTTAAAGCGCTACAACAACTACAACAACACAACGAAGCACACAAATCATTTAATTTGATTTCTGGCACAGTCACAATCATTAATAAAATTTAAAATAAAACAAAGAACTTCATCGCAACGAAAGCGGGATTCATTCGAATAAAAAAAATTTATACAAATCGCCACAAACATACCGCTTACCAATGTACAGAAACTATAAGAACAAGTGAGTTTGGTGTTATGGCAACATTTTGGTACAGGTCACGTAAGTGTTAGCACAAGTTCTCAAAAAAAAAGAAGCAAAAATACAATCGAAGCAATACAACAACAACAATAACAACAACAATAAATTGCAAACGGTTAATATTAAAAGAAGAAAAGAAAGTGCTTATTCACAAAAAGAAAAAGAAGAAGAAGAAAAACAACAGACAGAAATAAAACCATAACCAAAACGAAAACTAAAACGAAAATTAAAACTAAAATATGATGCTAATCTCGGTAATCATTGGTAGCGTGGTGTTGGCCGTTCATATCACAGCAGCTGCTTATGTATATGAAGCACCAAGTGAAAAACCTTTTAATATCCCTGTAACCAATAATGGTAGCGAAGAGGAGCCGTATAGAAACGAATGCAGTAACAAATGCTGTAAGTTGCAAGAGCTTATGTGATGTGAGCATGTGTGAGGATCGCCCCCAACAAAACGCCAACAAATTATTACTTGCTAGAGCCATTTTGTTGCATATATTGCATGTATGCTTGTATGTGTGTATGTATGTGAATTGTGGGCTTTTCTTTTCTAGATTGCGGCACACCGAGTGTCAATCGGATTGTTGGCGGAGTTGTGGTGCGCCAAAATAAATATCCCTGGACAGCTCAATTGGTCAAGGGTCGCTATTATCCACGTCTGTTTTGTGGAGGATCACTGATTAATGATCGTTACGTGTTGACTGCTGGACATTGCGTGAAAAACAATCGTCGTGATCAAATAACTGTACGTTTGCTGCAGTTGGAGAGATCCTCAAATAATCCCGGCATCAACAGACAAGTATGTAAGAGACAGAGAGAAAAAGAGAGGGAGAGAGAGAGAGAGAGAGCAAGACAGAAATGATAGCCATGACAATAGAAATTGCAAAATGCAAAATACAAAGTTTTCCTCAGTCTTCTTCTTCCACTGTGTTTTTCACTAAAGTTTACTTGGGCCAGAGATGCTCTAAGGTTTGAAAAAATGTTTATAACTGGCAAGCGTTTAATGAAAAAAATTTCCAATCGAAACGTATCAGAATGATTCATGATATGCTTCTGCCCGTCTTTCTCTCCGTCTGATTTAGTAAAACTAGGGCACAGTTTTCCGATTTTTCTTTTTTCTTCCCTCAAACGTGAGGAACGTCTGCTATAACAGATACTTTTTATACCTTTTAAAATATCGCGTTTTAATTACAATATATTGTCATTCTGTTTCTTTAACTGGCGGTTTATTTATTAGTAAAGCATAGGAAAATTAAACCCGAAAATCGCATCACTTGAACTTGGGTATTGTACGTTAGGCTGTCTGTATATCCAATTGTATCATTTTATATGGGAAGGGGTCCTAAAAATGGTCCAATCAGCTGCATTTTCAATAGGATTACTCTTTGGGTCAATACAGGTATAACTATAACAAATTTCATTAAAGAATATTAAAAAATGCGACCTGCGCATAAATTTACATAAACAGACTGACGGACAAACGGAAGCAGCTAATGGAATTCAGATTTTGATTTTGAACTCTTTGCCGCACAAACTTAATATATTCTTTGTCACGAGTGGTGAGGGGTATAAAAACTACACCAAAACAAACTTTTTGAATCTCTTTAATGAATATTTTGTCAGTCTGTCTACTTATCTGTCTTAGGTGTTCTATTTGGTTTATGATTTATATGTCTTTTTAGTTCCTGCCTCTCCTTCCTATCTATCTCTAAAAAATACACCTGACACATTTTGATTATTAGTCCCATCAGTCTGTCTGATATATCCTTACCTGTGGTCACCACTGATTCACCATAAAAGTATGATTTTAACTTTTCGTTAATAATTAATCGTATCGTATCATTTTTTTCCTGAAATGTTTATTCCTTATTCATCTGTACGAAATAATAATAATAAAAAGTTATGTTCCGTTCGGCTAGGTGATCAAAATCAACATACATCCTGAATATGATGCCACACGTATCGTAAATGATTTGGCGTTGTTACAATTAAATGAACCTGTACCATTTTCCAGTGGTATTAGGCCGGTATGTTTGCCAACTTTAAATCAAAACTTTGAAGGTCAAAAGGTAAGCCATGAATCAGTTTTAATGAAACTTAAGTACAATAATTTCGTTACAATTAATTCATTAAATTAGGCTATAGTAGCTGGCTGGGGTTTGGTTAAGGAGGGTGGCGGCATTTCGAATCATTTGCAAGAAGTCACTGTACCCATACTCACCAATGAGGAATGTCGTAATACTCGTTATAAGAATAAAATTCAAGACGTTATGCTATGTGCTGGTTATGTGGATCAAGGCGGTAAAGATGCTTGCCAGGGTGACAGTGGGGGCCCTTTGATTGTAAGCGACGGTCGCTACAAATTAGCGGGTACATTATTTATCTTGACATTTTTAATAAACATTATGAGTTTTATTTAAATTATGTTTGATTGCAGGCTTGGTTTCGTTTGGATTCGGTTGTGCTCAACCGAATGCACCGGGAGTTTATACACGGGTTAGTAAATTTGTTAAATGGATTTATGATGAAACTACAAACAGTTGTTATTGCTGATGGGCTGACCTTCTCCTCAGTCTAGTATTCTATTAAATTGAATGAAATATTGCAATAAACTGTTATTAATAATTTGCAGTTTAATGAAACTTTTATTTGATGTTAAATGGAATTATTACTTATTTTAATGGCATTGTGTGATCATGACATGATCGAAGATGACTTTTGTCGATTTTGGGTGTGGCTCTCAACCAATTTTGTATAAATTAAAATAGCAAGCTGCGTGCAGAAGCTCGACATGTATGAGACTCCTAAACAGCAAACGCCACAACCCATCCGATCAGAATTGATTTATCCATGTCCGTCTGTCCTTTCATGTATTTTTTGTAATCAACCTACCTGGCAATAGTCTTCTGGGACACTATTGAAAATTAGTCCATTTTTAGGACGCCTTCCCATATAACACCATCATTTAACATAACACCCCAGATATGACGACAATAAAAATTAATATTATTTGTTTTTTTAAATGTAGTAAAATTTATTAATTAGCTTGGTAAGGGACTGTGTCAAATTTGGAGCTGACACAACTTATTTTTCGAATCCTTTTCCATATAACAGTTTTTTACAACAAGAACCCGCATTAACTGATTTAACTCATTTTAATTAAAAGAAACTAATAGTGTAAGGTATTAAATGGTCGGCTAGGAGCGACTAAAATATTTGTATTTGTTATACTTGCATTGGTTGGTTGAAATGGATAAGAAGGACGTACAGACTTTTTAGAATTTTTTGATTAATTTGTATTACTTTGTTTCTTCTTTCTTTCGAATGTTGCAATTGTTACATTAAATTTATTATGTCACCTGTTGGCCATAGACTCACACTTAAATATTTGCATAAACGCTTCAACGTGATTGTAAATCTGCTTGCTTTCTAGCCACGCAATTCGCATTTTTTTTCTTTATTATTATATGTGTGCATAAATTTAAGATGAAAATATTAAATGAAATATATGTAGTTCAGGCCATTTACTGTAGAAGGCTGTAAATCACACTAACCTCCTTTTTGTCGTTGTTGTTGTTGTTGTTGTTGTTGTTGTCTTCTCTCGCCTACTATGCATAAATTTAACGTTTGATCCATCCCTCCCTCTCTGACTATCTATGAATATATAAAGGTGTGTATTTTTGTGTGTGAGCGCCCGTTGTGTGTGTGTTTGTGCATGGATATATTTCATCTTAATTCAATTTAACAACCATTAACTATTCACATAGTAAATCATCTCTATCAAGTACTACATGCTCTGCATACATGTACATATATATATATATAGAGAGAGATGAAGAACGCATGAGGCATGGTATTCCGCCAGGTATTTTATGTACATATACGAGTATATATATTTATAGTAAATTGTGAAATGTTAATTTTGCCTAAAAGACTAAAAAAATAAGAAAAAATAACAAATAAAAATAAAAACTAAGGCACTACTACAGCTTGTTGGTATCTATCTGTTACAAGTATAATGTTTTGAGAAGAGAAGTTCATTTAGAATGAGTTTTAGCCGCCAAAAGCTACACTATTTCATTTTCTTTGTCGTTTTCTTTTTATTTCACTTCATTTCTCATAGGCTGTGCGGTGGTATGGTATGGTATGCATCTATATGCACAGTTGTCGTTTGCTCTTCTTTAGGATCTCAATTATATGCAGATGGTCTTCATCTTCTTCTTTTGTCCCATTTGATTTGTTGTCTAGCCATTTACGTTCACTACCTCAACTGGTTAGGTTAAGTTAAGTTAGGTTAAGTTGAGTTGAGTTGAGTTGAGTTGGCTGGTTAAATGGTTATATTTCTTCGTTGGTATGTCTGAACCAATCTGCATGTAGTTGTTGTAGTTGAAACATTATTAATAAATTTATGACATCATACATGTCAAAAATGAGAGCGCAACATGTGTGTAACAGTTGTATATGGAAATAGATGAGTTTAAGAGTAAAAGTATAAGACATTATATTGTTATGGTAATAATGGACGGCATCAAACAATAAATTTAAATTTTTTACATTTATATCAAGCACATGTACTCTAGAACTTACGTCAAGAGTGGGCCAAACCAAAATTTGCCAAATCCTATCAGGACAATTTAGTCAATTTTGTATAAATCTTAAAAACAGAAAAAAGATTCCCTTCCTACATACAAGGAGTGGGCGTGGCAAGCTGATTACAGTGTCCTGTAGCAGTGCAAGTAAAACGTATCAACTTAATATTCAGATTGTGCATAAAAGAGATTTTTTTGTAAATGGTGGGCGTGTCCGTTAACCGACCGCAAGCATTTTTGATACATTGACACATGTCCTAATATATGGACCAAATTTACACTTGGTACATTTTTGTACCTATAAAAGACTTTTTACTGAATGTGGGCGTGGCATTTGATCAATTTTTTCCAATTTAAATAAGATACTTTGTACAAAATTTCAGCTCGATATATAGGAACATTTACGACTGTAAGCGTTCTAGCAATAGACATATGGACGTATGGACACATGGATGCCCATGTTTAGAGGGATTCAGGGTTTAATGCTACATATATATTTTGTGGACTTCCTTCTAGCAATATATCCTACTCAACGTAAAACTCGACTTTCAAGCTGATAGACTATTAGAGAGTGTATATATACCTGCCACGCCCACCATTGTAAATGTGGAGGGTGTTTAGGATTTGCCTTAAGTCAAATTTAATTTCCTTACTTTCTTTTTCTTTGTCATTCCGAAAATATTCTTCAATTCTGTAGAATGAAACGCTTGTTGCGTAAGTTTTTTATTTTCCGTGCATTGAAACGTTTACGGTCCTAAAAAGTAACATTTTCAGCTCAATTTAATATAGACATTGTCAGTCCTTGTCACTAGGTTTCTATATAATATAAACAAAATTGTTCATTAGCCACGCCCACAATTGATAAAAATTTCTTCCAGACACAATAACAGAGCTACAGAGTTTATATAAGGTTTGAATATGCACATGAATTGTATCTAACGATATGGTAAAAATGGGCGGGGTTAAATAACACGAATGACCAAAAATTTCCTAAAAACTTTATTTGATAAATTTAATCGTTTGAATTGTTTAAATGGGGTGACGATTGTATACACACCGCGCCCACATTTTATATACGTGCTGTAAAGTGTTAAATAGTTGGACTTGGCCGACTACAATAAAATTGAAAGCAATAAAAATAAGCATCAGTCCCGTGCATACATCACAGGCAGCTTTTAGAAAATTGTAAATACTTCAATACCCATTTATATAACTTTACTTACACACACACACACATACACTTCATAGCCATATATATGCCAATCTATACTGTGGCCAAGTGTTGGTGCATTCTAATAAATTCTTATAATAGTTAAGTGTTTGGGTGGAAACCTTGAAGTCGTTGCTATTTTTTTTTTAATGTATTTTTTAACGTCTTGCACTCGACATGTGCTCCCGTGAAGAGACGTGTCATTTTTTAACACATAACACATAACACATAAAACACATGTACACATATATTGATTGTTGTGTTGGTGTTAAATATCTGAAAAGATGAAGAAAATCTATACCTTACGCGAACAGTTCTGTTTGCTGGTGTATGGTGTGTGTGGAGGCTGCTGAAATATTGTCAGAAAGCTCATTTTTACTTTTTCCTGCCATAACTTGTTTCAAATTGTTTTTTTTTTGCAAAGCTTGGTTAATGTATGTACTTGACTTGTCAGTCAAGGTCACTGCCGTTGCTGCCAAAGTTGTTTTGTCTGCATAAGCGTTTATGTTTTATTTTTATTTTTATTCTTTTTTTTGCTTTTGTTTTTGTTTTGCAACAATTACTTTTACACATAAATTTTGTACAAACACCAACAGTTGTACACATCGAAACATATAGACATCGTACAACATTAACCTGCAACATATTCTTCTATTTTTTACTCGTGTTGTTGGTGTTGTTTATTATAAATAATATTTATTTTATATTTTTGGGTTTTGTGATGAATCACACACACAACTCAACATATCAACTCAAATTTTGAATTTTACGCTAAAGAAAGTTTTTTTTTTGGAAATTGTGGGCGTCTCCTATACGATTAGGCCGATTTTTTGTCCTTCGATGGTTCAGCTCTTTGTATATTAAATTTCAACTTTGAAATTTCGTTTTTGTGCTTGTGAGAGATTATTGTCAAATATGGGCGTGGCCCTTGATCGGTTTCGATCAACTTAGAAAACTGAAAATGTCTGTGCAAATTATCTGGCTTTCTCAAAATGTACGAGCGTGAGCGCTCAAACACAGACAGACATGTTGATTGATTTAGATTTTGTTGCTGATTAAGAATACATACTTCTAGGGCTTCTGATGCTTCTTGCTGGATGTTATGAACTTTTTGACAGAGTGAGTGCCTATAAGCCCGAGGTCAAGGTGATGGGTTTAAAAACTGACATTGATTCGGCCAGGAATCTGATGCTCTTAAATACACGTCTGTACGTCTGTTTTTACTCTTCCACCATGCTTCCAATTTTTAATGGATTTTAGGTGTCTGCACAATTCTGGATTACAATTCCATTTTAAGCACAGTTCAACGTATTGATCGCCACAACACAATCCTTTGTTTTGTTTTTCTTTTTTAGTTATTGAAAGCTAAATAAAATAACCCCAAAGGGCATCAGCATACCATAGCTACAACAATAAAAAAATAGCAATGAAAATTGGCCAAAGCTTCCTCAATTCATTATCACATGGCAGTGAGAAGTGATCATTTTTCATAAAGAAAATTACCATAATTTGTAGCAGTTTCCTATAAATTGTAAGAATTGCTTGAATTGAAAAGAGTAGAAAAAACTTTTATCTATAAAAGGTTTACAACATGAACAAAAACAATAAAAACAATAAAAACATGATATAAGTAAGAAATGGAAAAAAGGTAAAAGAAGTGAAGTGAGAAACAAAAGGTCCCGCGGATAGAGGTATTATTGGCTGGTAGAAAACAACAATCTGCAGAAAAAAGACAACAACAAAAAAATCAAACATAAGACAGAATTGGTATTATCTTAAAAACTTCTAACTTAACACTTGTCTACAGTTGACTGGAGTTTCGTTTGCTACGTTACATGTTTAGTTATGGTTTTCTTCTTGTAAATAGTCGGAATGGTCGCTTAAATTGACTTGAATGCGTACTTTTCAGCGTTCAACTTAGTGGCAGTAACAGAATACAAAACAAGTAACAAATAACTCAATTTAGCTTAAGCCAAATCTTGAATACCCTCCACTCTACTACATGAAAACTGTGATCATGGCAGGTACCGCATTACGCCCTTACTTACATGTCGGATTTTGCCAAAAAAAGAGAAGAATTTTTGTGAATTAGGCACGTAACTGTTATATGACCCCGCCCATTTTTGGCATGTCAATGGAAATGCTAATTATAAAGACATGTTCCAACTGTGTAACTAAATGCTGCTAGTTAATAGATAGACTTTTGTCAATTATAGGCGTTGCTCTCAATCGATTTTACTCATTACCGAACCCCGTTTAGAAACTAGAAAGTGTCTGTACTTAGTTTCAACTAAATATCGTAAAATTTATGACGATGACAATGCCAACAACAGACAGACAAAAATTTATATACTTCTGAGAGTTGCTAAAGGAATGACAAACTTAGTATACTTAAGTGAAGGGTATACCAAACGATATGCATGCTTACATAGTCACACAAACTATTACATGTATATGTAATGTGTGTATAATCCATATCTAAGACATTTCTGCCTGCAATCAATGTGTCGCTATCAAGTCACGACAAATTCCCTTTTGTAACTGAAAATTCTGCATGCAAGTTGTTGAAAAGTTTGTCAAGTTACCGCATGTACGACTAATAACAGAAATTGAAGCGTGGAGTAAACAGGATAAAAAAAAAGCAACGACAATATACAATAACAACAACAAAACTAAATAGAAAGCCGCTACGTTCAATTGGAAACTTCCTGTGTGTTACGAAACCCCATTTATGGGACCCTTAGAATTTAAAGTTGGGGAAACTGCATGGCATGTTTGTTGTTGTTGTTGTTGTTATTGTTATTTAAAATGCGGAAAATCTTAAGTTGTGCCAAAATGGTTTGCCAAGAATGGCACGAGTAATTCACGCGGCTGTCAAATGAGAGAAAGAGAGTGTGAGATGTAAGCTGTAAGAACCATATAAGTGGCCCGGCTAGGTGCTAAAACTTACACATACCTACACACATGCAAACAATGAAACAAATTTTTTTTAACACACACACACACATACACATGTGTACATGTCTTGTACATCACACTAAATCATGCCACATAACATATATACTGATTACTATGGATGAACGGCCAAAAACAAAGTGTGTCAGAATTACTCCATCTCACTCTAATGTGCAAATAAGCGGCTAAAGATCTCAAAAATGGAAGATAAGTTGTCGTTAACAGTTTTCAGTTTTCAGTTCTCAGTTCTCAGTTTTCAGTTTTCATTATTTATTTATTAAGGCTTCCTTTGTGCCTGCGTTGTCGGCCAGCCGAGCTGAGCTATTGACGTCACCTATGGTCCCAACACTCTATTGTTACACACTAAGTTCCTTGCTTTTTCTCATTCCATTAAAACTATATTATATGGTTTTTTAGTTTATTATAGCCCCAGTTGTTTGCTTGCCGCATTGTGTGTGTGAGTACTTTATTTTCTGTCAAAGATTTTCTGAGATGATGATTTTCATTTGGCCCCCAAGGCTTTCAAGCCTTCCCCACACATAATATATGCTGCATTGCTATGTATTATTTATTTATATATTAACGTTGTACGCACTCTGGCATATATAAATAAATAAATATAAATACACATGCGTACACACCACCATCTACATACATATATACGATATTAAAACATCTGACAAACAAAAGTCAATCAATTCTCCGTTGTGATGGCGTTGTTTTATCATCATATTCCCTTACCATACACGCACACAAACGCACATCCACACATGCTTACCTGTAAAGTAAAGATTTTTAAGGCGATTTTTAATAGATGCAATTCCAGCCAGCTAACCGGGCACGGTCTACTAGCATAAGATATAAGGACCGACCGACCGACCGATCGTTGATAGTAAATAATTTTAAATATGTGCATAAAACTTATTTATAGCATCATAAAGTTAAGCATTTATGAAAATTTTTTACAAGTAACTACTCCCCTCTTCGATTATATTCCTAACGTAGCATAATTGAAATTTATCTTAACATACGTTTATATGCATACCTGTAACAGAGAGAACCTGTATAAACTTATAGCTTAGTTCCATTCGAACAGACAAGGATTTTTCTCATTGTATTTGTAATTAGTAATAATAATAAAAACAGCACTAAATGTGAAATTAGGAAAAACTGCCTGAAAAATCCAAAATACCAAATAATCTGTAAATCATCGTAAACGATGTGTTTAATGATTAGAATGAACAGGCGAATCATTATAGCTGGAAATGTTAAATGGTAATGCATCTATTGTAGTCCTTGAAACTTTCATTCGGTGGCATAGAGAGGGGTTACGCGGCTTTTTTAAACAGCTCTTAAATGTCATTTTGAGAAAACGTTTGCAGCGGCCAGAAGAAGACGTTGGAGAGTATATGTATTCTGAATCAGCATCAAACTCTGAATTGAAATAGCCAGGTCTTCCTAGCCGTGTGTCTGTGCGTGTGAAATACCGATTTAAAAGTGTTGGTCATTTTCATACGCTGGTTGGTATTGGAAGAGGAGCGTGTCAAGGCACGTTCTCACAATGCAGCAAGGGTTTAAAAAAGAGTAAATTTTCTGTATTACTTATAAAGTCGAGAAGATTGATACATAGACACATATACTCCTCGGCAGAGCTTTCATGAATGGATGGCATGTATTCAAGATTTTACCTCGGGCAAATAATATCTTTTTACTTTGTTTTATTTCTTTTTATTACACCCTACACACCAGATGGTAGGTATAATAAGTTTGTCATTTCCGTTCGAGAGGAAAACCTCAGAGACCCTACAAAATCTGTGATGGATCAGCATCAAAAACTGAGTCGATCTAGATATGTATATCCGTGGGTCCGTACACATGTAGTTTTTGCATGTAGAACGCTACTTAAAGGGGGAAAAATCGGTCAAGAGAAACGCTCATAATCGATAAAAATCTATTTATCTGCTATAAAAATTTGACAATAAAGTTGAAAATAGATATACAGTTATCCCATCCACTAATGTGCCAAATAATAATACAGACTCGTCCACAATTTACAAAAACTTATACTTGGCTTAGAGCGCGTAATTACTGCACAGTTTGTGTTTTGTCCATCTGTCCATGTAAATTTGTGTTCAAGCTGCAGGTTTGTATTTCTTGAGATATTTTGATGAAATTTGGTACAAAAGCATATCTTGGCGTATAAAGGAACTGAGTAGAAAATAAACCAAAACGGACCATTTTTAGAACCCCTCCCCATATAAGATCCTATTATAATGAAAGTCTTCAATAGCAAAAAATTGCAATTCTTAATATTATTTAACAAAATTTGGTATAGATTTGTTCATTGGCCTCTTTCTTGATTGTGCCAAATTTGGATGCGATCTGTTTATTTTTAAAACCACTTTTCCATGTAATGCTCTTTCGCGTAGAGTCTCTTAAAACCAATGCCACGTGTTTATTGATACATCTGGTAAGTGGTATAGGGTATTAAATGGATGAGTATAACCGACTATAACATTTACACTTGTTTCAATTTAATATATTATTTAAAAATACCATTTTCCATTAAAGAAAAAAACGCCAACACTTGAGATATTATTAAGAGATTTTTCAAAATTGCAATAAATTGTACGTTAATGATATTAATTAATTACACACATCAGATACTAAGTCATTATATGTTGATTATAATATTTATAGACCAACCTTTACATATATTTTCTTGAAAAGGTACGATCACGTATTCTCGACAGAACGCCAAGGAAAAGATTAAAAAAAAATGTAAAAATACTTAACAAATAATTACGCCCACGACAGAAGTAAATGTAAGACGGAAACAACACCAGAAAAAAAAAACAAAAAACGAACACAAAAAACAAGTGAATGGAAAAGAAGTGTGAAGGCATTAAAAGCCAAGGCCTGCCAAACTCTGAGCAAGAGATGCCTTCGCAAATGCAAACAAACGCCCCTACGAAAAAAACAAAAAACAAAAGCAAAGGTATTAACAGAACGCATAGCTATGCGCACTTTAAATATTAATTTTAATATATATATATATATATATATATATATACGTATACGTATGTGTAATAAAAGTGAACTTCTAGTTGGCTCATATGTGCATACGCGGTATATGTGTAAAAAGGCTGGGTCACCGCAAGTATTTTTGTTTTTTAGTTTTTCTGCACCCATGCCCATTATATATTATAATCATAATGTAAAAATCATAAACAACCCGACGCTTATTAAAGCACGTAAAAACGTATAATTCAAGTAAAACGAAAGGACGGCTTACTTCCCAGCTTACTGTCGTCACCATCTATACATATGTATATCTCTTTCTCTGTCTCGCAAATTGTTTCAATGCTTTGCTTATGTTTAAACTATACGTTTATTATTATGTTGTTGTTGTTGTTGTTGTTGTTGTTTTAAAAAAGATTTTAAACGCCTTTGTTTCTGCATATACGGCTTAATATAAATAAATGAGTGAGTGGGAAATTATATGAAAATAACTCTTTTTTTTTTTTGTGGTGACCAATTCCTATTCTTATATGCTATTAAGGTCCTAGTACTACTTTACCAAATTACAACAGCAGTAGTAGTAGAGGGATGTGGTGAGCACACATCACCACATATCAACAAAGATTTGTTTGTAAACTAAAAAATTATTAAAATATTTATAGAGTATCTATATATTTTAAATGATAGTTTTGATTTTAATGTCAAAAATTTTCTTTATTGGAAAATTTTGTTAAAAATATTTTTTATTTTTTTTTTTTTTAAATATTTACATTGATTTTAATGTCAAAATTTTTTATTTTTTATTTTCTTTTTTTTAATGTTTACATTGATTTTAATGTCAAAAATTTTCTTTGTTTGACAATTTTATTAAAAAATATTTTTTTATTTCCTGTTTTTAATGAACGGAGGACAAATTAAAAGATTACAATTGCTTCAAAATAGAGCTATGAAATTTATATTGAACAAGAAACGTGACACCGCAACACCACTGCTATTAAATTCCCTAAATTGGCTAAGCGCAAATCAGATAATAGAGTATCACACCATGAAATTTGTATTTAAAATTAAGAACAATATGCTTCCAGACTACATTACAAATAACATAAGGTGTACACGAGAAATACACAATTGTAATACGAGAAATAAAAATAACTTTGCATTACCACTAATAAGAACCGAGAGTGACAAACAAAATTTATTCTACAAAGGAATTAAAAAGTATAATGAACCTCCGAATGAAATTAAGAATTGTGAAAACTTTAATTCATTTAAAAGAAAATTGTATGAATTTTGTAAAACACTAAATATAAATTGAATATATATATAAATGTAAATATAATGGTATAAGTAAAGAAACTATTAGACTAAGCTACGATATTTTGTACATAATTAGGCAAAAAATTTTTTGCTGTAAATAAAGAAATAATAAAAATAACTATGCACTACCACTGATTTTAATGTCAAAAATTTTCTTTGTATGAAAATTTTGTTAAAACTTTTTTTTTTTTTTTTTTTAAATTTACATTGATTTTAATGTCAAAAATTTTCTTTATTTGAAAATTTTGTTAAAAAATATTTTTTTATTTTCTTTTTTTAGATATTTTTAACAAAAATAATAGAAAATTTTTGACATTAAAGTCAAAACTGTCAATGAAAATAAAATAGTTAAAATATGTAGGTAGCGTACATATTTATTTTTGAGAAAAATATCAGCATACATTTATTGGTCAAAAATACGTTATGAAATATTCATTTTGCGCTTACTTATATGAATTACGCCTATTTTAATATCATTATTTCTTACTCCTTCATAATTGCGTCAGTGACTCAACAAATTATATACATTCTTCATCAGCATCAAAAACTTAGCCGATCTAGATATATACTCTGCGTGCATGTGTCCGTTACTGGCACTATGGGCGTGGTCAGATAACAGACGTACCTACAATTTAAAAAAAACCACACTTTACAAAGAACTCGACTTGTAAAGTGATTCCCAATACACACACGATTAGAGGGTGTAACCCATATACCTTAAACGCCCATTATTGTGAATTTTGAGTATTTAAGATTTGGTCTAAGCCAAATTTATTTCTCTTAGTTCTTCTTTATACCCATTATACTTTTTTTTGTTCCTTTTTTAAATTTATTTTAACATTCTTTTATGTATTATTGTATTCTTTCATTTTTATCGAAGTGAACAGTGGCTTGAAGAAAAAAAAACCCTTTGCTGATTCCGCTGCAGTGATAACAATAAATAATTGTACATAAGTTATAATCTAGGTAGAGTAGGTACCTACAATATTTTAGTAGAAAACTCAGAAAAAAAGACAACGAAAGGGAAGATTTAAGATTTAATGTGTTTATAATTGCGAAAAATTTATGTATGTTTAGATTACTGCTTAATAACATTACTTTAACACCCCATACAATTTAGTACGAAAGGCACCTTTACACTGAAAGAAAAAAGAACATACTTTATGTTTGTAACCCACATATACTAAATCGATTTAACCATGTCCGTCAGTCCGTCTGTACCCGGGTGAATTGACATTTCGTACTGAAATTCGACAAATCTTGGAATTCTTCGAGTTTGTCTACGGTGTCCTATTGCAATTGAGCACAATGTACACATATTTATTAGCGTCAAATGTGTGGTATTGAAAATGGACAAAATCGGGAAACGGACTGGTCAAAAACATTCCTATTTCAAAAAAAAAAAAAAACGAAATTAATTCTTTATTTGTTTTTTGTAACGGTGCTTGAATGAGAGAAATTGGACCAGCCATTCGGAAGATACATTCAAAAGAAAATGTCTATCTTTCTACAGAATAATTTCTTAATACGAGTATGTAATAATTAATATCTGTGCATGCAATGGTTGCTTTTGCACAGATATGTATAGTTGTAAAAAATAATCCTGAACTATTGAAGCAAAAGTTCTAATATTTGGTAGACTGATCGCACCCTAATGTCAAGAAGCATTATAATACAACAATTTTTACAATAATAGTCGTGTTTTGATTTGATCATGTTTAACCAATTTCAAACAAATAAAATAACATAAAATATAATATTTAATATTTTTAGGTGTATTTAGGAGAAAAATTCTCCGAAAGAGGTCTTTGGCTCTGTATGCTGTGGCGATAATATCCAAATTACAATGATTCTTGAGTTGTATGAGCTTTATGTCAACATTGACATTGTTTGTCGTATGAAGACTCACCGTTTACGATGGCTAGGTCATCTCGAACGTATGGATTATAAACCTTCAGGCAGGATGATGTTCGACAGGCAGAACGAAACTCCGATGGAGGGACCAAAATTGGAGAAGGCGCGCCCAAGATCGAAATGCGTGGCATTCTCTTTTGCAATAGGCCAAAGATCTACATAGGTAGTAATCGGCCAGTAATGATGATGATGATAACACCTAACACAACATTAAACAAAACATACAATAGACAGGAGCGCACTGCTAGTGCTGGGTCTCCTAGATTTGGCCTACTCCTAATATAGCCCTTTCTTACCTGCCTTTGTCTTATACAACAACAATATTTTTTTACAATGTCATAATTTTGTGGAATTTTTTTCCACAAGTTAATACATTTAGTTGCTAATAAAAGAAAAACCCAACCAAACCAAATCAAACCACAAACATATATATATATATATATATATATATATATATATATGCGTTCATGATCTTACGTGTAATACCGCAATGCATGTCTACTCCACTCCGCATAAGGTAGATATGCATTAAGAATGAGAGAAAAAAGCTTATTACACATGTTGTCCACCTCACGTATTCCATGTAATTTTTTGTATTTTATTTATAATTTTTCATTTTTCAACATACAATATTTACAAGGGAGTGCGAATATTATCCTTACACACATGTGTTTATGTCTTTATTTTAATCACTTTCAATCTCTCACGAGTTGCAATGGTCTTGTCATAAGTTATTTGTAATTTGTGTTCACCCGAGTAGAGTGCAATTTTGAATCTTAATAAGAAAATAATAAAACAACAGCAATAACAACAACAACTCATTTATATCATATATGCGGTACACACCTTTAGAAATGTCTCAGATATTATAATAATGTTATTATTATTGTTGGTGTTGTTGTTAATGGTGGTGTTGGTGTGTCGTAATTGCTCAACTAAGGCCTACACAAAACGAAATCGTACATGAAATATGTATCACATCAATTGACCACGACTGTGGGAGTTTTACATAAAAGGAAATTTATAAGAAAATAATGCGTGAAATTTATGTACGTTTATAAAAAATTTAGTTTAATACGTCGATAAATTAACTCTTAGATTATAAGGTATATACATAAGGCTGATGGGAGCGAAGGCATGCAATAGGTATGGGTAGGTAGGTAGGTAGGTAGGTAGGTCTAGTGAGGGCTAGTTGTATAGGTTTTTTGTATTGAGCGTCAATTTCCATAATTAAAGCTTAAGGTAAATTTTTCAAAGTCTGCTGCAGACACCAGATGCTTTAAACATTTAATTATTCATAATAATTATTACCAACGATTACCAGCTCTTTGATCTAATCAAGAAAGATTAATGACTCAATTTGGTATCTCTTAATTGGTTTCTGACTTTATAGAACTTCGAGGCTTCCTATGCTTAACACATTTAATGCCTGTGCTGAAAAAGCCTCTTAGTTTATATGGTAAATGTAAGTATCGCCTGGGTTTATCATTTTGGGGTGCGTGCATTTCATCTTCTAAGTATTACTCAAATTTCTAGTTAAAATAATTCAAACAAGTAAAAAACTTAATTTGCCTTAAATCAAATCTGAAAAACACCGCACCTTTATATGGGTGGGTGGGATGGTGGGCGTGGCATAGCGCTCTTTATAATTTTTGTATTACATATGAAGTCGAATTTTGCGTCAAGGTTTTTTTTTTGAAAATTGTGGGCGGGTACTTATATTACTATGCCCACTTTCAGTACATCAATATACTTCTTAATTATAAATATGTGTACTCACTTTCAACTTTATAGGGAATTTTGTGGGTGTGGCATGTAGGCGACTTTAATCAATTTAATAGAAATTAAAACCTACGTTTTTAAGATACGAGAAATATCAAAAAAAAAATTCGGTTTGATATCTTAAAATTTGCCACGGTAAGCGTTCCAATAACAAACCTTATATGAGAGAGGATTCTATTTGGTCCGATTTGGTCCATTTTAAATAAAGTTCTTCTTTGGATCAAGACATATTCTTGTAACAAATTTCATTGATATATGCGACCTGTAGTTTACACTCAAATTTACATGGACAGACAGACGGAAATACGGATTTCGTTTCTGAGTTTAAACCAAACATTGCATCAAAGGAGCCAAGTTGGTTGGAACAACTAATAATTTCTTCTTTAACAAAGCGTTCCAATAAAGGTCATGCACGCATTTTAAGTAGTGGCCGACACAACAAAGGTACATCTTTTTTTCCCTGGGTTGCACCCATAACAAGAAATCATAAATCTTATAAAATTCATTGAAATCTTCACTGCACTAAAACCCAATTGCAATTGCACGCTAATGTGAGTGGAATTTCAAATTAAGACTGACGGTCATAATGAAAAGAACCGCAGAAAACTTATTTAAATACAAAACTATTAATTTTAAAAACAACTTAAACAAGTCTCATATCATACGGACTGTGTTTGACTGCACAAAACATGCGAAATTTCTATTTCCGGGTTATAAAAAACTCTGTACACCTGCACAATGGACTCTTAAATGATTTTCTTTTTCACAATATTTGCATAAAGAATAGATTATTATTATTATTATTATTTTTTCTCCAATATACAATGTCTTCCATTAAAATGTAAATGATGTGAAGGAAGAGTTTTTGATTAAAAATATATTATAATAAATAATAAATTAAGGCAATCATTAGGAAGCAAATAAATGAAAAGCTCAAGAAAGTCGTGCAGAAAAGTTATCCTGCAAATTATGCAAATTATTCAAATTATTAATAATAAAAAGTTCGAGTCGAAGTTAAAGATTCACTAACAAATAGACACAATACAATATTACATAACTTTAAATTGTTAACAATTTTTTTCTAAATAACAAAAGTTTAAACTCTGACCTATTTACATTATAATTTAGTTGATCCTTAGGACGATTAGAAAGGCATAGGAATGAGCTCGTTAAAATCATAATTTGAGCGATGTAATTCTTCTGAAAAACATCGTATTTGACGAAGATTTCTTAAGATTTAATAAGGCTAAATCACGACCTTCTATCCTCAGAGGATTGTAGACCAATACAACAATGAATCTCTAGACCAATTAACCAACTTAAGTGCATTTCTGAACCCTTTCAATACGATGAATGAATACGATTAATGAATCATATTGAAAGGGTTGACTTTACAAAAACTTTGAACGCCTACAACTCGAAAAAGTTACTTCCTAAGCTTTGAAAAATTTCCAATTTCTTTTCTATTGTAACTTACATAAAAATTTGTATTGTATTCTCTTCTTCTTTTTAAGCTGATATTAGAAGTTATAGTTATAATATGAAAGGTATTCTAAAAGAATTAATTTTCATATATATAAAAAAGTACAATTGGAACTAAGGCATTGGATCGTCAAAATTCAATAAAGATCTATCGTTGATCATTCTTTGGCATAGTACATCTTTAAACTAGTATGACGTGTTCTTTTTACATTTCATTGAAATGAAAACTTTAATCATATGCCTCAACGAATGTTTATAAGTATAAGTATACGGGGAGAACATGTTGTCAACGTTATTGTATATCTTTATGATAATTCATTATTATTGTACAATATAAAATATATAGACAAAGTAGAAAAGTTAAGTTGAAAAAAGTCACAATAAAAGTCAATGGTTAAGCTTTTCTAGAATTCTGCACATGATGGCCATCAACGAAAAGTCTACTTTCCGTTGGTCTTATACCCATTAGTTGTTCAAACATGTTTCTTTGTTGCTAAGAACAACACTTGTTATAAGTTGAAGCATTTAATATGCACCACCCAAACCACTACTTCCTACTTACTAGCACGACTTTTCTTTTACTGTATTTTTTCTATTTTGATTTTTATTTTTATTTTTATTTTTATTTTATTTTATTTATATTTTTTGTGCATTTCATTTATTTAGATAAACAACATTTCTCTTTCTTTTATTACTGTATACACTCAACATGTCAATTGGTATTGGACATTAACCGCTTATGGCTTCTTTGAAAAGTTGCTTATTTTTACCATCAGATGGAATATGGAGAGAGTGTGTGGCGTTGGTAGGAATTTGCCAAACGATTTTTATACATTCTGTACCAATTTTTGTATAGAATTTTTCAATCGAACTTGTTTATATCTTGATCATATAACTGTTCTTAATTAATTGCAACATTGGTATTTATGTTATGCACACAATAGGCGAAACAAAACGTACGAACAATTTAGCACCATTTTTTTTTTTTTTTTTTTTTTTTTTTTTAAATAAAATAAATAGAGCACAAAGAAAAAGATTATACATATATGGGATTGGTTTTGATTTTATAAAATTTCCTCGAATATATAAAATATTCAAAAAATTCGCATAATTTTCAATTGTAAGAACAAGAAAAGTCACAAGGAAAGTGCAGAGACGAGCATGTTGAGAGACTATCTGTGTAACAGTAAACCAACCATATACACATGTTGCGTGCGTGCTTAAGAATAATAATCATATGAAAACAACAGATTTTTGCATTTAAGAAGCTTTGTATTTGGGTTAATGTATATGCCTCCTAGGGGCCCACCATTATAAACATTTATAACGCACACTGTACGCATGTAACTGTCATTTATTATTTAATTATTTATTATTAGTTGAAAGAATTAGTTCAAGCGTGAGAAACAAGTGCACTGCATAATAGAACCATTTTGCTTTATCATATATTGTAATTGGAAGCTTCCATATCGTGTCGAATGTGTTTGCCGGTCTCAATAAAACTCGATTTTAATGTAAAAAAAGAAAAAGAAATGTTCAGAAATTAATTCGCCAAAATTATACTATAAACCCTTTAATAACCTTTTATATGCGGTTTAAAAATAGAGATTTTTACTGTTCTAACGGTATAATTTTTATTAGTGATGAGGGTATACTAAGTTTGTTCTTCCGTTTGCAACACCCAGACGGAGGCGTCAAAGACCCTGCAAAGTATATATATTCTTGATCAGCGTTGAAAACTGAAATGATATAGACACGTATGTCCGTGTGTCTGTCTGTTGTTGGCATTTTCATGGTCGTAAATTTTAAAATATTGAGCTGAAATTTCCATACGTACTTTTTGTTTTTAGACGCAGATCTCTAATTAAAATGGACAAAATCGGTCAAAGCCACGCCCACAATCGACAAAAATCTATATATCTGCTACAAACATTGAGCTATGAACTTAAAATTTGGTATGTATGTCTATATGTATTTCTTTCATCGTTGTGCCAAAAATGGGCGTGGTAGGATAACAGACACGCCCACAAAGGACCAAAATCTATATATCTGCTACAAACATTGAGCTATGAACTTGAAATTTGGTGCAAATGTTTAGGGTTATCCCATCAATTGATGTGTCAAAAATGGGCGTGGTGTAAATAAAAATATGGCTCCTACAAGCATCTGTAATTAAAACAACTGAATGGTTTAACGTTTCACTAGCGTCAGCATCAACGCGGTAATGACAGCGTACACAAAATATGGTATGGTAGAGGAATAGTGGGCGAAACTCAAGGTAAACAGAGTTGAAAACAAAACAAAACCTAGATCATAGAACCACTTGAGCAAGAGTGACAGCACAACTATTCAGACACTCTACGAATCCATTCTGCGAAGAATTGCAGGTATTCTAAAAGTAAACCTTGTTCATAAATAAATATTGTTTACATGTCAGATGTTAATATTATTTTGTCCACCACCTGTACACATATATATGGAAGATTTTGAAGATTTAAATATAATTTTTTCTCGATTTTTTTACTTTTTATAACTTTTTTTTTATAACGGTTGTTATTGTTGTTTCTTGTTGTTTGGAATCTTTCAATTAAATCATTTTGTTATTCGCACCTCTTTTATTTTGAAACGTTTTACTATAATACTGTACAGTTTTAAGCAGTTGGCGTGCAAGCTTTCAATTTATATTTAATTATGTAGTAAGTGTTGGCCATGTATGGGCTGCCATATAAACAAATACATGATAAATGTATTATACCGTAAATTATATGATTTTTCCATTATCATAAAAGTTTCTTTCAGTCAAATAAACTTTCATAAATTTTGGTTATATTCTATGCGGAGTGTATTGTTGTGTTGTGTTGTGTGTGGTGTTGCTAAATGTAAATTCTATGGCGAGTATAAAATTAGTTTCTTTGGCCAGATTTAACCCATAAACACAAACATTCTAATGTTTTCTCCTCTTTCTTTTTCTCCTTCGGCTTCTTCTGCTTGTTTGCTAACAAAATGGGTTACGCTTGTCTTCAGACACATTCTACACATGTAAACACTGCCAACCAGACATATTGCATATAATTCATTATCGTCGTCAACCCAAAAAGCTTTTTCAGCAAAAAGAATATTTATGCTATTTAAAAACAGATTTAGATTAATTTGATTATAAATGCTTTTGCATATAAAATGAAAAAACAATAATAACAACAACAACAACAATAACAACAAAAAGGAGAAAAATCCTCTTTTAAGTTTAATTTAAACCGCTTATGTTTTTGTTGGTGTGCAACCATTAACAACTGGCTTTAGCAGGTTGAGTACAATGATTCATTTGACAACATTAACTAAACGCAACAACAACAACAAAACATATACAGATAAACATCTTAATGTTTCTAAGTTGCTTGCATTCTTTATGCCATTCTGCAAATCTATACCGGTTTTGCGTAACATCAAGAGCAATCTAGCGACAAAGTAAATGTGGGTAAAACAGACAAAAAGAAACGGCAGCAGCATCAGCAACTCTTTCAGTATTATTATGCAAAAACACGCATAAAAACACGAGTAGTGTTATGCAAAATAAATAACACAGAAATCCATGTGCGGCCACATATATGTATGTACGTACAGCTCGTAACACACATGGAAAGTAATTGAAAACTACCGGTTGAAATGGTCTAAAATGTTTAGAATAACTTTAAACATTAACTGCCAAGGCCAAGAAACTCTCTCTCCTGGACTCTGGGACAGAGTTTTTCGTTTCATTTACATTGCAGGCGAAAAGAAACTATTAAGCAGCATTTTGGGGCAAACTGCAGTTAATGATTAAGTGGCAACTGCAACATAATAAAATTAATGACACATCACCACACTTTTACGTACAATGTTGTGGTCAATGGTGTGGGTACTGTACTCTTCCCCCCAAACCAACCAAACCAAACTAAACTAAAGAACAGACAACAGACAACCGAACAGCAAATGGTTAAACTGAAACGAAACTATCTGACCGCATACCAAACCATTCATTTACTGCTGCACTATAATGAATGCAACTGACAGTCTTCTCCATTCTACACAAACTTCTGTGTAGAAAAGATTCCATATATATTCTGTGTTCCTTCTTTCATCATTTTTGTACTCCGGCATGCGATTTTAATTTGTTTATGTTCATGGCATTAGGTCAGAATACAGCTAGAAGCTTTACTGTGTACCCAGTAATAGCAAATAATGTAACAACCAACAATAATACACAAAAACAATTGAGAGAAAACTGTAGTAAATATTAGCAGCAGTAATAAATCAAGGTTGGAACGGACTCTTCAGTTATACTATATAACAGGGTAGGGTGGGTAGAGATATCCTTCCTGATTCTGACATGTTGTGTCAGGTGAATGAACAAACTCAACTGCAATCAATTACGTTCTTTATCAACATCAAAATGTAAGTTCATCTAATTATGGCTGTGCAGACATTTAATCTATAAATAGGTCTTATAATAGGCAAGTCCACAAAAGTCGTTAAAGGGGAGCGTGATTTTATTATATACTTTTTATATATCAAAACTTTTTTAAATCGAATATATTTCCATCAGATGAAGACTTAGCCTTCATATACAGATTTTAATTTAAAGGATCCATTTTTGAGCTGGCTACAGTCTCGTAAGTCACAGACTGAAAGCGTAAGAACTTTACCTTCGGCAAAAGAGAACCTTACCTTCGTGCGTCTTCATATAATCTGGCATGCCTACAATTTTTTGTATTATCAGTGCTTAGAAGAAAACTCCATTGTGTCAATAATAATCTTGCGCAGATAGACTTCAATTTAGAAATACTCAAAACTTCAGAGCACGACCTCTCACAGCGAGACAGCTTTGCTTTCGCTAACCGCGCTTAAAGAGGAAGTAATCAAGTGTCAGTCTGAAATATTTTTTTTTAAAGAAGGGAACTCAGAAAAGAACTTCTTTAAGTGCATTCTACCTAAAGCAGTGAGATTTCCATTTTAATGCCTTTTTTAAGCAGGTTCCAGTCTGTTCTGCGGAACTTGAAGGTACGATCGTTAGAAGGACGAAAGAATGGCCTCCTGCTAAAGCGGTGAGTATTTACATTAATAGTAAATAAAGGTCAATGAGTATCGCACGCCGACATTCTAACTCATCTTTAGCATCTATTTTTGTTTCCCACGCAGACGTCTCGTAATACTTTTTTTCCGCTCGCAGACTGAAAGAGGTTCTCTTCAAAGTGAAAAGTGATCACTAGAATCCTTTTATTGAGACATACGATATATTTTATATAATAATCATAAATTTGCCTCTTTAACATTTTTTATTAATATATTTAGTAGGTTTTTATACTTTTGATCTAGTGGCATAAAATCTTCCAAAGGGTTCGTAAGATTCAATCTAGAATATTGCCCAAGCCTAATGTGTCACAATGGTCTCTACTTTCCACGCAGAACCTCATTTCTATAATACAGCCTTACTTCTGGTTATTACCTACAAAACGTCAAACCAAGTATACTTAGAATATTTGTTTATAAGCTATTTATTTATGCTTAGAAACTGCAGTTTAACGATTTGCAGCATATGGTGATGATGACGATGATAACAACGCTAACAATGTATTGTTGTTGCTAGCTATATGGATGATGGTGTTGGTGGTAATGATGGTGTTGCTTCTAATGTTTATTGTTCTTAAATAGGTAAAGTGGTTTTTTTCTCTTATTTTTTTTTTGTTTTAGTATTTTTTTTAGTTTTCCTTTTTGCTCTGTAATTACATAGCACATGAGTTTGGGTTTCTTTTTAGGTTTTTCGGTGTAATTTCTCCATTTAAGTGAATAGAGAATTGCGCGTGGCCATAATACCGCCAAAAGAATGAAGAATGAAAACTTTTATTAGGTCATAACGTTTAAGGTGAATCGTTAAATTCAATAACTTTGGCTATAAGTAGAAGTTTGTAACAAAAAAAAAAAAAATAAAGAAATACACACTCTCCTCAACGGGAGTGGTGATCATTTATATTACGCTTTGATTTGGAAAATGTTTCCATTTTAGTATATTTTATGGTACAATAAAACAGCTTCAAAATATTCAGATTTTTATAATTACAGCTTTTAGTGCATTGTAATGGATACAACGCATTTGAAGAGTTACGGAATTTAAAGCTTTTCTCCATACTTTTCGAATTGAATAGTGTGCTTAATTCTCACAGCTTCATTCTTTTCCCTACTTATTTACCTACAGTGCTGTCAACATTATTAAGAACTTTGTTTTGCTTACAATACCCAAAACAAGGTTGATCAGCATCAAAATCTAAACCAATCTAGATATGTCCGTGTCCGTATGTCCGTGCGTGTTATTGGAACTATCTCACAGTTGCATATTTGAAGGTATTGAAGTGAAATTTTGGTCATACATAGAGAATGCTTTTTAAATTGGGCAAAAGTTACGCCCACAATCTATAAGAACCTATCTTTCAGGCACAAAAATTCAGCTACAACGTTGAAATTCAGTTCTGCTATTTATTATAGGCAGATCGCTGTTTAAATTAGGCAAAATCTGTTGAGTGCCACGCCCACAATCGACCAAAATCTACATCTCTCGCAAAAAAATTGACTTATACAATTAAAATATAATTGTCCCATCCATCGATGTGCCTAAAATGGGCGTGGCCGAATAATAACCACGTCCACAATTTACAAAATCTTTATTAAACGTATAATACGACTTATAAGTTAAGAACGAAAACACATCCATTGTTAGAAAGCCATGCCCACAATTTGTATTTTAAGGTGGAGGGTACTGTAGATTCGGCCTTAATTAGTTTTTTATTTTTGTTGTTGTTGTTATAGCAAGTGTGTAGTTTTACTTAAAATCCTTATTAGGGCCATGCCCACTATTTGTAATTTTTTATAATCAAAATCTCAATTTTATATTTTTTATTTTATTAAATTTTTTTTTGTGCTAAGGGTCGTAATTTTGGGGTTAAGCCAAATACACTTTGTCTAATAGTTTGATATGTTCCCCGTCCTTAATTAGATGAAGGCTACTGTATATGATATATATGTTATAGAATACATAATATTTATGTTTCGTTATGTGTAATTTTGAAGATTTATTCATTTTTCGTTCTTTATAAGGATCTAAAAATAGTCACCCAATGATGTACGGGCTGTCATCTCTAAGTGATGCGTAATTTATAACTTAGTTCAAAGGAGTTTTGTTAAAGAATATATTTTACACATACATATATATTTCATGTTCATATCTATATAAATATAAATGTGTTTAAAGTAAAGTAAAGTAAAGTTTGTCCTCATCAGTCTAACCCAACGATTGAGTGACTGACTAGGCGATTGACTGACTGGAAAACAAACAGCAAACAACAAAATGACAAACTATTACACTACACTACACTACACTACACATATGTATACATATACGTACATGTATAAAAAAAAAGAAGCTTTTATAGTATTGGTAACAATTTAAATGCTACAATATATTTTTAGTCGGGGATAATTTTTATTCTATATTGAAACAAGTAGAACGAGTAAAAAACTAAATTTCGCTTAAACCAAATCTTAAATACCTTCAACATCTACATATAAATGGTGGGCGTGCCAGGTGCATGATTACGGCCTCTAATAGTGTATGTATTATGTATCAGCTGGCAAGTCGAGTTTTACGTGGAGTATGGTTTTTATGTCAATTGTGGGCGTGTCTGTTATTTGACCACGCCCATTTTTGGCACATCAACGGCTGAAGTAATTATAAATAAAAATACGAAATTTCAGCTTCATAGCTCAATTTTTTTGGCGGATAAATAGATTTTTGCTAATTGTGGGCGTGGCCCTGGTTGTTAGATTTTGCCCGAGCAATTTAAATAGCGTTTAATATGCAGTGTTTGTAAAAAATTTCAGCTTAATATTTCGTAATTTACCTTGAGAGTGCCAACAGCAGACAGACGTACGGACAAGCGAACGTAAATGTTGCAAATGAAATGAAAAACTTAGTATACAACCCATTTAATGTGGATGATATAAAAACAAAAGCTGCATAAAAACCTTTCATCATTTCATTTACTCACACATATACATAAAGGTTTATTATAGTGTGTGTGTGTGTGTATGTAATTTTACAAGAAGAAACCCTTTTTTTTCTGTTAAAAAAAAAAAGAAAAAAATAAATAATAAAAGTCCAAGTCATGTAAAAGGGTAATGTTTTGTTTTGATTAAGAAATTGTCATACAGCATAAAATCATCGTTACTAGCGTCATCTCTACCCAACGACAATGATGATCATGCTGCTAGAGTTATGGAGTTATGCGTGATGTGATGCCTGGTGCTGCTGTATGATGGTGAATGTTGAGATGCTGACGATTACCATCAGCCTTAAATAACATTAACATGATTTTTGCAACATCGAGGCTGGCCCAGTTCGTATCAATCATTTTTGCTGGCAAATATATTTTTTATACGGTTGGCATTTCTTTTTTTGCAGCCAGCTTCTGATAACATCGCAATGTGAAATTAATGACTTGTTGTTGTTGTTGTTGTTGTTATAGCCGATCAGAACTAGAACTGTTCATGTAGCTAATCAAGCATAATAATACACATTTACACATACAACCATATTTAGTGTATGGAAACACGTTGCTGATCTAAATGGGCACCATGTGTGTGCTGGAGGATAACCAACCAACCAACTGGCGGCTAATAACCAGACTATCACAATACACATGCACCTGTACATCTGTATGTGTATGTGTATGTGTATGTGTATGGAATAGGAATTTGCCAATGGGTTAATTACTATGTTTGATTTAATGCATGTTTATGTAGGTTTTTTATATAACACTAACACACATACAAACTCGTACTCGTACTCGTACACGCAATCACATATATTTCTTCTTAATTTGGCATTACATTGAAATATTTATTTCATCACCTGACAGCTGGGCAGTGGTAGGCATTATTATAATTTATATGTACATCACAATGTTATGACAACTGTATGACATTTGATTTGCATTCAGGTGTACTCTAACACACACACACACACACGTGTGTTTACAAAGCATAAATTATAGGCTAGTGTGTTGAACTTAGTGTTGACAACACCGAGCAAAGCAAAACAAACTGTTGAATAATTAAAGAATTAGAGTGACTTAGAAAAACAATTATTACGAATGCAATAATAACAGGACATTAAACTACGTACACACCACACAATACATAATACATGGTCTGTCCAAATCATTATAAAATTTATTTATTAATTGATGATCATTGCTACCAATATATTAAACCCAACAACCAACTCAGTTTTTTTCCTTTATTTTTATGGTAAGACCACCACGATCACAACAAAATGTAAGAAAAAGGCTTTGAAAGGATCTACCACACACAAAGACATGCAATTTGACTTACGTACGTATGTACTGCAAACTTATAAATCCAAGATCATATATTCGCCATTTCATTTAATACTTTGACAGCTTTATGGCTGGGCTATGTCAAAACATTCACAAAGCTTCCTTTTCAAACGTTTACAGTCTCGATTATAAGTTTGTATGCTTTGAAGCAAATTGAAAAAAAACAACAAAATATGTGTATGGAGCACTAATCGCATACAAGATAAATTTCTCTCTAGTTCTAAACCTTGTTGAATTTTTTGTGTATCGACCAGGACCGGTAGTGATGCAACCATTCAAAGGTCTATTCATGGCAAATACTCATAAATTCATGCGATTGCCATAAATTGTTTAACTTTACTTCAAAAAGAACCTTTATTTATAGAAAATGAAAAAAAAAAGAAAAACAATCCCACATATATTATATTGTATAAGCAATGAAAGATAAACATTTTTATACTCTCCACATATAATAAAATGAAAGGATATACTAAGTTTTCTATTTCATTTGTAACACTTCGATAGAGGCATCAGAGAACTTAAATTCTTGATCAGCATTAAAAACTGAGTCGATGTCCGTATGTCCGTTCGTTGTTAGCACTATCACGTCGTACATAATGAGATATTTAGCTGAAATTTTGTGCAGACTGTTGTTGCAGGCAGATTGCTATTTAAATTGGTTAAAATCCATACAGAGCCACGCCCACAATCCACACAAATCTATGTATGTGTCACAAAAATTGAACTATGAAGTTGAATTTTACTATACATACATATAATTACCTTATCCCTAGATGAGATAAAAACGGGCGTGATCCAATAACAAACACGCCCACAATTCACAAAAAATCTTATTCAGCGCAATAGTGTTGAATTAGTGTTGATACGTGATACGTGATAAAAGGTGTATTAATGCAACTGCCACTCCCCCTTTTTTCTACATGGTTGTGTAGGGTATTTAAGACTTAACCTAAGCCAAATTTGTTTCTTTTACTTACTTGTTTTTACTAGAATAGATGGGAAGAAGAGGTTTTATCCTAACTTTCTCATAAATCTTAAACGGCGACTTTATTAGAAAAAACTTTTCCATTCATAGGAATCTTATTGTACGTTTTAGTATGAAATTGACAAAACTTGTTGATAATTATTTTATTATCATTACAACTTTATTATTAAAGGAAAAACTAAACGTTGCTAAACGATGCTAATGCTGCAAATGATCAAATGAAAAAATTATGCATTTTTTATTAGCTAGTGAACTATCTGAAAAAAAATCTATGTCATGGTATAAAAAAGATTATTCGGGAGAATTAAACTCTTAGCATAACATAAGCTGTCCCTAAAAGAGGCGCTTGTTTAAGTGAGAGAATGTCCATTAGTCCGTAGAATAAATGCTTGATTTAATGTCAATATTTATTTTATTAGTTAAATTTATAAAAAAAAAGAAACATAACAATATGTCCATCAGTCCATCATCAGTAAAAGAGGTGCTGGCAAAGCAATTTGCCTTTCAGTTTAGATTCAAATAAAGTGGAGCTTTATTTGTCATCAGTTTTTGTCATTCCACAATAAATTCGATGCGAAATTTAGAATCGTTCGGAATACGTAGCAAACCTCTAGGGGTTGGCGACACAAATCAATATAGATGTCCTGACCAATACGTATAATAAACTCCTTGATTCAAATTGCCAACTGAATGAATGTTTTCTTGTAGATTAGTTTTTTTTTTTCAGCCGTAATTAAGAAAATATGATTTTTTCTTATTATTATTAGTTTGAGTGAGATTATTATACCGTAAATCACATGTTTGTGCAAATGTTGTTAACTTCTAAATGATAAATGACACACCCACCTTCAAGTATACCGATCGTTTCAGAATCAAAAATCGATTTAACCATATTCGTCTGTCGGTCCATGTAACTTTGAATGCAAGATACAGGTAGCATTTTTTGAAATATTTCGATAAAATTTGGTACAAAGAAATATCTTAGCCCATAGAAGAAGCCTATAGAAAATAGACCGAAGCGGACCATTTTTAGAACCCCTTCTCATGTAAAGTTTTTTTATAATGAAAGTCTTTAGAGAGCAAAAAATTGCAATTCTTAATATTATTTAATAAAATTTGGTGAAGAAAAGTTAATTTGCTTAATAATTGACTGTGCCAAATTTGAACCGGATCGGACTACTTTTAGAACCCCTTTCCATATAATGAAATTTTACAAAGTAACTTCACGGCACTACCTCGCGTATCCAAATACAACTAAACAACTAATTGTAGCATAATTTAAGGAGCCAAGTGAAGTGGGGGTATTAAATGATCGGGCATGACCGACTATAACATGTTCACTTGTGTTTTTCATTAAACTTGTCAAAAATCTCTCGCATGCTATATATAATTATAAATATCCAAATGATTTAAACTCACATCTCAAAATAGGCATAACACCATGTCCGTGAGTCCATATAATGTATTTTCGCAATGGCATTTAGCATGGAACACAGTTTAAATGAAAATTTATTTATTGCAACCGAATGTTATAGCAATTCAGTAATTTTCGCTGAATAATAATGTGGCAGTGATTAGAGCTTAACGAGGCAACGCATAGCGGATGCCAAATTATGTAATAGAACTATTGAGTAATTTTATATAATAATAGTGTTGGCATCATTATTTTTATTGTTGTTGTTGTTGTTGTTGTTGTTATTGTTATTGTTATTGTTCATATTGCAGTGTGTGTGTATTAAAGAAGCAAATTGTGTGATTATTGTAGTGTTCTGTTTTTTTTTATTGTTATTAAGGAAAAGCTGTTGCCTTTAACTATATAATTGTAAGATGTGGCAACGCTTTCCACAAAATTAAAATCAATTTTCTATTATAATTGTTTCTATTGCGGGCCGTTGATGGTGTTGCTATTCTAAGTGTTAACTATAACTATGTGTGTATGTAAAAAAACTAAAAAAAACTATAAAAAATAAGGAAAAATTAAAAAGAAAAAAGTGCTTATAACGCTACTTAAGAGCGGTGGTCCATTAGCATGCAGTATATATCTAATAGGTAAGTGTTGTGCTTTAGATTTCCTCTGGCTTTCGCTCTAACTTGCAGGTACAGATAATGGACTGTAATTTGCGTTGATAACTACTTAATGAAGAAAATGGAAAGAATGAAAAAAAAAGAAAAACAAACTAGTATATAGAGTATATATGTATGTATATAAATAGTTACAATTGATCTAATTCTCAATGAAGGAAGCAAAATAAGCAGCAACAACGCAACAACGCAACAACATTTCCGTGGTTGATATTATACACGGTCTAAAGTTCTAGCATGCATATGCACAAGTATACCTACATGTATATTCAGGTCACTAGGTATAGCTTAACGATTGTTATTATATGTATGTTGGTTTCCTTTGCTTTCTTTCTTTTTTCTTTTTTTTTTTTTTTAGTTAAGAAAACCTGAGATATTTAGCCAAGTTTTGTTCTAACAAAGGAGGGGAGGGTGGGAACTGCAAAACTTACAAACTGTAACATTACAGTAGAGTTCACAAGCATTCAACTGGCTAGATGTTCTTTTCTGTTCTGTTCTGTTCTGTTCTTCTTTCTTTTTTTGCTCTACATTGCGTTCTTTTTGTTATTTACCTAAAATGACCTTTTGCCTGAGCAAAAAGAAGAAGATACTATTCATGCCATTTCATATGATGCACTCTAAACCCCAATATACACCAACATGAACACCTATGATGAACAGATGCGTTGCAAATGAAATCATTTGCATTTAATTGTAGATTCTCTCAAAGTGATAATTTTATTAAACAAAAAAAAGTACAATACATACCAACTAACAAAATAGCACAAACTGTAGACAAACAGATAAATACTGGTATAAAGAATACAACAACAAACACTACAGAACGGAACATTAACGCCAACACTCTGGTTGTTGTATTATTAAACCGAGAAGAAGTGACTTCACTGTGTTAACGTCATCGGTGCGATCGTAAAACATTTAAAGTAGAGCAAAGAAATCTTGAATAATGGACGGTTTAAAGCAAACTTAAAACACCTTTTTGTTAGCAAATTATGAATTATGAATAAGTAAAGCGGGTGAAAAGGGTTATATTAGGCGTATGCCACATCTAGGAGACACACCATCATATCAAACGTAAGTTGTATGTTGTATGTTGTATGTTGTATATTATGTTATCTTGTGAATTCAAAAACAATTGTCACGTGATTTATTACATATACCAAATCAAAGCATATGTATCTTCTTTTTATATTACCCACCCCACATAGTATGGGGGGTATACTAAGTTTGTCATTCCGTTTGCAACACCTAGAAGGGTGGGTCAGAGACTGTACAAAGTAGTAAGTTTTGATCAGATTCAAAAACTGAATCGGTCTAGCCATATGTGTCCGTCTATTGTTGCCATTCTTCAGATGTTCAAGGTTGTAAATTTTCATATATTGAACTAAAATTTTGTACAGATATTTATATGACGGTTTCTATACGTAGATCACTATTTAAAATGGGCAAAATCGGTCAAGAGCCACGCCCACAATCGACAAAAATCTATTTATCTGTCACAAAAATTAAGCTATTAAGTTGAAATTTGGTATGTTTATCTATAAATATTCCTTTAATCGATGTGCCTAAAATGGATGTTGTCGGATTACAGACACGTCTACAATCGACAAAAATCTATACATCTGCCACAAAAGTTAACCTATGAACTTGAAATTTGGTACACTTATTTATAGTTCTTCCATGCATCGATGTGCCAAAAATGGGCATGGTCGAATAATAGACGTGCTCACAATTTACAAAAAATTATGCTCTTCGTAAAACTCGAGTTTCAAACTGATACATAATATAAGCGCTCTTAGAGGGCGCAATCACATACGCTGTCACGCTCATTAATGTAGATGTGAAAGGTATTTAACTTTTGGCCTAAGTCAAATTTAGTTTTCTTACTTGTTATTTGTATTCCCTCCTCATTAATTTAGGTTTTATAATTTTGTCATTTCGCATGAAACCTCTAGAAAAAGGCGTCAGCTGTTGAGCACAAAAAGTATATATATTTTGAATCAGTCTCAAAAGCTGATTCGTTTTCTGTTTATCTGTGTGTCCATGAATCACATTGAAACACTTATTAGATCCTGGTTGTTGGTGCATATGTTTTTAGTCCATGTCGCCAGATTGCTATTTCAAATGGGCACAATTGTCAGCTACCAGCCATGCTCATAATGGAAAAAACTATCAAAAATATATATATTTCTATATAGCATAAATATTTATATATATGAAAGTGGGCGTGGCCGGTTAACAGATACGCCCATAGCGCCCATGTAGAAAATAAAACACGTCCGTGCAAATTTTAACAGTTGAGGTAAGAGATAGGAAATCTTTCACTACCATTGTTACTGTGGTAGTGGGCGTGTTGGGTCCGTTAACAGATTCTATGTAGAATCGCGCAAACAATACTAATATTTGCTGAGGTGCGTTGTATGCATTCCCACCAATTTTCATCCAACTCTTGGTGTAATAAATAATTAAATAAATGCAATATTATGTATGTATGTATATTATGTATTGTATGTATGTGTGTATATATATGTGTATGTATTCCATTTAACTGTGTACCACCCATAACGACCAACTCAACACTTATTTGTATATTGTGTCATTGATTGTGTGCTATTGCTTGTAACAATAACAACAAAAATGCACAGAAATTCATTTTAGCAGAGATTGTGTTCGTAATAGTTTTTGTTTTCATTCTTGTTTATTTATTTTCTTTTTAGTTTTTTTCGTACAAATACAAATTACTGTTACATGCATACAATGCCAGCCATGTCTTCCGCACTCAACGATGTGACGCTGTCGCTGGATCATTGTCATTGCCGCTTCGCTGTTTACTGTTGTTTTATGTTACAATGTATGCAAGTGTGAACTCCGCTAGCTCACCCATCAAGAATGAGACCTGAACACGTAGCATGCAGTAAAGGGTCAATCAGAGTATTGTTGCGGTGGGGGTTCCACACTAATATAAATTTCGCCTCATCTCGTACCGTCTCGTCTCGTCTTGTGTTGTGTTGTGTTGTCTTCTTTGGTGATGTTAATAAAATTTGTTATTGTTGTTATTGTTGTTGTTATTATTATTATTTTTTTTTCCAAAACATAAACAAACACACAAACTTATTTATATACGTTAACATGTTGGATGGATTTTTGTGGTGATGTTTGTATGTATGTTGCACCAGTTATCGTACCGTACACCTCACGTACATACATCCAAGTGTTGTTATTGGTGTCGTTTTTTTTCTTTCCTGACATCATCATACAATACATATGTTAACCTAGTGTAGCAGGCCATACATATATATATATTTATATGTATGTATTGTTTAGAGTTTGTTGAGTTTGTTTTGTTGTTTCTTTATTTTATATGAAAATCTAAGATTAAAACTTTTGACAGTTATTTGCCACCACTACAATAACTGCAACACAAACGACAACAATACCACATAACACCATCAGCACACACACACACACACACACACACACACGCACACAATAAAGATGAAATGGAATGAACAGAAGATTCCATTCCATGTTAACTTTTTACGATCTCTTCTATGCAACGTAACCATGTGTGTAAGTACCATATAAAATAATTTTCTTTTAAGACTTTAACTTAATGTGTGCTATTTTGCGTTTAAGCACTAATACATGTATGACATTTATGTGCATGCACATATGCACCATATGTACGTATGTATGTGTAACGCATGTATGTACATGTGTGCGCCTGTGAAAGGTTACTTTCATGTGCAGCGCAATGGAAAGAAATACATTAAAATTCTAATCTGTTCACGTAATATATATAATTTTTATATTGCTTGCTTTCTTTCACTTTGTGTATCGTATTGTTGTTGTTGTTCTTGTTGTTTGTTATACTGTGTTTTCATTCTTTGTTTTATTATTATTATATGTGTTACTTGATATTATGAGATGATGATGAGATTGTTGTTCATGTTCATGGCGTTTTTCTTATGTTATTGTTATTATTGTTGTTGTTTTATTGTTTTATGTTGATGGTTGATTATTTACGTTAATTGGGTTACGTACATATGCATTAAATAATAACTGACTGATATGAGTGTAACAGTAAATTTTTCCATAATTTAATTTTTTTCTTTGTTTTTTCTTTTTTTTTTTTTTTTATTATATTAAATGGACGTACATGTGTGTGTTAGTTTATAAGTGTTTATATATGTATATGTGTGTATTGTTGTCACATTTATTTATATCTTGTCATCTTGGTATGCTGGCAACTTAATACTTGGCACATTACGTCGAAAGGTTTTCCTTAGGTTTTCTATATAAAAAAAAAAAAAAAAAACATTTTTCAGTTTAGTGGAATTTCTGCAACGTTGGTAAAGGAATATAAAGAATTTGATTACAAAACCGCCTATCTAATGACTTGTAGGAAGAAATGGATCAAAAGTCCCATGCGATATATATTAATAAAGACCTTGCAAAGCGTATACATTCCTGATCAGTATTAAAACCAGTATAAAATCTGTCCGTTCCTTCCTTCCGACCTTCAATTATACCAAAGCTGACTCGATTTAACCATATCCGTCTGTCTGTCCATGTAAATTTGTGCCCTAGTTTGAAGACGTATTTTTTGAGATATTTCGATGAAATTTGGTACAAGAACATGTATGGACCCATAAAAGAACTCTATTGAAAATGAACCGGATCGAACCATTTTTAGAACCCTAGCCCATATAAGGTGCTATTATAACGAAAGCCTCTATATGGAAAAAAATCGCAGTTCTTATTAATTATTGAGAAAATGTGATGAAAAATACTAAGAATTGTGTTAAAAATTCGCCATAACAAAGTCGGATATGATCGGACCATTTTTAAAACTTTTTTCCATACAATTATATTTTACAAAGGGAACTTATATGGCAGTGCCTTGCGTATACAAATAGAACCAAATTAATTAAATTTTATGTTATTTTTCCCTTCAATATACTGCCGGTAGAGTGCAAAGTTAGTTCACGTTTAATATAAGTTAGCGTCAATTAATTAACATATGACGCTATTAAGAATTCAATCATATTCAAAGCTGTGCAACAAATACTTAATAAAATGGACTCTTAACTAATCGACTTCAATGAAATTGACGGAAGCAGTGGAAAATGTTATCATGTAATTATAAGGCACAGCAAGATGTGATCGGGATCACTGCAATGCACCATAAACTGTACATGGCTGCATGGCTACAACACCCAACACGACATTGACTTTGTTCTATTCTATGTATTATATATAAATGTGTGTGTGTGTGTGCGTTTATGAAACTATAGTTATTGAAAGCATAATGCTTGTCTTCGAAAGTCTAAAGTGGAGACATCATGTTGTTATTGCGATTGACATTTAAGTGTTTTTAACCATAAAAATTTTCACAACTAACAAATTGTAAAAGGACCGTAGGAGGCACAGCTCCTTCGGTCATGCTACGCATTAGGCAGACAACTGCACGTCGGTACATTGTAAGATACATTACCGAGAGTCTGCCACCAATGCGTGCGCTATGCGTGCTAGACTAGGCAGCACAATATATAAATGATAATGATGATTACAGCACAGCGGGTTTAGACGATTTATTCTATGAAAAAAAAACATTATCATTGAAAAAAATAAAACCTTAATTGAAATTCAATATTGACATTTAAAGTTGTTACGCTCTTTCATTTCTTTTTCATTTTTCATAGTTTTTTCCATTTTTTCACGTACCGCATAGTTAAGGAAGTTGGTTCAAAAAATTTGCCCATTATATCTATGAATGCTTCCATTTACTTAAACATTTTTTCACTAATCAATTTGATTGTTCTTTCTAACAACACTAACATCCAACCCGAAGAATATTTCAATTATAGAAAGAGCTTAATATTGAAGCACCGAGAGCTGGAAAGCAGAAAATCTTCATTTCATTTCCTTCTCTTCCATGCTGTGGTATGTTGTACGTTGCTTGTATTTATGTTTACTTAAACGTACGCTACAATTCTTTGTAACGGTTCATAATCGCTATATTAACGCAAATTCTACTAGTGAACAAAAACCGCAACCAACTTACATATAATCAAAAAACCCACAACGGTTGTCTAATAGTTAGGTACGAGTATTTATTGTACATTTGTGCCGGGAGCGTACCATGCGAACACTGTTGCAGTGGTTTAGCAGTTTAGCAGTGGCACCTGAAGCATTTGTAAAATAATTCTAATTGTATGTAACAAAACAAACATTGAATCGAAACCGTTTATAAAGTAGGAGTTGGCTGAAATGCAAGAAACGTGGATTTATAATCCGGGCGTAATGATAACAATTAAAACCAGTAACAAGTAAAAGCATTATGTATGGCTGTGGCCAAATCTTAAATACCCTCCACATCCACAAACAAATTATGGGCGTGGCAGGTATATGATTATGACCTCTAATGGGGCGTGTATTACACATCAGCTTGCTAGTTGAGTTTTACGCTGAGTATGGTTTTTTGTAACTTTTTAATTGTGGGCGTGTTTGTTATTCGCGATCACGCCCATTTTTGGCATTTGGTATAATTATAGAAATTCATTCAAATTTCAAGTTTAGATCAATTTTTTTGGCAGATAACTAGATTTTTGTCGATTGTGGGTGTGGCTCTTGACCGATTGGCGTGCAAAAATTAAAACTGTCTGCGATATTTCAAAATTTACGCTTGAGAGAATGCCAACTTAACTGTGTTACGTAAGTTAACGTAACGATTGTATAACGTTACGTTGCGTTAAGTTACGTTAAATTGTTTTGCGTTACGGTTTTGTTTCGTTACGCTGTTTTACATTGTGTTGCGTTACGTTACGTTACATGTTCTTTCATTGCTTTTAATCGAATTTAATGATTTTTATTTTTATTTTTTGATCATTATCGATATACGGTCTTTGCAATGAATAAATCTTCTCACTATCAGTATTTTCAGCATTTTGGAAAACGTTTCCTTTTCAATAAATTTCAACGTATTGATTGATCTTCTGCAGCATTTTATCTAAACATAACTTATAAACAATGAAGAGACGCTACAATCCTGAACATTTTCCGAAATTCATTTCCGTAGTTATTCAGCTTCTGCAGTAAAAATGCATTCTTACCAGCCAGCTAAACCAGATAGTAATCTTAACATGCGAATAAGAAAGGTTAACCAGAGAGAGAATGGCCAGCTAGCTGAAAAAATAGCATGTCGTGAGTAAAGCTTGTTAAAAATATTATTTACAACGTGTATTATTAAATATATGTATCTAAGGGCAAAACATATATGAGTGGTTACATATAATAGCATATATACACCTCAGCAGTAGACGTCCAAAGATTTGTGTGGGAATACGTTTTGATTTAGAATCAAATGCGGATATTATTGAATTTTCATCTTAAGCTACAAAAAAGAACCATTTAATAACTTTGTAGGCTTTATTACAGATTCTACAAGAGTGGAAAATAATAAAAGGATTTCTTTTTATCTATAAGATGAGAATTTTTTAATTTTTTAATTTTTCTAATCAGTGGAAATTGTTAAAGTTAAGTTTTCAGTATTTTGTTGCAACCTACGAGTGTTGTTACAATAACAGTGAATTGTGATTTGTTGGCCAATTTATGGCCATTGTTACATGAACACAACTCCGGCCGTTGGTATGCAGATATCAAGCAACTATTAAGAAATAATAAGGCAGGCAAGTATCACAGAAACACCCATTACAGCTGACAACATTCATGTAGTTAAATTCTGTAAGTATTAACAATTGTTGTTGTTGTTGGCACAACACTTGATACTTGGAAAAAATGTAATAATTGACAGCAGGAACTCTCTTAGGCTGGATTTTCATATTAGATACATGCTAATACAATTCAATCACTGGCACAACATGCAAAGTACACTACTCCCAGTTTCAACGAGTTGTCGTCGTGCCTGTAAATCATGTGGACCACGCTATATGTATACATGTACATATATTTCTGGTAATGATGCATTAGAAAGATTAGGGAAAAGGCAGCAGAGCAAATGGTAGAATAGAAGGAAAACTGAAACTGAAATGAAAACTGAAGAAACCTTCATGACGCGTTTCTACATGCTGTGGAAGTAAAGCAAATGATTGGACAGATAAAAAAGCAAACAGACAGAGGGACGGAGGGACGGAGGGAGAGACAACCGGCCAGCCAGCGGGACAGATAGACAGTTGAATAGATAGACGGATATGATTTGAAGCTTAAATTGCAATAAAACTTTAAGATGACAGTTAATTTAGCGATACAATTGTTAGGTAACTAAACTAAAGCTCCCCATCTGCCTCTTGCCCGCATTCATACCAACATCCTTACTGACCGTACACGTACATATGGTTAGATGCAATTGTGCACAAAAGTATGCATGCAGCACATGAAATATCAAATAGAAATGACAGGAAATTAATTGCCTTTAAGGTGTAGATTACAAAAAAAAGGAGAAACCAACTTCCCAAGAGAGAAATCTAAGAAAAAGTCATTTTGAGTTCAAGTTGCCATTACATCATAAGGCAGGAAAAACAAACCGACTTTGAGGACAGCCAGTTTCAGCAAGTAAAATGGCAGAGAGAATGCAAAGCAAGCAAAATTATACACATTTGTGATACCTCAATTTAATCTCATTACCATTACTGATACGCAGGTATTAGAACCTTAGGCGTGAAGTTTGGAAAGCTTTTTTAATTGAAATTCACTAAGGAATGCATTTTGCATGTGCCCAGTGCAGACTAAGACGCTTCGCTTTATAAATAGAAGACAACAAATAAATGAAATCAAAGAAAAAGAAACGAAATATTATTCTAATTATGTGTGACACGCCATGGGATGAGGCAGTCATGTAAGTTTCTAAATAAATCATCGCTCTCTCTTCAGCGGTCACATTCATTCGATTATTTGCCACCAGCTCATATTTTGGAATGTGCGAATTTTTGACAGCTCACACTTGATGGAGTAAATTTATCTATGAACAGCTTAGATGTGTTTTTTTCTACATAACCATTAAGCTCTTTACGACATAAAGTAAAGATTAAAGTTTAAACACACACTTAGCGGGATGGACAAACATTGATGGACATTTAGGCAAATATTTATTACACCTGAACGATTTCATTTAAATTTTGGAATCGATTTAGTATACATCTTAATAAGGAACAAAACTCTCTTTGAAAAATTACACCGTGCAGAGTACACACCGATCAGAATCGATTTAAACAAGTCCGTTTGTCCATGTAAATTTATGCAACAGGGTTGCCAAAACTAAAGGTATTTCCATGAAATTTGATAAACAGGTGGATCTGGAGATAAAATGTACTGAATTGGACCATTTTCGGAACCCCTCCTTATATAATGCCCTTATTTAAAATTAGTCGGATTATAACCACAATTCGAAATTCTTAATAATTTTTGTTGAAACTTGTAAATTTAGACCTGATCGAACCATTGTTAGAACCCCTTGCCAAGTAATGCTGACTTTACATTTTTGTGTTTGTTACTGTAGGCTTTTTGACGATTATGGGCGTGGTTGTCAAACGATTTTGGCATATTTAAACAGTAATCCTCAGGCAGAAACTGGGGTGTTTGCACAAAATGTCAATGTGTTTCAACGGCGGACAGACCCACAGATCGATTCAGATTTTGTTGCTAATCAAGAAAATATTTTGTAAAAAACTGTGACGCGTGATTGTGAATGTTACAAACGGTATAGCAAACTTAGTATACCGCTCATCTTATGTGTAGGGTGTACAAATACAAAAACAATAGAATAGTTTACACTTGCATAACAATGTACGGCATGCATCATCGCAAATAAGAAACTCTAAGCATTTAAAAAATTTCAGTTTTTTTTTATATTTTTTTTTCTTTTTTTATCATTTCTTGTTTTTGTTGTGTGGTTGAAAACCTTGAACTTGACCTTTTAAAACGTGTAAATGTGAGAGAATATTAAAAGGCCGCGCAATGTATGGATGGTATGTATGTCTGTCTGTACATATGGTTGATGCAAGTAAGTATTCACCAACAACGTTGTCTGCGCATGCATCATAACTGAACAACAGTTTTTGGTCTTTGGTGTCTGGTGCATTATCATCTTCTTCATTGCATGGCTGTGAGTGTGTGTCTTAAATGAAAACCCATAGAAAACAACAACACAATAAAAAAACCTGTAAAGTTCAAGTTTATAATAAAAAAGAAAAAGAAAAAAATGTTTAAAAGTTATTATCAGGTAAACAAAGATATAGAGAGGTGGAGAGGGGGGAGGGGGGAGGGGGGAGACTTTGAACAATATTACATAGTTTGTTAATCAGTTTTCCCCCACTAGCTAATATTAACAATGACAACAACAATAACAATTATTATGTTGTATGTTATTGCCATAATATGGCATTTAATTATATACCCGGCCAATGGCATATGTGCATGATTACGAACGCTCTTGTCTTGTACCATAAATGTAAATGAAAGCGTAAATGCAACGTCTAGAGAATTGAAGAAACAACAAAAACAAAAACAAAAACAAAAACAAAAACAGGCCAGAAATCATATAGAAATAAATGTACAGATACACTGATTTGTGTATCTTCTTTATGTTAATAATTATATACAATGCAATATGTATGTGTGTGTGTATATGTGTGTGCATTTATAAAACTAACTTCACATGTTTGTATATAACTGTCTGGCTAATTACTTGTGGTTCTGGCAACTCTCAGTAAAGTGTTCTTGTTGTTATCATAGTATTATTATTATTGTTGTTGTTAATGTTACAGTGCTATATGGTTAATATATGTAACTAGTAAGAAGAGTAGTTGGAGTATGCATGTGTATGCATTTTTATTGTGTACCATTCCACCATCAGTATGTCCATACTGCATAGATCAACCATATGCTGTGTTGTTGAGGCTGCCACTAGGCAACCTTTTGTTTAAGTTAGCTGGTGTTGATAGCATCTCACGCTCGATTTGGTACGTCTACCTGGTTCAACACTTTTATCTTGATCTCAAATCTTAGGTTCATCTCAGTTTTTTTTTGTTTTTTTGTGTTTTTTTGGTGCCGTAATGTTATGCTTCACATTCATTCTTCATATCTTGACTAAAATGAATTGAATAACCAACTCTGACTCTGGAACGCACTAACTAACTGACAGACGGACATATCAAGTAAAAGTAAAAAATAATATAAAATAAAATGAATGAATGAATGACTAAAAGACTAATTCCTAGGCGCTGTCTTGAAAGTTTACTAGTGGCCTTCTTTTACAGTTGGTGTGACTGTTGATTAGTCATCATCTCTCAACTGTCCCAGAGTCAGTGAAAAAAACAACAACCAACAACAACCAACAATTCTTGATTAACTTTTCGTTTCAGTTGAAGTTTTTGTAAATTTTCGTCGACTGGCAATGACTTTATAATTACAATAAAAATCAATCACATTGCCTACACGCTTCACTACGCACTCCCATTACCAACGTCACTACTACTCTGCTCTACCGTATTCTATATGCTATGCATGTCGGCATGACATGGCACTTGTGCCCTTCCTTTCCTACCTAATAAGGATAAATAGATCAAAAACGAAAACTGTTGTGTTGTGTTGTGTTGTGTTGTGTTGTGTAGGCAAAATAAATGCACACACTATCGCCGCCACACAACTTACCAACTTACCACCACCTGATATGATTTATTCAATAATAACTCAAAGTGTAAACATACACTTTTTTCGTTCCTTGTTATTCATATAATGATGATTTATCAAAAATTCATCATTATTATTAAGCAATAATTGAATATTTATAAAAAACAAACAAAAAATAAGTTCATACCATTTATTGAATTAAAAAAAAGCGTAGAAAATGTAATTATTCAAGAATGTTGATTATTTTTTATGCAGACACCATTTCGCGTTCCAGCTCTGTCACACTCACCCGCCCTCTGCATCTCTGTTCTAGTATTCTTTCTCTGGCCTGTACCGATTGAATAGGCGGAGATTTATGTTTCCACTTAATTCTTTATAAACAACCTTTACTTAGGGAAAGGAACGTGCATACGATACTGGTAAGACACGGTTTTTAAAGGTTAAATAAAATGAAACAATTTATAGTGAAATGATGCAACACCACTGCACAGTGTTAAAATGATTAAACACATAATTAAACTAAACTTGTTTAACAAGCTGGATAATCAATTTTTGTAAAGAATATGAAATGTTCATCATCCGCAACATCAGTGTAAAGGAAATCGACTTTATAGGCGTTCATCAGGCGCAATAATGCTGAGATATTGTTTTATTCCTTCATAATGAATACCACAGGATGTTACCACTTTACTATAATTGAATTAATGCTTCACATCAACATCTATAAAATTGTTCATAGAAGATTCAATCTGAACTTTACACCTTTACTTAACAATACTTACATTTGATGTCTGTACGTCCGCTTCTTTTTCGTTGTTTCCTAAATTAATTCAAAATCAACAAGTAATGGTGGAAGGTGTGTTACTTTTCAATTATATTAAAAAAAGTGTATTTTATTCAGCTAATAAAGTTGAATTGAAAAATATTCATTCACCTAAAAATGTGTTAAGTGTACCAGCGATACCTTGATTAGCAAATTCAACAAAACATTTCTCATCATAATGTGTAAACTGTTAAAAAAATGTTAATGCTAGAAATTGGTTATTCAGGTATTTGTGTCACTTGGTTACTGTGATAGGATTTTAAAATGTTTGCTTAAGGATTGCGGTAATCGCGTTAAAAATTACTAAAATTAAAATGGACGGATGGACAAGCAGGTTTGTGCATAATTTTGGCTGTATGCCATGTGACACTCTCTCGTTGACAAAGTGCAAAGTATGCTGTTCTGGCCTAAATAAATTTTCAATAATGCTACAATATTGTTCGCCAGTGACAGTTACCGTTAACATGTTTTCATATGCAAGGAAGTAAGGCCCAATGATACCACCTGACCAGTGCAATTGTACACCATTTACTGTCACATTTAATGATGCTTCATAAATGTTATTTTGTAATAATAATTTTCCATTGACCCGAACCGCCTATTCTGTTTCATTACACAAATCCATACAAATGAAAATGTCTTCCTTATGAGTTTTTTTTGTTCTCAAATGGAATGATGGCCAAAATTGTTCTTTGTAAACCAAGTGTCTGAGTACGGTGTAGAATTGAGCACTTTTTTGAACAGCAGAAATATTTTCAGCCGATCCATATTTGGACCTGTACATTCCCTTTCTCCGTATCACCTTCTGAATTGATTTCATTACGATCGTCTCTCTATCCATTAAGTATGACTTTTTGTAAATTGTGCGCCTGTTTATTATCCGACCATGCCCATTTTTGGTACATTAATGGATGAGATAACCATAAATATTTGCACCAAATTTCAAGTTTATAGCTCAATTGTTGTGGCAGATACATAGATTTTTGTCGATTATGGGCGTGGCACTTGATCGATTTTGCCCATTTTAAATAAGAATATGCGTGTAGAAATTAAAAGTGTATGTAAAAAAATTTCAGTTTAATATTTATAAATGTATAACCATAAGAATGCCAACCACAGACGGACACACGGACATCCATGTTTGGATCGACTCCGTTTTTGATACTGATCTAGAATATATATGTATATACTTTGCAGGTAGTCTGACGGAATAACAAACTTAGTATACCTCTCATCATTAGGTGGAGGGTACAAAAAATCACGTTTCATATATCTGAAGATCAGATAAAACAAATCAACTGAAATTACAATATATTAAAATCAAAGATCAGTACATAAGTACTCGTACACAGTTAAGCACAAATCATATGAGAGTTAATAGTTATTAATGTGTAAGTGTATATATGGGAGAGTCAGCAGGCTGGCAAGCAGGCAGGCAGGTAGGCATCTGATCAGGCAATTGAACTTGAATCAATTTATTGTTACAGTTTAATTGTATGGCAGCATGCAATAATTTAATTTTGATTCCAATTTAACTGTAAACATATAACCAGAGAATTAACGTTTTACGGGATAACCGCACTGCAGATACGGGCCAGAGAGACGGCGGGGATGGGGCATGTTCTGGTTATAAATAATTCATGGCACAACATAATTTTTTTATACATATTTTTGATAAATCTATATATACGTACGTCTGCCCATGTGCGGGTATATGATGAGCCTCTTTCAAAATAAACACATTAAGCTGTACTGTGTGTGTGTGTGTGTGTTTTCTTAAGGACCTTACATGACACCGTCATGCACGCATGCTTTAACTACTTGACTAAAATTTGTAAGAAAAAGTTTCGGTTATACCGAAAATATGAAAAAATTTTATTCTTCTTAATATATATATAAAAAAATGGCTTCATCTTTATCTAGGTTTATATGTATGTGTGTATGTTTCCTTCACACCTAAATTCATAACGAAATCAATTAAAAACCATGACCGTACAGGAAACTGTTAATGCTATAATTAAAAGGAGCAGTAAAGATAGGCCGGAGTGGAAAACGTTAAACAACAACACAAAACAAAATAAATCTAGTCTTGTTTTTATTGCTGTATAAATTCTAGCCTATAAATGTAGATGGATATGCATAAGCATCACACACACACACACACTTTGTCACACACACACACACATACGTATCTTCTACACAAATTGAAAGTTTCTTAGTAATAATATTTTTTGTTGTTTTTGTTGTTTTTTATATAAATCACTAAAGGTAGTGAGAGAAGAAATCATTGTACGGCAGATACCAGTCAAAATTAATTTTCGTAAAATAATAAGTCAGCTCGTATGCACAGTATTCTTATACATCTTACGCACACACACACACACTCATACACATGTTCCTCATTATCAACTTTTTGTTATACGTACCCAATGTGAGAGGCTATAGCAAAGCCCAGAAACCATGAGCCACGCGCATACGAGTATATGTGGCAATATATGTATTTATGGTGTAACAGAAATCTGTTCGTTGGATGTAAATGGTTGTATACATATATATATGTATGTGTGTACATAACTATACATGCCCAGCACGCACCAACCACTTGTAGCTGCTCAGCACTGACATCTCTGACAGCTTTAAAGTTAAACTATTATCCCTACATAAGGGTATGTTTATACACACACACGTAAACATACACACACGCTCACATATATATACATTTCAGTTTTGTACATGCGTAATACATGAAAAGGGCCAGTTAAAAATCTCAAGTGCGACGAATTAAATGCGTATCATATTATTTATGTGAATTTTATAGTTTTAACGAAAAATTAATTATACACGTGTGAATGCGTACTGGAAATGGGCTGTGCCCAGAAAATCGCATACAAACAAGGATACCGATTAATGTTGTTGGTTGTTTGGTTTTCATTATTATTATTATTGTTGTTGTTGTTGTTGTTGTTGTTGGCATGTTAAGAAAGTGTTAAATTTCGATTAGCATCTAGGCTAGAACTACTTGAACTACTGCTTTATAAACACATCGTTTAGTGTTTTTTTCGTTGTAGTTGTTGTTTTTGTTCCTTTTTCAGTTCGCATTTTATTACTTTTCATGTCATTTTGTACAATGCATTTAAAATAATGTAATAAAAAGCACAAGCTATACATTTCCATTCACATCTCTTAAGGGCACGCTGTTGTTAATTATAAAGGATAGGATGGATGGTCGGCTATTGTAGCTATTCACTTGGAATTAGTTTTGAAATAGGTTGTAAGAGGCCTTTTTTTTATAGAGCATATCGTGTATGTATGTAATTATATATAAATGTCAAGCTGTTATATAACTTTTTTTTTTAAATTTAGTATTACAAACTATTTTCTCTATTAATGATAAGCTTTTATGAGATAATTTTCAATAAAAACATAACTGTTATACTCAAATAAAAATATTGTAAAATGAAATAACAAAGAAAACGAAAAATAAAAACTGTTATACGATAACTGTTATACTGTTATATAACCTCTTTCCTATTAAAAATAATATTCAAGTGTTGTTGAAAAATTTTCAAAATATTTATTTCAACTTTTATGTAAATACCGTAGCACATAGTATGCCTATAAATAATACTGACACGCCCAAAATTTACAAATAAACTATATTCATCATAAAACTAGATTTGCAAGCTGATATGTAACACATATGTTATTAGAGGGGGCAATATATGTATATATTTGCCACGCCCACCATTGTACATGTGAAGGGTATCTAAGATTTGGTCTAAGCCAAATTTAGTTTCTTTACTTGTTTTATTCCAGTAAAAGTTTGAATTGTTATAACACTGTGTAGAATGAAGATGGAAAAGAAGAAATTTTCACATCGTATGGAAGATAATTTTTTCTTTCGATTATTTTTAAAAATGTTTCATATGAATACTGAAATGAAGTAATAAAAATTATGTGATTGAATAAGATTTTCATACAACGAACAATAAAACTCGAAGAATTGTAAAAATTTAATCAAAAGACTCAAGTAACAAACTTTTTCTTAGGTATCACAAATTATAAAAAAGCCTTTGTACCAAAAGACTTAGGCTACAAACTTGCTAGGGAGGAATAAAATTGTTGTTGTTGTTGTTAAAATTCCATGTAATCTGTATAAACTGTTCTTTTGTAAAGAAAATCAAATCTTGCTGTCTTCAGGAACGCTTAAGAGAGCGTTTACTCCTTTATATAAAAAAAGTAAAAAATACATCAAAGCGGTCGCAATTAATATTTTTACACAAGTTTCTTTCAGTGCATTAGTGTTGATTGGTATTATTACGCTTATTCACCTTGATTGATAGTGTTTAGCCTACACTTTCTATAATAAAAGTAAGAGGATTATATATAATGTATGTAACATCTACAGCACACACCCACCCACACTTGTACATTAATAATTTATGAATTTATGTAGGTATACAAAAAAGAAGAAGAAGTGTTTGACTGCAACAATCTTGATAAGTGAAAAAAAAACAGAATAAATAAAAAAAGAAGTGAAAAACTAAATTAGGCTTAAGCCAACGCTTAAATACCCTCCGCATCTATATACAAAAAGTGATCGTGACAAGTACATAATGAGTGACCCCTAAGAGTGAATGCAATGCATATCAAGTTGCAAATACATGTTTTTGTCATTATGCCACGCCTATTTTTTCTACATCAATAAATAGGGTTATTATGAATGTGTGTACCAAATTTCAACTTTATCCGTGCATTTTTATGGCCGTGAGATATATTTGGCGTGGCTCTTGACCGATTTTACCCAATATAAATAGCGATCTGCACAAACGTTTATACACATTTTCAGCTTAATATCTCATCTTTTACGATCCAGAGCGTTCGAACAACAGATGGACGTACGGACATCGATACAGATTTTAATGCTGATCAAGAATACAATGTATGGGTATTGCAAACGCAGTTGCAAACACAGTATACCGTCATCACTAATGTGAAGAGTAAAAGAAGAAAGAAAAAAAGAAAGGAGGAAGGAAGAAAGAAAGAAAGAAGGAAAGAAAGAAAATCTTTATTCTTTGGTTGGAGATAAATCATTGCATTTTATGCCCCCTGGGCTAATAGTAAATAAAGAAATTTACGATTACTGGCAAATGGTAAGTGTTACAATTGTGTATATTGTACATGTGGCATGTAAATGCTGTTTCCTCCTAATGCAAGTGATTTGAGTTATTTTCTATGCTCTCTTCTAATTGTTGCCTTCTGATTGTACGCTAGGATGTGTGCATTCACCAAAGCCCAAGATGCGGCAGCGCTGTCCTGTGTTGTGTCATAATTTCGTGAAGTCTTCCTCATGGTGAATTCATTAGTTGCAACATTGTAATAGAAAAATTGCTGCATCATTTATGATGATTCTACAAAACCAAAACCTGAATACCAGATAACTTGAAGCCCTTTTATTAGCCAACAATATTGTATGTATGGATGGTTGTTTTTTACTCTTTCTTGCAAATTATATCATAAAACATGAAAGAGAGAAAATTTATTGGTGTTGCAAATTAATGATTTATACAAACCTTGCGTAAGCAAATGATTGCACTTGAGAGCTTGGCAGCTTTGATTCGAAAGTGTTTGTAAATATTTAAATAAATTGCACAAGACATTATGTATGTATGCATGTATGTATGTATATATATATATATATATGATTACGACCTTCAGAACGTTTTGCTCACTTATGGGCATTATTTTAAAGCATTAGATGGGTACTAAGGTACTAACTACCAAGTAAGCAAGTGGCCCCAGTAAGTTGAACAAAGTTCAAATTCAAATTTTAAATACATCATAAATTGTGTATGTATACATATGACGTAACAATTTCCATTCTAATTTTATTCTACGCTAAATTGTAACCATACAAAATTTTCTCATCACGCAGAACTCATTAGAAAAAAGTCGTTATATGGAGAAAATCCACAATTCTTCATAATGTTCAATGAAACTTGGAATCTAGATTCTATATATTCTAAAGCTCAATTTTTTTAAATTTGAGTCAAATCGCTTAATTTTTTACAAAAGCTATAGCAAGACAAAAATTACGAAATCTGTTAACATTTCTTTTATATGGAAGTTTTGATGCCATTCGATAATGATGACTATAGGAAATGAGTAGTGTATGTTTATGTTTGATTGACCCACTCTAGCAGATGCTGTGGGGTTTTAAAACATTCTTTGAAATCTACTCTCACAAATGAATGTCATTTTAGCTAAAGGTAAAGCACAAATGCAAAATTCTTTATTCAGATGAATTATCAGAACAGTTTATACAGATATTAAGGAATTTTAACAACAACAACAACAACAACAACAAAAACAACAACAACAATTTTATTCCTTCCTAGCAAGTTTGTAGCCTAAGTCTTTTGGTACAAAGCCTGTATGTTTTATAATTTGTGATACCTAAGAAAAAGTTTGTTACTTGAGTCTTTTGATTAAATTTTTACAATTCTTCGAGTTTTAATGTTCGTTGTATGAAAATCTTATTCAATCACATAATTTTTATTACTTCACTTTACTATTCATACGAACAATTTTTTAAAAATAATCGAAAGAAAAAATTATCTTCCATACGATGTGAAAATTTCTTCTTTTCCATCTTCATTCTACACAGTGTTATAACAATTCAAACTTTAACTAGAATAAAACAAGTAAAGAAACTAAATTTGGCTTAGACCAAATCTTAGATACCCTTCACATGTACAATGGTGGGCGTGGCAAATATATACATATACATTGCGTCTTCTAATAGTGTTTGTATTACGCATCAGCATGCAAATCTAGTTTTATGATGAATATAATTTATTTGTAAATTTTGGGCGTGTCTATTACCCGACCACGCCCATTTTTGGCACATTATCAGATGGGATAACTTTGTATACGCGTACCAAATTACAAGTTCCTAGATCAACTTTTATATCTGCCACATAAAGATTTTAATTAATTGTGGGCGTGTCTGTAATCCGAATGCGCCAATTTTTGGCATATAGATTGAGCTAATATTTATACATGTACATACCAAATTTCAAGTTTATAGCTGAATTTTTGTGGCAGATATATAGATTTTTATTGATTGAGGGCGTGGCTCTTAATTAATTTTGCTCATATTAAATTTTGATCTGTGTGCAGTAACTAAAAGTGTCCGTTTTTAAAATTTTACTTCAATATCTCAAAAGTTCCGCTTTTGAGATTGACAAAAGCAGGCGGACACACCGACATACGGACATACATGTCCAGATTGTGTCAGTTTTTGATAATGATCAAGTCCTTATATATCCTTTGTAAGGTTTCTGACGCCTCCTTCTGAGTGTGGCAAACGGAAAGACAGTACTCAGTACACCTCCCCCATCTTATGTGGAGGGTACAATAAAAATTTAATATATATTATTATATTGTGTGATATTTTCTTTTTAGAGTACAATTTCTTTAATTTTACTTATCGCTTGTGTTGTTTAATTAATTTAATAATTGATTGAATCCAAAGTGAAGAAATTGTTTGTAATAGTTCACAAATTCATCTCAATCAAATCCAATTCGTTTATATTCCAGTCTAGTTGGGTTGAAACTGGAAATATTTGTTTACAATTGAGAGCTTAGAAATTAGCAAAGTCTCTCTCTCCGTCTCTCCTAATTCTTCTCAGTCAGCGCACGCTATCGTGTTGAGGAGGTTTACCTTCAATGTAGCTCTTCAACATAAAACATAAAGTCTTTTGCCACAATTTTATGAGTTTGGTCAAGTTCAAGCGTGGTGGAATCTAAACAAGCCACCAGCCGCAGCAAAGCAAGGCAAAATAGCAAATAATTTATAGCCCACAGCAACACTTTTAATATACACGTTGCATATATGATGAAAAAAAGGAAAACAACAACAACAACAACAACAACAGCAACAACAACAACTAACAGAGTTGCCACGATACATTACAAATTGAATTATTGGAGAAAAGAGTTCCATTTGCTACGACGTCATATACAAAAACAAAATCCTAGAAACTGAACCTAAGGTTTATGAGTATTTATTTAACGTTTGGCAAAGCTGAAGCTTAGTTTCGCTTTAGAGTCCGCGTGAAGTACATCTAGCTGTTAAATAAACGCTTCAATTGTGGTGGATCGTGCAAAAAGTAAGTGTAAGTAACAGTGTTACTCTCCTTAGAAACCTCATTGACTTGGAGAGTAAAGTGATTAGCGCGTGTGAATAGTGTTTGTAATCGCGCCAACGTCAAACCGCCACTTTGCAGATTCTCTCAATAGAGCGTTTTTACCGTCTTGCACAATTGCAACAACTGAAACTGAAGTGTTGCGGCTGCTACATTATAACACAAGTTCTCTATGAAAACCGGTGTTTGGCCAGCAAATATTTTTATTGTAAGAAGAAAAAACAAAACGAGCTTAGGTTCGCCTGCATATATGTACATGTCGATGTGTGAGTGTGAGTGTGTATGTGTGTGTATATATGTGTGTGTGTGTATTTCTAATTTATTAACATTAGTTTTAAATGTTTAGCAGTTTGTGTCAGCAACTCTTGTACACGTTCAGTTATGTGTGGTATTAAAGCTGTGGCGTCATCATTTCGTGTTGTTGTTTTTGTTTTTATTTTTATTTTGCTTCGTTTTGTAATGGGAAACGACAGCGGTGTCATTAATTAGAAGAAATTCATATTTTATCTCGCGGTTAAACCCTAAACTCTACCGGGTAACGAAAGGTGGCGTCGTGTGTTTCTATGTGTATACGTATACATCTTTATTATGCTGCAACCATAACTTACAATCAATACAAAGCGCTCTTAGGCTGTTCAACTTGATTTTTAAACATTTAAATTACTAAACGCGTTTGCGTGTATCTATAAAAAAAACTAAACATTGCGACGCAGTTGAATGCTAAAGGTAAACGATTGTCTTGTTCTCTTTCTTCTGCTTTCTTTCTTTTACTTTCATTATTGGTGGGACTATATTGTATAACTTTTTCATTTCAATTATTCTTTTAATTATTATTAACAATTGAATAAATCTGTCCGTGCGTCCGTTCACGTGTCTGTTTTTCGTAGTTTAACCTGAAACGCTTCTATGAGCAAGAAAAAAACTCAGCTGATTATTGTTTGATTTAAAACGTATAAAATCATTTATAGCCACGCCCCCAATTAACAGAAACAATTCACCGTTAAACAAATGAAGCTTGAAAGGAAAAAAATCCACTTATCGATTTTTACATTTTTACTATTGCGACGATATACATAACATAGCAGACACGCCCACACATGTGGAAATTATTCAACACACATTTAATCTAAGGCAATAATTAGGAATTTCATTTGTCGAAATTTTCCATGAAAAAGTAACGAAAACTGTCAAGTTCTTTGCTTAAGTCTTTCTCTGAATTGCATTGAATATGGAAAATAGGATGAAATAAATATTCCTTCACATCACACAAATATTCAGTTTAGTAGTAATAGCGTTGGCCTGGCTTTCAATTAACGCACATCAGCTGGAGGAGAAGAAACTAATTAAAACACATGATCACTACACATGATAATAAATAATAATCGTGCACACAATGCTTCAATCAATTCATTCACAAACACCACGTATGTACTGGAAACAACATGATCCGAACAAATGTAAAACGTTACAAATAACAGCCAGCACGAGCAGCAATACAAGAACATTGGCAACAACAAAACAACAGCAATTAAATTACAATATTAAGCAACTGCAACTGCATTTAAGCAGACATGCAAAATGCCTGTAATGGTATTAAATGTTGATACGTGAAGTCAATTCAATTCAATTCAATTCAATTCAATGCCCATCCAAGACAAACTGAACCAAACCAATCACAATGAATCGCTAAACGGCCTGCCTGCTTACATGCTTACATGCTTACACGCTTACTTGCTTACTTGCTTGAAGTGAGTGGTTTAAAAAAAAAGACCAAAAAAAAGAAAAAAGAAAGAAAAAAACATATCTTCATATCGGTACGAGTATAAACATAAACACACATCTTTATACACCTTGAAATCGCAACTCGCAACTAGCTCCAGCTGCAGCTCTAGCAGCAGCAACAGTATCAGCAACACAGCAAAAGTTAAATCAGTTGAAATGCAAATTGTTGTACATACAAATTTGCTCGAATGTGTAACTTGGAATAACATTAACAACAACAACAATAACAACAACAACAACAACAATTTATATTGTTTATAAAAAGAACAATTATTATTATTATTATTGTTGTTGTTATTGTTATAATTTGTAAACTGTTTCAAGCTGTATCTTTATGGGCACATGGGCAACCTATCTGGTGTTTACTGAACTAAAACCAAAATACCGTACTAAGCACTTAACTTAAACTTAAAAAGAGTTTATAAAGTAAACACTCACACACACCTAAACACATGTACAACATTTATATTTGGCTTAGACCAATCTTTAAATACCCACCACATCTATATAAAAAATAGGGCGTAGTGGACATAGAGGATACATGATAACGCCCTGTATAAGTCCAAGTATTATGCATTAGCTGACAGATCGAGTTTTACGCTGAGTGGGGTGTGTTTTGTAAATTGTGGGCGTGTCTATTATCTGACCATCTGACCATTTTTGGCACGGTCATGTGTACGAAATTTCAAGTTCATAGGTCAATTTTATGGATTTTTATTGAATAAGGGGCGTGGTTCTTAACCGATTTTGTTTAATTTTAATCTCCAATCGGTTTGCAAAAAATAAAAATTCTATGTAAAAAATTTGAGCTTAAAATCTCACAATTTACGAAACATGGATGCACGGACGGACATGTCTAGATTAAGACTATTTTTACTTTGTAAGATTTGTAATGCAAATGGAATGACTTACTTGGTATACATCTCATCTTATGTATAGAAAAAAACTAAGCTAAACCCTAAGCAGTAATAATGTATGCAAAGAATCCAGGTAAACGGCCTACAGCCAACCAAACAACCAACCAACCATCAACCCAACAACGCCAATAATCATCATCACCCTATATATATGTGTGTGTGTATGTGTGTGTGTAAAGTACTTAACCATGTTGATAGTAGCAGTAGCTTTAACCATTTTATACACGACTACCGTATAGCACAACTTGCCACCACGAAATTATGTATTTCAGTCTTTTTCGAATTTACCATTTACCATAGTTACGTTACATACTTGTTAAAGAAACAAGCACACACACGCACACACACACACACACACACCCATTCACTTGTACAGCATTAAGCTACACAACATATTTACAACGTATACATTTCAGTTGAGAGTGTTTAAGGAAAAGTTTATATAGTTCCTGCACTAATTTAGGAACTTAATACATCTTTTGTCACCAACACATGCACACACCTATACTTGATGTGTATATATGGAAAAATTCAAAAAATACTTATATATTGTGCGTGTATGTTGAAGCTGACACCCTAGGCTTGATTTTGATAATGCTAGTGTAACGTACTTCAGCTAGTTAGTGGTTTTTCTTTCGTTTCGTTTTGTTATTTTTTTATGTTCTTAAGAATATTTTTAATCATTTCCTTTTTTTTGTTTTTTTTTTGGTCTGTACTTCGTGCTTACACTCTACAACTAAATTGTTAAGTCAACACAATTTTTTTCTTTTTTTTCGACTTTAACTTGGTATGTATATTAAGTGGGGATACGAGAATTCCTGGAATTGTAGCAACGAATGTTCAGGTTGTTGGTTAATTCATGACTTGTTTCTTAAGACGTTTTGGTTGTGGCCTCCCCTTTAGTGTTAAAAATGTGTAAAGTGTCTGTCATTCCATACGCAACCATCATCAGTAAATATAACACAAAACCGTGTCTGTTTGTCCAACTGTCCGTCAGTCCGTCCAAGTGTAAATATTGGCCTTGACTGCACAAATGGTGAAAAATGGTGTCCATGTACCGTCAAGCCAGCCAAAAATGAAAAGCATGAAACACACCCACCCAAACCTAAACGAACGCCGCATAAAAACATTTTCTTTAAGGATTATATTTGTGCCGTCACAACTGATGGCTTCGCTTGAAAGTTGTTTTAAAACCACGCCCATTGTATACTAATCATAAATATATAGATTAATTTACAGTCAATTTGTTTTAAGCAAAATCTCGAATACCCTGCAAAGCAGAAGGTATAGGCGTGCCAAGTACATTATTACAACGATCGTGTGTTCACTTATTCTCTACTTGCTTTAACCTCTCATTTGCTCTACATGCATAAAAACGATAATTGAATACTAATTGAATTGAAATAATTGTATGCAACGCGAAATATTTTGGTTATTCCCTTCAACACGGAATACTACCCAAGTATTCCAAGTACATGCATATTTTTATTGTTAATAATAACTTTTTCAATTTCACTTGAAAAGCCCAAAGAATGTTGTTCTAGTGGATGTATGTCATGAATTTCTCCCAAATGTGCAATAACACCGTTAATGCAGAACGCTTACTGGCTACCGGCGATGCACGCCGTTTTCCTAGATATACAAATTAATGCAATCACAATTGATTTATAAATCGATTTAAGCATGTGGGTCAGTATGTTTATACACACGTATGTGTGTAGCTAAAGTTTTGTATGAGAAAGCATTTCAAAAATGATTCAGCCGGGTCCAAATGGCAACAAAAACAAAATGTTCGTATAAACCTCTTTTTTCACTCTCCAATTTAGTGATAAGAGTATACGTTTGCAGAAGGAAAGTATTGGGTCATCAAGTATGAAAAAATTGTCAACTTCATTAGCTTTTGATTCCAACTTTACTGCGACCTTTGTCAGAATCTATTCTCGAAATAGTGCTGTTGTTCGCATGGTCAAAAGAAATAGAAGAATCTGACTCATATTGAATTCATTTGTTGCTGCATAAAATTTCTTCATTAATATCATGATAAATTCCTTGTTTTAAAATGATTTAAATTCTAACAATTTCTATAAAATTTATGGCTATTCCAGCTAATACCACCATAGTAGAGCATTCGTATGCCAAAGAATATTTAAATTTTTTTCAAAAAAGAAAGAATCTTTTCACTCCAGGAAATTATAAATTCAATGTTCTACTTTAGAAATTTATTACCCATGTGGTTTAAAATTATATAACATTTGGAAATTGAATAATTTTCTTCTCATACATACATGTTCCATCCATCTGGTATATAATGCAATAAAAAGTATGTTTTTTTAAACCAGTTTCATCGTTATGGCGATTATTATATTATTATTATACCCTGCACCATCTGCGGCAACAAGTATATTAAGTTTATGCAGATGTTTGTAACTCAATAATAGAAGCACTTTTTAATTGTGTCCGTCTGGCTGTCCGTTTAAATTTGTTATACCTTATATTTTTATACACATAACATGGGAGATGTACTAAATTTTTAATTTCGTTTGCAACACTCAAAAGAAGGCGTCAGTGACTCTACAAAGTATATATATTCTTCAACAGCATCAAAAACGGAGTCGATGTAGTTCATATATGTCCGTCTGTCCATATGTTTGTCTGTTGTTGGCATTCTCATGGGATGTTGACCAACACTTTTAGTTTTTCACCCTAATTTCTATTTAAAATAGACAAAATCTGTCAAGAGCCACGCCCACAATCAACAAAAATCTATTATTCTACCACAAAAATAGAGCTATTAAGTTGAAATTTGGTACATATATTTGTGGTTATCCCATTTATCAATGTGCCAAAAATGGGCATGGTCGGATAGTAAACACGCCCATAATTTACCTAAAATCATATTCAGAATAACATTCCACTTGCAAGTTGATACGTAATACGTACACTATATTTCTTATACAACTCAAATAATTCGAGCTTGATTTGTACAACTATGTTAACTAGAACTATTTTCACTAGTTTGTTTTATTAAGTACAAGTAAAACAAGTAAAAAAGCCGTGTTAGGCGTATAACAAAGCTAGGATACCCACCTTCACAACCCACTTGCAAAATAGGGCCCTACTACCACACCACTACTTTATATACTTTTACAAATAAGAGAGAAATACCTCACATATATTTGAATAAACTTGTTTGGAATGTAATTAATTTTTGGTTGAGGAAATATTAATATTTATTCCCAAGTAGGGAATTCTCATTCCAACCACATTGAAAAAGTTACAATTTTATATCTAAAGAGTAGTAATAGGAAAAGAACATTTCAGAACATTGGGCTTTTTTAAAAAAGTAAACGAATTTGTACAAAATTTTCTGTGCATTGCTCATGTTAAGCAGACAGTATTGGTGAATAGAATACTATTGAAACACATTTCTTTTTAATATATTTTCTGAATGGCTCATCCAATTTTCTTCATTCATATACCGCTAGAATGCGTAAGAAAGGGACTAATTTCGATTTTTTTTAATTGAAATTTTTTTTGTCTTGAATCGATATTTTTTGACCTTTGATGGCGCGTTCGTGAACCGATTTTTTTCATTTTCTATATCATTTGTTAATGAAGATTATGTGAATTAAATGCAGTTTATTAATTTTTTTCAACATCATTTCTATATTTCATATATTTTTCTTTAAATTGTGAGCGTGTATGTTATCTCATCAACTCCTTTTTTTGACAAATAAATAGCTAAGATGTTAACTTAAACTTCATAGATCATTATTTGTGATTGTGAGCAATTTTTGTCGATTGTGGGCGTGGCTATCTTTAATTTAAAAAGTGTTTGTACAAAATGTCAACTCAATGATTCAAAATTATAACCAGACGGACACCCGGACATTCATGTTTGGAACGATTCAAATTTTGAAGCTGATCAAAAATATAGAAACTTTGTCGGTGTTGCAAACGAAATGACAAACTTAGTAAGCCTTTTATATTATGTAGAGAGTATAATAAAATAAATGTCTTGGATTTTTTATTGATACCTATAAATATAACTTTTTTTTATTACCTTGTGGATGTAAAAAACTACACCTACAGTCGACATAAAATATATTAATGGCCTGACAAACAACCAGTTTTTTTTTAGTTGTTTTTCGATTATGTTTGAAATGAAGTCATTTAATTAATTTTTAATTCATTAATAAAAAATACACTTTTTTATCTTTACAGCTTTTATTGTCACAAACATCCAAATAAGTGAAAATAAATAAAGTGGAAAATCTATTTTTGTAAAATTTTTTCTAAGCATGAAAAATTGTTAAAAAAAGAGACTACAACACAACGTGCCGTGTAAATATGTCTGGAATTTTAATTACGAATTGTTTCTGTATTGAGTGATATATTTCAATAAAAATTCAATTAAAAAACAACGCATACATTGAAAACTGTTGGACGTGGGAAACAAGCTGAGAGTTGATACCTCATAGAGAAGACATGTTACATTGAATTAAAATGGGTGAGTAGATAATCATTTTCATGACAGTTGGCCATAATTTCGAAGCGGTTAAAGTGTATAAAAAATTTCATGTACAGGGGATGTACAAAATAATATGAACACCCGACATAAAAGGTTTCGCCATAGCAGCCCTCTCATGAATGCTAGCTTTTTGAAGCTCCCGCCGTATTGTTTTTGTCGCAACAATGTTATTCGAATAAGTGTTGAGTTCTGCTGTCACTGGTGCCTCGATAGTTTTATGTTTTCTGGCAACAACTCCTTTTAATAATCCTCGATCTCTGTCAGTTTGAGTATCGCTTACTATTCCTCTTCGCCGATGATGTGCTACCATCTTTTGTTGTCATTCCCATGGATGCTGTCGCTCGTGAAACGTTAAACAATTCGGAAGTTTTCGTAAAAAACGCTCCCGCTAACTGAACACCAACTATTCGCCCTCTTTCGCAAAGTCTGAGAGAACACACATTGCACCTCGATCGCTTCTTTTAACCGTGGCAGAAGAAAGCCTATGATATACAGAAATATAACCTACTTGGCACGGAAACTGTGCAAAACATACGCGTCGCATTATTTAGCCGGAAGCAGTGTTGCCAACATGCAGCAAGACGTACTATATTGCATGGTGTTCACATTATTTTGTTCATTCCCTATAAGCATTTCTTTGTTTCACAGCTCACATGTTGTTCACTTTATGGTTTCGATAACAACAACAAAAAAACCACAGGCTTCACGTTTTATTTCCATCCCATCCGTATCCTTAAATAATTACATAATTCACATGAGTGTTGCTTTTATTTTTTGTTGCATCAATTCCTTTATTTGTACAAATTATGCAATAATAAAATTTTATGTAAAACACATAAACTCCTTCACGCAAGACATCTTCCACAGTCAAATAGAACAAAAAAGACGAAAAACAATAAAACAGCGATGACAGATCTTTTAATTATACCATCCACATAAAATGAAGGGTATATTAAGTTTATTGTTACATTTGAAACATTCAGCCTTAAAATCTCGATCAATCTAAGCATGTCGGTCTGTGTATTTACCTATTATTGGCTCTCTGACGAGTCCAAATTTTATGATATTGAACTCTAATGTTTAAATTTGAATAAAAATCTGTTAGAAGCCACGCCCACAATGAACAAAATCTATTAATATATTTGATCTATTTGCTACAAACTGAATGGCTATGAAATTGATATTTGGCGCACATTTTTATAAGTAGTTAATCCATCGATTTGGCAAAAATAGGCGTAGTGCTGGACTTGCTGGTGAAGACATAAGACATACACTAATAGAGAGCCCACTTAAGTACCTGCCACGCCTACAATGGACAAAAATCTCTCCCAAACACAAAGATGTTGTTGTTATTTGATTTATTTTATTTATAATATAATTAAAGTATTTAATGATCATGTAAAAGTGGGCGTGACAGACTTTTTTATTATGTAATATGTACACACACTATTTTAAAAGCGAAATAATATATTTATGTGCTTGCCACACCCCCTTATTTGTATTTATTGTATATTGTGTTACTAGATTATATTACAGAAAAGAAAAAAATAAATAAATATATAGCTTAGGCGAAATCTTATGGTGTATACAATACAATCGATATCTGTTCACAAACAGTGGGCGTGGCAGGTACTTAAACCATTAAACCAATTTATCCCAATTTATAATACGAGCCTTTAGGCAGATACTAGAAATATTTTACACTGAAGACCGCGAGAGTACTATTAATAGATAGACATACGGTCAGACGCGTTTAGATCGTATCAGATTTTGATGCTGATCAAGAATATGTGTGATTTGGAACCTCCTTGTGGGTTTTGTTATGTAATGGGTATAAAAATAATTCCTACACCGTGTGTTCAACTTGACCACTACAAGCGTAATAAATTATATAATTTTTTTTTAAGTCCATCAATTTAAAAATCAACACATTTTTCATTTTACTTGAATTTAAATCAAATTAAATTAATTGATTATTTTTGAAAGCTGAAAAGAAACGAATAAAATAGAAATAGAAAAATTAATTTAAATAAATTAAAAAACACAGAGTGTCCGAAATATCAGTCGATATGTTTCGGGATGGGATTCGTAAACCGAAAGGAAGGAAAAAAAAAACTTCACATGTCCAGAGATTTCTGCCGATTTTTGCCGACATTGTCTATAAAACAGTTCTTTATTTTTCAATACATAATGAAATCGTTTAAAAGCATAATCGCTACAAATCGTACAATAAAAACCCTTTTTTTGAATTTCCAAACTAAACAAACACCAGCCGAAAAACGTTAGCTAGCGACACAAACTGAAAGAAAAAAGAAAGAAAATTGAAAAAAACGTGAAAAAATCACAGACAACAACAATAATAACACGATTGGACTTTAACGTCTAAATATAGCTTGACCGTTCTTAATAGCACAAGTAGGTTTATCGTGCATAAACATAAACGTAAACGTAAACGTAAACGTAAACGTAAACATAAAAAGACGTTATGGCATATACAACACAAAACAACAACAACAACAATAGTTGGCAAAAAAACAAAAAACAAAAAACAAAAACAAAAATCTGGGTGGGTCTCTGCTATGTTTGAACTAAAAAAAAAAACAAAAAAACAAAAAAAGCCAAGCATAGGAAATTAAACACATTAAACATTAAAAAGCAAAAGAATTCCTGTGCAGACCATTCTAAAGCTGGCCAAGAAAGAACAGAACCAAGTATTGGCTAAAAATATATATTATTGTCTCTAGTATATAATAAGTACAATATGTGAAGAAAATCCGCTTTCTACTCAAGTTGTTTGGAATTTTTTCGTTTTTATGTATTTTGAAGTTTTTTCTTTATTATTTTTTTACTTCTCCTCGACCTCAGCGCAACACATTTCTCATAAATTTATACAGAACAAATTTGAAAAGAAATCAAATCAAATCAAATCATTTTAGCTTTTTAACTGCAACACATTTCACTCATTTTTCATGTTTTTTTCCTACTTTCTGGTTTAAATTTTTTGTATTTTTCTCTCTGACATTTTGACCAACTTTGCTTAATATTTTTCAACTTTATTGTATGCCAATGGTTGTCGGGGTGTGTGTGTGTGTGTGTGTGTGTGTTTGTGTCTGTGTTAAAATAGATCAGCGGTAATAGTTGAAGTGAATGACCATCAAGGTAACTAACCAACCCACCAACCAATGCAATAACAATAGCAAACAATGACGCTCTACCACCAGCACCACCACCACCACCACCACTACCACTACCACTCTGCCGCTCAAATAAACGAAAGCAAAAACATTAACACACGCATACAAACAAACACATTATTTTCATTATTTTGTATTTTGTTACTTGAAGACAACTCTACCACAAATGAAGTCATGTACAATATTTTAAACTCCGGTACTCCAGTACTTCAGTATTGTGTTTGGTGTATGTGTGTATGTTTATATATGTATTACGTTTTCTTTGTGAAAAGGTGATCGTTCGCGCGTGCACATTGTGGCTGGTAGAGTGGTTTGGGTGGAGTGGCTCTAAACTGAACACTCAAACTTACAACAACACTTTAAATACAAACAACTATTGCAGCTGTTATTATCTTGTTGTTGATGCTTATTATTGTTATTGTTGTTGTTATTGTTGTTATATTTGTCTGTATATAAAGTAATGCTTGGTTTTATAGTCATTCCATCCACATGATGGAATGCACTAGTTTAGTCATTAATGTTTCTATACCTTTATAAATTGAAACTTAACAAATCTTCCGATAATTTCAGGAGGCTGTTCTGAACTGCCAACTTCACAATAATTTTAAGAAATTTTTTTTTGTCAACAATGATAAAAAAACCAAAATCAAGGCTGCCCAAGGCTGCCCACTTAATACCTACATTATGCTACAATTGAGTTAAATTAAATTGATTCAGATATAATTGTAGGTGGGTGTGACATTTGCTTCTTATCACATGTAGTGTAGGGTATAAATAGATGGATACATGCGCGGACATGACTGGATACACTCAGATTTTGAAAATGATCGAGAATTTATATATTTTGTGAGGTCCTCAAGGCTGAATAACAATTTTAACATATCAGCTTGCTGTAAAGAGAAGAAGGACGAATGCGTTTAAGAACCAATCCCTTACCCCGATAACAGACGCATATTTTTAAAGCATTAGCATTGAGGAGCCCCGTAACGATACTGTTCGATTCAACGCGAGTATTCCCAGGCTTATGCAACGCCAGACAAGTACATCCTTACATATAGATGATCACATTAAAAGGATTTTATATCAAGCTTAGCACTAACAAAAAAACTAAAAACATTAAGTATTTACTGCTTCAATCGTAAAAGGTCGCCATTAAAAAATCTTAATTAAGATACTTTTTATACTCTTGTACGTACACGGCCAGTGGCCATAAAATCTAATATTTTTATGATATCGTCATAATTTTTAATAAGAAATTCAGTATTTTTTTATATTTTTCTTTGCTCGCTTGTTAACGATGCTGGCTGGCTAGCCAGCTAGCCAGCTAGCTTCACATATAAATGACAAAACATGTATTTAAACAATTTTGTAAGTAAAACGAAAATCATAAAATATCAAATGCCATCTACAAAATGATCAACTTGTTGCGGCTGCATGTTTTATAATATTTCGCTTTATACTACTTGGACGAGTATCAATGAAACAAAAAACAAAAAACAAAAAACTAAGCAAGAGAAAATGTGACTTGTGCGATTATGGCCACATCTTAAAAGTTAAGTATGTGCGTCAAAAAATTGAAGGGGAGTAAAGATAGGTAGGCATGCCACTCACACACACTTACACATGCACAAAGACAATTACAATGATGATAAATTCTTACTAGAAATCGAAAGATTTGTTTTATTTTTCGTTTTGTTTTCCGTTTCGTTATTGTCTCTCTCTCTTAACCACAATTATCATTACAAAAATATCAACAACCATTATAGACGGAGTGTAGTATGTTACAATAAAGAAAAATAAAAACAACAATAACAAAAAAAATGTTTGTTATCATGATTTTTACAACTTATTAACGTACCACACATGACTATTATTACCTGTCCAATATTTTCAGCCCACTTATGTGCAAAATATATTTATAGATGAAAGTATTGAAAGTGTGTGTGTGTGTGTGTTTTATTCTACCTACAATACTGCAATTACGTTGCATTGTAATGTCCATACAAATCTAAACTTATTATTGTACATATAGAATAGGAGCAAAGAAATAAGGAGAGAAAGAATGACTGAATCGATAAAATCATTCTGTTTGAAAATATGAATATAACAACTAGAACAAATAGAGAAGAAAAGGTAAAAAGAACATGCACTGTAGGTACACATTTATTATGATAAAGTTGTTAAAATTAGATGGGATTTAAAATCTTTCAAGTCTATAAATAAAAATGTAATAAAAGTAAGAAGGACTTCTACCAGTATATTCTACAATGTAAAACAAGTGAAAATGTTATAGTCGGCCAGCCCAAACATTTAATGCCCTACAGCATTTAGCTCCTTCAATTATGCTACAATTAGTTTATTGGTATCAGAAAACGCGAGACACTGTCATGGAAAGAAGTGTCAAAAATGAACCGAACTGATCCAAACTTTGCGGAGCCGTATACTAGAGTTCGTTGTTCCCAAGGGAACAGGCATCAGAAGCCCCTCAAAGTACACATATTTGTTATTAACATCAAAATCCAAGTTCATCTACGCAGTTAGTCCGTATGTCCGTATATTGAATGGTTTTCGGTCCCGAATTTTGAGATATTGAGCTGAAACTTTATTATTATTATTTAACTATTTATTTTATTAGTATTTATTTTAAAATGCGTACTTTCCCCCGCAAGTTGCTGTTAGAAATTCCGAATTTTCGCCATAGAATGACTTCCTTTATAATAAAACGTTTTATGGGGGCGAGTATCAAAAAATGGTGCGATCAAGACCAAATTTTGCCCAGTCAATAACGAAACCAATTTGTTATGTTTTAAAAAATTTTTGTTAAAAAATATGAAAAATTTCAAATTTTTTCATCACATAAAAACTTATTTTAAATAAAGGCTGGCACTAAATAAAACACGTTTACTTGATGTTTTATATTGATTTAATCATAAAAAACAAAAAAAAATTATCATTATTTAAAGCAATTTGAAAGCTATTTCTTATGCGTGCCGATCCTTATACCTCTTGTAGGATTTCGTTTTTTTTCTTTTTATTTCATAAAATTATAGTCATTTCATGTTTTCAATATGTTGGCAAAGAACTTACGAGAAAAAAAATATAAAAAAAAAATGCTGATAATCATAATAGTTCGGATGCTTTAAACTGTAATAATTTCTGAGGAATTGCTTTTGTTATTGCTGTTGTTGTTTTTGTTTTTGTTTTTCTTACACCATGTACACACAAGCAACATGTTAAGCTAAAATATATCGCCCGAATCTCTCTCTCGCTTTACAATTTAGGTTAATCACATTTTATAAAACCATTAATGAACTTGTGGATTTATTTTTAATGTCGGACTTTAAGAAAGATGTGATGCTATGAAGGAACAAGTGAAAACGTTGTAGTACACAGCCATTCAATACCCTACCCAATGCAGGGTAGTCAGGTGTTATATGAGTGGGCATTGGCGAGTCATTGTCATACAAGTCACTTGGTGAAATATCGTTATATGGAAAAGGGTTCTAAAAGTGGTGCCATCGTGACCAAATTTGACACAATCAATTATTAGACCAATTAATTACTTTTCAACTAAAAAATTTTAAGAATTGCGCAAAACATTTACTTTATTATTACAAACGTTACCCGAGGAGGAGTTTTAAAAATGGTCCAATTTTGTTCATTTTTTAAAAAGTCTCCCCTTTACGTTTTAAAGTGACCAACAAGCGCAAGTATTGCAGGGTGTAGAAACAAATTGCAAGCAAGAGTGTGTGCAAGCCGTGTCAATATAGAAAAAGAATGTTAATGTTTTACTTCAAGTGGCACATGGTTCAATCTACACTAAAAGTTATTACAATGCCTCCTAATAGGAATATGATTGGATTTCATATGAGCCCATGAATAGGAACAGTAAGGTTTTTTCATACGGTAATTAGAGTTGAACTATTGTTGCAATATTTGCAGCGTATGAGTGGCATATTAGGTGTGCTACTGTGACGGCGCCTAATTAATCCCAACAATTAGTATTTCATTGCAACCAATGCAACAGAATAGTTGACCATTCATTCCTCTTAAATATTTATTCACAAACGGCTTTTGGCAACGGTACTCACAGCCTACTCTAAATAAATGTCTTACCTTGTTAATGGCATGCCATAACAGTCTCCCACCACCATATGGTGTCTTTGTTAGACCGCTAGAAATATACCACAATCGCTATACGTGAGTGGTACGAGTGTACATACATGTATGGTATGCTCGTATTGTACGTATAACTGCATGCCTCTCTATTTAACTTTTGCCCATTACCGGTAACTTGTTTGCAATTTATTTGAAAGTTAACCATGACTCAAAGTCACAACTTTAACGATATTTTTAAAACGTTTATAAATGTGACTTCAAAACAACAATACAAAAACACACAAAAACGAAAAAAAACGAAAAAAAAGTTGACAATTTTTTTGTTTTTTAATAATTTATGCAATAATTATTCAACAAAACAGACGCTCTTAAATATATAACAACTGATAAATGCGAAATCAAAATTAAATCGATTTTTTTTCCTCAATGACCAAAATCTACTCGTGTGTAAACCGCAACATGACTGGCTTGTCAGTTATTATTGAATACAAACAAGCATACGTTTTGTCTTTTCTCTTATATACACATATATATATATATATACATACATATATATATATATATATATATATATGTGTCAATAGTTTGCAGATAAAATGACGTAAGTTGTGAAAAACGAGAAGTGGATAAAATTGATTTCAAAAACTACGCGTTATATAATATGGGTGGGGGGAGGGGGGAGGGGGCTTCAAAGGGGGTTTTCATATAATTTCGTGTAGGGTTTAAAACCTCACATAAAGTACTCAAGAAGGTCCAACACACTCAAGCCATTACCGTTGGATTCCTATGTTGAATGATCATCGAATGGCATAAAAAAATATTTAGAAAAAATTTAATAAAAAATATTTAGGAAAAATATTTTTTTTTTTCGGTTTTTCTAATTTGTGCTTTAGCAAAAAAAAAACAATTAAGAAAACTAAATTTGGCTTAGGCCAAATCTTAAATACCCTTCGCCTCCATAACGATGGGCGTGGCAAATATAGATATGTTGCGCCTCTCATAGTCTATGTCTTACGTATCAGCATGCAAGTCTACTTTTATGTTGAATATGGCTTTTTGTCAATTGTGGGCGTGTCTATTATCCGACCAAGCCCATTTTGACACATCAGTGGATGGGAAAATTATATACACGCGTACCAAATTTCAATATTTGTGGCAGTTATCTAGATTTTTGTAGATTGTGGGTGCCTAAAACGGACAGACACACGGACAGACGGACATACATGTCTAAACCGACTCAGTTTTTGACGCTGATCAAGAATGTATATACTTTGTAGGGTCTCTGGCGCCTCCTTCTGCAAATGGAAGAACAAAGTTAGTATACCCTCATCACCAAGGTGGAGGGTATAAAAAGAATCATTTTATTTTATTTATTTTGTTTATTTTAGAAAAGCGCCTATCCTGTCTTGTTTAAATATTTTTACATTTACAAAATCAAATTATAAACAATTAATGACGCATAAATTTTGATTTGACTTTATTTTAAGCCGTTAAAAGTATTAAAAATTAAATGAAATGTTATTATATAAAAATTCAACAATTTTTTTTTACATTTTATATACTAACATAATCGCGGAAGGAATAGTTACCATTAAAGTGAAATCCTGTTTTTATAACATAACTACCCAACTGTGTTTACTTTGTTTAATAATACCAAAGAAATGATAAATCGTAGTACACTAGGAGAGAATTGAATTCTACGTCAATGCTTTTTTGTAAAAATTATTTAGTCTTGTGAAAAAATTTGTTGAATAAAGACGTGTTTTATATTCTATATACTAACATACATTTGAATAATTGCAACCGCAAAAATTCTATACTTTTGAATTTTTAATTTCGGTACAAACGAAATAAAACAAACGAAACAACGAATATGAATAAACTTAAAGGCGAAAATTATTCAATATGGTTCGCGCAGATACGGGTGCCTTCTCGTTACCATGGATCTATGGTCAACAGAGCTTTTGCTTCCGCTTAATCGACATACCATCCAACCGTTTATAAATCTAAATTAATTGCTCTTGAGTATCATCTTCCTCACTCATTCATCATCATTCATCCACCTCCATGACATATTCTAAAGCAGTCTTTGAACTGGCGGGTATTTCACGAGTCAGATGGAATACTTTCATGTGTTCGGGTACGGGCACTTCGCAAACTAACACCACCAATAAAATAAACTTTCCGCAGCCATTTAAACCAACCAAACCGTAACGCCGATCACAATTCAATTCCAGCATACTATCCTACAATAATTCGCAGCCAAAGAGTGTAATGGAAAAATAGACAATTTTAACATCACGTGAACGGGAATGAACCGCCAATAAGTTTCTTCTAGTTTGTGTCTTTTTCATGGTACAATTCTTCAGCCACCTCATTCCATATAATCTCACAATCACTCAAATCATCCATAAAATCTGTTTCGTAATCTGCCTCGTTGAAGGTGAATGAAAGATCCAGTTCATCCATAATACCAAAAAGGAATGCTTTCCAACGAAATTCTTTGTTATAAAAACGTTTTTACAAATATTTGTCTCAATTACAAAACCTTTTGTTTTATTGAATAACGGAATTTTTCTTGCATAGCCACATATATGTATTGTAAAAACAAACTGACCTAATAAAAATGATCACAACCAGTAAAACAGCCTATCTAATGATTATTTCAAAAGGAGAAGATTATAAACTCATTTGTCACATATGGACGCATTTTCTTCATAGGGCAGAATGTTGGGTTTTAATTGTTAAAAATGCTTCTAAAAGGCATTAATTTTTTATTTTTTTGGGGGTAGTTCATTTGATATTTGCTTGGAATTTACATATGAAACATATATCTAGATGGACCGATGGACAGTATTATTGTATAAGGGTGGGAACTTGATGTGTAGTTGAATGCATTCACGTCTAATGCCACCTAATTTAAGAAAGTTTTTAGGTATTAAAAAACAAGTAAGAAAACTAAATTTGGCTTAGGCCAAATCTTAAATACCCCCCATATCCATAACGTTGGGCGTGGAAAATATATATATATATATATAATGCGCCCTTAAATAGTGTTTATATTACGTATCAGTTTGAAAGTCTAGTTTTATGGCTTTTTGTAAATTGTGGGCGTGTCTTTTATCCGACCATGCCCATTTTGACGCATCAGTGGATGGGAAAATTATATACACGCGTACCTAATTTCAATATTTGTGGCAGTTATATAGATTTTTGTGGATTGTGAGTGCCTAAAACGGACAGACACACGGACAGACGGACATACATGTCTAAATCGACTCAGTTTTTGTCGCCGATCAAGAATGTATATACTTTGTGAAGTCTCTGACGCTTCCTTCTGGGTGTTGCAAACGGAAGAATAAACTTAGTATACCCTCATCACTGAGGTGGAGGGTATAAAAAACGAAAAATTTTCAAATTTTTTTTTTTAATTTTAGCAAAAAAGTAAAAAAATCGTCCGATTGTATTCAAACTTGGCACAATTCAATCTTATGTTTTATGAAATTAATCGGTCAAATTTGATCCAAAAATATCACAAATTGTGGACTCTTTCCATGTAACAATTTTTCCGTAATGATAAGAAAACTTTGAATTTTTTTAGCTGTAAGCAAAATAAAGGTGGAAATAAATCATGGACAAGGTATAGGAATAGTGTGAAAATGCATCTGAATTATTAGAGAGTGCCACGCCCTTTTCAAAGTATTACAAACGTTTTGTACAAAACCAATACGCCCCCATACAGTTATATTTGTGGGTAAAACTACTTAATTAAAACTATGTTGTACATCGTGCTCCGACTCTCTGGGTGAAACAAACGCTCTACATAGTAAAACTACATAATTTGACTTATTGTGTTGGTAGTTGAGGTGCGGCCCAATAAGTATTAAATGTATAATGAAATAAAATTAGCTTTACAAACAAACAGCTGGTGTATGTGTGTGTGTGTGTGTGTGTGTGTGTGTGTGTGTGTGTGTTTGTACTCATATTTAATCATTTTCAAACAAATTCGTTGGTGGGAATTTTCTTGCAAAGCTATTGAATTCATTTGAAAGTCAATACCGCCCTAAAAAACAGAATTATAGACAAGCTTAATAATGTTATTTCATATAAAACACACATATAATCAAACACGTATATAAAAAAAAAGGTTTAAATAAAAATATTTTGATTTAGTCAGATCAACACAAGTGCTTGAAGGTTTTTCACATTGCGTGAATTTCAGAACAACAGTCCAACAACAAAATATAACAGTTTGGAAATGTCATTCAATATATTGCAAAATATATAGAAAAGTAGAAAATCGTCAGCATCATTTCCACATGAGTGATCGATTGATGATGTTGCAGTTCTGTGCTGTTCATCCGTGTTGCCTGCAAATAATGCATTTGCATAATGCATACACATGGAATGATTAAAGAGGGCGAGAGAGATACAGAGAGAGAGAGAGAGAGAGAGAGATGGAGAGAGTAAACCGCTAATTAAGCGGCTTACCGCAAATTATTTCAATTACCTTTCCATTCGTACTGAATTGAATGGAACAGCAACGCACCGCGACAGTAATTTAAATTTCACTAACAATTAAACATTAGATGAATAAAACAGCAACAACAATGACAAGTCTTTCTTATGGCCATTTTTTCTTTTTTCTTAGCCTCCTTTATAGATAGATTAGTCTCTGTAGGCAAAAGTTAAATGAAAAGTAAACAAAATTATGTTTTTTTCCTCTTAACACCTGAGGCAAAAACTGAAACGAAATAAAAACTAAAAAAACACCAGCAAAAAACTAAACTCGACTTGGGCCGAATCTCAAATACTCTACACATTCACATACAAACACATGCAAACACATACATATCAACTTTCAAACTTTCAAGTCGAGCTTTACGCTAAAACCGAATTTTTGGAAATTGTGGGCGTGTTCACACCTATTTTTGCCACATTAATTATAACTATTATAAATATAAACTTCACAGCTCAATTTCTGTGGCAGATAAATAGAATTTTGTCAATGGTGGGCGTGTCTCCCAAGTCGATTTGGTTCTAGTCTAGATGCAGAAACTCGGTGTTTGTGTAAAATTTAAAATTTCCAACCGCAAAACTGCCAACACAACAGACAGATATGCGGACATATGGACGGACAAGTCCAGATTGAATCAATTTTTCATGCTGATCAAGAATGTATGGATTTTGTAGGATTCCTGATGTCTTTTTCTGAATGCAACAAACCGACTATCAAACTTAGTACACCCTTCCATCTTAGGTGGATGTTTTAAAAATAGAAAACAAAGCCACCTAATAATATTGGATTATAAAAAACAGAAAGAAAAAAAAACAGAAAAGTTATTATGAAGCCAACAATAAAAGTTTAGAATAACCAGTTTGTGTTTATGGATGAATTGTGCTACTTGTAGTGTTGTTGTTGTTGTTGTTGTTATTGTTCCATGTAAAGATATCCAATTCAGCAAATAAACAACAATGCCCCAGCCTATGAATATACAATAAGAATAGTACTTGACTTGCGTTTGCTTATCTCAGGCACTTGTCTTTATAAGCGCACACTCATACTCGCAGCCATACACAGAGCCTAACCCGTACACATGAAGGCTATTTATTGTTGGTAAAAGAAAATTACGGTTTTATTATTTAAATACAATTTCCATTCTATTGTGTGTACGTGTATGCGTTAATTTTACTAACAAACAATCAAAGAATCAAACAAACGAACATTTCTGTAGATTTTTTTTTCCCTTAACGATGTTTCCTGCTAATGCTGTTGCTGCTGCTGCTGCTGCTGCTGCTGCTGCTTACAATCACACGCCTTTTCATCTTAAACACAAGCAAGTCTCTACTTTTCTATTCTTTGTTTTTTTGTTTTGTTTTTGTTTTTGTTTTTTTGTTGCTTCTCATTCTCATTTCTATCTACTATCACTTTATGAGCGTTAACATGCTTACAAACATCCTTTTGCCATTCACTCGTCATGTTTCATGTTATACAACATTAATTGAAAGTTATTGTTCAGCATATTATTTTGTTGTTGTTGTTGTTGTTGTTATTGTTATTGTTGTTTTTATTATTGCATAATAATTTTCCATGTAGAAAACATGTTTATGTGTGATCTGAAATCTCAGCGTAATGGCAAGGTGTTGTCCAAACACATTAAATGTAAAATCTTAAGTACCGAGGAGGCATAATTTTTTCACCAGAAAGTAGCAACATTTATAATGAGATGAACTTTAGTTTAATGATATGCTGTAGTACGAAGACAATTCCAACGAAAGCTTTCGAATGGCTTTCAAGGCTTTCGTTGAAATATTAGCGGCCAAGATTTCGGATAAAATCAATTTTTTTTATATTCTTAACAACCAACAAACCGAAGCTTGTAATTTCGTTAACAAATATCAGAGAAAAGCTTCAGGGAAAGTATGGTTTATAATCTTGATTAGAGTCGTTTAGCAAATGTCCATACGTCCGTGTGCAGTTTAAAGAAAACATACTAACAATGGCAAATGTAAGGATAAGTAGTTTTCCGCTTAAAATGGATGAAATCGTTTAACAAACGCGCTTTAATAATTGAAAAAGATTTCTCAAGGGGCGGAAAAAGAATTTTTATACAAATAAACTAAACTTGGCTTAGGTCGAACCTTAAATACTCTCTATTTATAAAAATAGAAATTAGGGACGTGGCAGGTGACTTATTCAGTTCTTCAACAATGTTTGTAATATGTGTCAACAAAAAAAGATTCTGTAGAAAAAAAAAGAAAGGTTTTTTCTAAATTGAAGGCATGTCCATTATTCTACCACGTCCATTTATGGTACATATCAGTGTGAATTCCAAATTTCGATTTCTTAGCTCAATTTTTAGAGTTGATAGATAGATTTCGATTGTGGGCATGGCGGACAACCCATATAACCCATTCTATATACCGTTGTACTTAAAGAAAGTATCAGCTCAATATCTGAAAATTTACGACCTTGAGAGTAGCAAACACACGGATGGACATTTCTATATCGACTAAGATTTTGAGGCTGATTAAGAATAAATATACTTGGTAAGGTCACTGACGCCTCCTTCTAGGGTGTTGCAAACGACATGAAAAACTTGGTATATGTGTAGGGTATACAAAAGGGTCTCTATGATAAGGGGCTTCCATCGGGTTCAAATTTAGCATAGTTAAGAAAAGAATAAAGAAGCTGCCTATTAAAAAAGAAAAAGATATCAGTGACAGTGTCATATGAAAAAAGGTCCTAAAATAAGTCCAATTTAAACGTTTACCAATAAGGCCCTATCTAATCTTGTACCAAATTTCATCGATATATGTAACAAATTATGGTTCATAGATTAAGCACTTATAAAGACGGATGGATGGACAGGCTAAAAATTGAGTCTAGATGTTTAGCAATCCCATTTTCATGTATCTTATGTTGTGGGGTAGAATAATGTAATTCATAATAAAATAACTGTTCTTACCTTCAACTACCCGGATTTATTTATATTTGTGTAATACCAACTCACCCTACCCACCTACCCACGGTTATTTATTGTTCATATTCAAATGATGTTTTTTTTCTTTTTGATTTTTCTTGTTTTAAATATTTTATAACAAACACACATTTGCACACATTTTGTCGGTTGGTAACACACCTTAATGAACACTGAAGGTTCTCTGTCTACGAATATATGTATACCTGCAATATATTTATATTTATATTATATATATATAGATATCTGTAGGATATGTGCGTAAATCTAAGAATATTGAGAGCAACCGGTTTTATAATTATTTGCTTACTAAACAAAGTTGGCTTTTACTTTGGTTTATACATAACAACCGTTATGTTTCCAATTACCGCTACATGCCTACATAGAATACAGTAGAGAAAGAAAGAGAGAGAGACAGAGAGAGATAGAGAGAAAGAGAGATACTAAGAGGTATAAACAAACTAACTCAAGCAACGAACCATCTAACCAACCAACCAACCAACCAACCAACCAACCAACTAACGATCCAATCACTTGAATATTTTACCGTAATCTGCTTTGTAAGCTTCTGTTGCTTCTACATCGACAGCTTTCACATCTTCTTCAGTTAGTGTTGTCGCATGAGTACCAATAATGTTGGTTGGTTGTTTTTGTTGTTTTTGTTCTTCTTCTTCTTCTATGCGAAGTCAAGTTTATTCTTCTTCTACTTCTTCTTTTTTTCTTCAAAAACATTTTTAGCACTTGCCACATAAATTATATTTGCCAGGCTTGCAGAAGAACAGAAAAAAAACGAAAATGTTTTGCATATTTTTAAAATCAATTCATATTGAGAGGCAGCGACTGACTATGCGTTTATGCGTTCATATTATATTATCTGTGTGGTAGTTGTTTGTCGTCTCACCCATACATGCCCAGTGCCGTGATATTCCCAGCATTTATCAATATTTTACTTTTCATAACTTTTTTTTTCCTTTTTTTTTCATATGTGCGAGTTTATAACGAAACTTGAGAGCTATGCAGTATGTTCAGAAAAAACGATGACAAACAACGCACTAAACTAATTCAATATGCAAAGTGTGTCGATGTGGTGTTGTCGTTTACGACTTTTGAGCGATAACCGCATACAGATATAGCGTACACAAAATATACTAAAGTGTCTAAGTGTTGAGTTTGTCTGTTTTGGTTTTTTTTACTCTAAAGAAATCCTTCAAACGTAAAAGAGATTGATAGCAATGTTGTTGTTGTTGTTGTTGTTGTTATTGTTTTGAAGCATACATCACGTCATTGTTGGAACTTTGTACTCTGTTGTGTGAGCTGTAAACTGTTACCAAATTGTAATTATCTACTCGTTACTACCGCTAACGCAATCAGTTCAGTCATAATATTTATTAAAATTTTTTTTTCTTTTTTGATCAAGTGGAGAAGTGAGATTTTTATTTTTTCTTCTTCTTCTTTGTGTTAAAAATGAAATTTCTCCATATTTGAATGGGAAGGAAAGAATACACTGAGAAAAAAAACTTAAAAAAAACGTTGGTCACGACAATTATTAGTGTTTAAGAACAAATGTAGTAAAGAACAAGTAAGAAAACGCAATTAGACTTAGACCAAATCTTAAATACATTTCACATGCATATACAAACGGTAGGCGTGGCAGGTGTATGATGACGCCCTCTATTAGTGCATGTATTATAGACAAGGATGAAAGACGATTTTTACGGGGAATATGTTTTCTTAGAAGGCATATACATTTTCGTCCATTGTGGGCGTGGCTTTTGATCGATATTGCCGGAAGAAACTAAAAGTTGAGCGAAATATCTTAAATTTTGCTACTGTGAGAATACCAACAACAGACGGACACACGGACATATATGTCTAGAGCGACTCAATTGTAGACGCTGCTTAAGAATATATATACTTTACGACTCCTTCTGGCACGTGCAACACTCAATCATTTAAATTTGCTCTTATTTATAGAAAATTTTCCTACTCTGTAGCACCATATGGCTGAGATGACAGTTGTTTTTAGGAAATGTGAAAAATTAATATTCGATCACTGACAGGACTTTAACTTGTACTGGTTTCAAGCTGTTCTGTTTCTAATTATAATTGAAAATGCTGTAGTCCGTGATTCTCCGACCTAAATCATTACTCCTCGTTTTATCATTATTATTAAATGCTTCCATCATAAACTTTGTAACCATTTATTTGTTGTTGCCTTCTAACATGGTTAAATGTTTTTTTCTTTTTCTTATTTACAAATGAATAATTATGAATAAATTTTCACCCCGTCATCTCAGCTTCCATGTCTCCTATAGTTTTGTTGCACTCAATTTGCACACTTCACATATAACGCTGTCTGAACATGCAACAGATGATAATCATTTTGCAATACTTTTTTTATATATTTATTTTTTTTTTTTTTGTTCAATTTTATATCTATTTAAACATATTCCAACATTTTTACGCTTGAAAAATTTAGGTTAAATTTACATTTTGTTATTTTTTTTTCTTTATAAACACAAAACACACAAAACAACTAAAAATGATCAACAAAATTAAATAAAACTAAAAAAAAAAAAACTAAAAAAAAACTAAAAAACCCAAAGTTCATTTAAAAATGTACAAAAAAAACTTAATTACAATATATTCACTGACGTGCTTGGAAACTAAAACTGCAACAACAACAACAACAACAACAATAACAAATAGTTGTTATGTTTACTCTCACAAAAATATCAATGATATCATGCAAAATATTCCAATATTTACATTTTACATCATTTGCTTAAATGTAACTCTGTATGTGTGTGTGTGTGTGTGTGTGTGTGTGTGCAGTATAGATAATACGTTAGCTATTTATTAACACACTTTAGATATTTTTATGGGTGACGGAGGTATAGTACGTTTGTTATTCCGTTTGCAACACCTAGAAAGAGCTCGACCTAGAGATAGATGTCCGTACGTCTGTCTGTTGTTGGCATTTACAAAAGCGTCAATTTTAAGATATTGAGCTGACATTTTATACAAGCATTTTTATTTTCTGCACGCAGATCTTTATTTAAAAGGAACAAAATCAGTCAAAAACCACGCCCACAATCGATAAAAGTCTCTATACCTGCCACAAAAATTGACCTATGAACTTGAAATTAAAAACATATATTTATAATTATCCCATCCATCGATGTGCCAAAAATGGTTGTGGTCGAATATCAGACACGCCCACAATTTACAAAAAACCATATTCACCAAAATATTAGACTTGCAAGCTGATGCGTAATACATGCAATATTAAAGGACGTAATGTATATATATCTGCCATGCCCACTCTTGTAGATGTGGAGGGTATTAAAGATTTGGTCTAAGCCAAATTTAATTTTATTATTTGTTATTTTATTGAACTCCTTTGGCTATGTATGAATTTTGTGATAAGAAACGCTAAAAATAACTTAATTAAAATTTGATTGTATAGAAAAGCAAGTGAAAATATTGTAGAAGCTTTAAACCGACCACCCTACACTTGGGTTTATAATTTATGCTCTAATTGACTTGGTGTCCGTAAACGCGAGTCATCATCATAAAAGTAACATCATGGAATGGGATTCAAAAAATGTTCCGACAGGGTTCAAAATTTCACACAATCAATTATTCAACCAATTAACTATTCTACACCAAGTTTTGTAAAAAAATATCAATAATAGCGGATTTGCGTCAGGTAAAGTTTTCTTTTATAAAAAGCCATTATATGATGAAGCCCTTCCCTCTCTTATTAAATTTTTATATGAAACTATTTTCATAATGTACGCCTTTTGATCAAGTTACGCCCTTGTACCAAACCTTATTGAAATATCTTGAAAAAGTGTGGTCAAACCTTTACACTCAAATTTACATGGACAGACGGACATATAGAAATCAATTTAGAAAGTGATTCTGAATTGAGTGTGGATGTGATATTTGCCGTTTAGGAGTTGTAAACATCTGGACAAACTTAATATACCCTGTAATATAGATGGTGTAGGGTATAAAAAGTCAACGTGACAACGATGACGCCACCAAACTAATATAAATGAGTTATAATGATTGCTTAATAAACGTAAAACAATTTGTGGTTTGGGTAGACTTTTTCATTTAAATTGAAAATAATTTAAATAAAATCTTGAGAACGTTCATTGATTACGAGGATAGTGAAGCCATTGTCTTAATGGAAAGTTAGTCATTAAAAAAAAAAAAACAGATGTAAATAGTATGGTCGGTTAAGCCCGACTAATGAATATCATTATATGGAAAGGGGTTCTAAAAATGGTCCGATCAGGTCCAAATTTAACACAGCCAACTACTGAGCTAATTAGTTACACTTCACCAAATTTTGTCCAAAAATATTAAAAACATTTTTAAATAAATATTATATAGAATTAAATAAAATTTATTATTTATTGAATTGCAAAAAAAATTATATTTTATTTGAAAGAAAATAATACTTACCGTTTTTATTTTATTTGACTTGACTTTCTAATCTAAAAATATTTATATATAAAAAAGATTTATAAAAAAGAAATAGAAAAAATAAAAAAAAATTAAATAATATTTTATTTAATTTTGTAATTTAAATAAGATTTTATTTAATTTTTTTTAATTTTTCTATTTCTTTTTTAAAAATTAAAAAAAAACACAAAATTAAATAATATTTTATTATAATATTTTATTTAATTTTGTAATTTAAATAAAATTTTGTTTAATTTTTTTTTTTTAATTTTTCTATTTCTTTTTTATAAATCTTTTTTATATATAAATATTTTTAGATTTGGTTTAATTTTTTTTAATTTTTTTGCATATTTTTTAAAAATTTATAATTTAATTTTTATAAAAATTTTTTTTTTTAAATATTTGACACTTTGGCAACTCTCTTTAGTCTTTCTGCATTTACACTACTTAACTGTTATACACATTAAAACCGAATTGTTGGTGTAGCCACAACTTGAACGCAAACCCGTTTCTAATACAAAACACAGGAAAACACTGAAAAGAAAAACAAAAACAAACATACAACGTTAAAGAAAAGAAGAAGAAGAAGAAGAAGAAGAAGAAGAAAAACAGCGACAACTCAGCTGATCAGATAATTTATTTTGTGTTGTGCCTATAGGAAGAAAATACAAAAACAAAAACTAAAAATAACAATTGAAACAAGTCTAACTACCAACAATTGAGACAAGAGGCAACAACAACAACAACAACAACAACAGTAGCCATTAAGTTAAAATAGTTATAAATATATAGGCATGCGAGGAGAACAGTGTACACACAGTGAACAGTGCAACAAACAATTTTCCTCAATATCTCAGCTCTACGTTGAGTTATGGGATTGCATTTAGATTTAGTTTCACGCGGAGAGTCAAGCCGGTTACTACAACATGCGTTTAAATAAACGAGTTATACTATTGGTGCAGAACCGAAAAAAACAAATAAAAAATATTAAGAAAAATTACACAGAAGGTTAACAAATCACCATCAAGTAGTGAGTGTGCTTCGGTTAAAAACCAAATGCTTATGAAATGTAGTCAAACTATGAAAATTGCTCACAAATCGTTAAAGCAAAGTGATTGGTTATTAAAAGAAATTCGTAAAGTTTATAACGGTGTAGGAAAATTTTACTACAATAGTAAACCTGAACAGTTTACCAAACGTGACCAATATCATCACCAGACAACAACAGTTCATGACTTGAACTGAAACTTAAACTCAACAAACTCAAATAACTCTTGAATTGCTCTGAACGTTACGTTACGTAATTGTAACATGTATAAAAAACAAAGATATGAAAAAACAACAACAACAAACACAACAGTAATGGAATAACTTAAACTATAAAAGTTTAACAAAACATGCAAAAGCATTCGCGAACGTTTGTTGCGTTTGGCGGATAACAGTGTGTGCTAGAAATAAAGAGAAGCAGGCTCAGAAAGAGAGAGGGAGAGAGAGAGGTAGGCAGATGTGGCTAATGCGAATGCGTGTGGGTGATTATATGCTGTCAGTGTACTCATACTGCACATTATTTGCATTTATCATTTCCAGTTCAGTTTCAGTTTTGTTGAAATTTGTCTCGATTGGTGTTTTATTGCTTGCTTGCTTGCTTGCTTGCTTTTGCATTGAAATAGTTTTTGGGTTACGTCAAGTTTTATGATCTATTTGTTTTAGCTTATCCATCTGTCTCTCTGCGCAGTATACTACAGCGACTATCACGGAAACTACACTGTATGTAACTGTATGTGTGTATGTGTGTATGTAGGCCTTACGTAGCGGGTGATTTGTGAAAGTTGAAATGAATTTTGGCAGCTTCCAAAACCACCAAAACACAGTGACACACTTTCCGATATGTTTTCGCTTAAGAAAACATAAGAAACACAAATCATACAATAAATCTCTCTACGGCTTTACATAAACTTCAAAAGTCGCGAGACTTGTTTTTTATGGTGTTTTATGTTTTTTTTCTTCTACCCAAAAAATTTTATCCACAATTAATCTTATTGACCATTCATACAGTAAACACACAGCATAAAAATAACAAAAACAAAAAATTACAATAATTGTACAAAACAAAAACGTAAAACACAAAAAACTTAAACAACAAACTCGGTCATTTGTATGATATATTAATTGGATATATGGGTCATTAAATAGTGGCGTTGGTAGTGGTGTTGGTCGTAACTTTTGTTAAAACTATAAAATCATTAGGCTGTGTGTGAGTTGGTTGGCGTCAGCGTCATTAAAACGTCATCGTTAAATTTCCTGTAAATTTTATTTTTTTTCATTTTTTCTACAATAGCTCTCTAGCTGAACAATTTTTTTTGTTTTTTTTTTGTTTTTTTAATTTTATTTATATGTATTTGTGTCTTTGTAACACCTCCTGCATATTTAATTAATCAAGAACATTTATGTGTTATAAAACAGGCAAAAGCGAAAGTATGTAAACACTGAAGATTTTTCAAAAGAATCCTACTAGTTATTGTCCTTATTGTACTCACGCGGTACATTCACTGTGCAACATTTGCAATGCAGAGAGAAGTAACACCGAACACTCTACAAAGATTCTGATGCTATGGGTGTGTGTCCAACAATCGCAAAAGTTGTTAAATGAAAATTATTGAACAAAATCGTACAAAATCGGTCGAAAGACGCGACAACAATTAAGAAAAACCTTGAAAAGGTCAATTTTTTTTTCACATTTTCAATCAGTTTTTCAGCGGTTTTCATTCACAAGTTGCATTAAAGCCCCGCCCACAATCACAAGCATCATTATCGATCATAGCTTTTCTTTAAATGTTTTTTAATATTTGTTGTTGCTCTTGTTGTCACCGACGAACATGATGAGTTGCTTCAAATTTACCCAAATTGATACATTTTCAATTTTCAATAAAAATGATTCATTCACTTACGATAATTACTGTTTGTTTACACAACATGTTCCATATGCACATACACACATGTAAGCTTACATATTTATTTTATAAACTGGCCCGTGTTGATTTATTTTATGAATGAAATCCAGTAGCCAGTCACACTTCATATAACACGAAAAAAAAACATCAGTGAGATGAGGCCAGCTTTACAAATCATAAACTACCGTGGAACTCATCGACATATTGTATGTATCACAGCACATGTGTATGGGTTGTATATAAATTATATTGTTTTTACACAACACAACTTTTATAGAAAAATTATAAAGCAAAAGCAAAAGCAAAAACAAAAACAAAAACAAAAATACAATGAAATGAAATATAAGTCAAGTGTGTTGAAAACAACTCCACAGAATGTCAAAAGAAAAAAAAACTAAACTAAAATGTGTACTTACACTGAATGCTTATATCAAGTGGGTGTTCGTTGGGTAGTTATCCTTGATAAACAGGTAGAACGTTTTGTTTTATTCATATTTGTATATATGTGTGCACTAAAACGAATTAACAAAAGGGGCAACAACAACACAACACAATGTATATGGAATAATTAAAACAATAAGAATAAGAGTACGAAACAATAATACGTGACGCATACTAGTAAACAGACAATGTATGTATGGCTAGGTAAGAGATCTGTTGTGATAAGAAAATAACCGTAAATGAATTTGTTCATCTAGTTGGAGTAGAATAGCGTAAAAGATGTGCTGGTAAATAGCAACACTTGAACGAAATTCTGATTAAATTTCATCACCTTCAAACGAATAAATAAGGAAAGCAACATAAACAGTTAACTTGACACTCTACCCTAAGCTTTAGTGTGCAACAAATCGTAAGCATTAGTTAGACATTGAATGGAATTAATAAAATATTACATTGTGTAGAGAAGAGACTTGTGTGCACAAATTTTATTGTTGCACCCTCTGCCTTACTAATGAAGATATATTAAGTCAGCTAATCCATTAAATAAATAAAAATTAAAAATTAAATACATTATAAATTTTGATCATTATTAAAAATCTGAGACGTTGTAGACATGAATGCTTCTGTGTCTGTACGTCCAACACCTGCTGGCATTGTCATGGTCGTAATTTTTAAGCTATTGCGAGGAAATTTTGTTCTGCAAGCAGATATTTACAATAATTCAGCCAAAAATAGGTCTAAAGCCACGCCCATGATTGACTTAAATCTATCTTAAAAGCACAAAAATTAAGCTACAAAGTCTATAATCGGTACTCACATTAATATTTAGTTCTTTGAATGAATTTGGCAAAAATGGGCCTCATCTCTTAAAAGGCACGCCCACAATTTGCAAAAAAAGCTACTTGTATGTTAATGTATAATATATAACACTATTAGAGGGCGCAATTGGCAACATACCACGCCTACTATGAGAGAGATGAAGTAGAGTAATTAACATGTTGCTTAAGCCATGCACTCTACTCTAATGTAGGGTATACCTTTAATTAACTTGAGTCCTGACCTGAATACCTGAATTATATGTAAGCTGTAGGTGTGGTTTGCCCATAATAACGCCCCTTTTTTAACTTCCCATTAATAAACATTCAGTGCATTTCGCCTTAAATGAAGGAATTCTGCATTAAGATGATTCTTTTAATAAAATGTAGGCGTGTATATTTTCCAATGTGTGGCCATTTTCTTAAGGCGTGTATATTTTTCGGTGTGTTTAGCTCATTTGGTGACGATAACTGACAAGAAAAAAAAACAAAATTTTTCTACAGAAATTACCTTCACATGTATGAGTGTCCTTAAATACTGTACGCACCCTGTATATAATAAAATATACATCTTGAATATTGCAAACGAAACGACAAACTTAATAAAATCTCCGTTGAGTAGAGTATCCAACATCAGATTACAAATCGTACAACTATTTGTTCAACTCTTTCATTTATGAAGCTACCACTGGTATCTAAACTTGATTTTAAATCAATTAAATAAAAACCTACACACACCAACACCCACACTAACGTATTGTACATATATATGCAATAAGAAACACTTTTAATGACCTTTGTATTAATTAATTAGAAGCGTATCTTCTCCGCTGATTATTAAAGAACAAAATATGACAAATTGTCATCACATTTGTATGTTTTGTTTTTATAATCATATACGACATAATTTACTTTTCATCTTCACTTAACCAGCCCGGCTTTTGTTTATTTTAACAGCAGTTTAGTTTTCGCAAATTAATTGCAGTACGTGTTGAGCTGTATGTAACCTGTTTAATGAATATTTCGTTAAAAAAAATGAAAATAAAAATTAAAAAAATTTTAAAAGAAAAATATTAAAATATCAAGCAAAACATAATATATACATATGTGTATGGGTAAGGGCGAGCATGCTACAAAAAAAAACACGAAAAGATGATTTAAAAATGAGTGCTGATGTATTCAGAGGGACGCGCTCGAGTCAGTGCAGTGCTTCTTAAAGATGTTGAACTCGACTGTTGACGTGACTTTTTATGTTTTTGTTTTTGTTTTTGTTTTTTCTTTTTTTTTTTTTGCTACTCAGTATTGTAATATATTTTATGTACTCAACGTTTCTTTTAATGTTTTCATAAAAAGTAATTTCAGTTTTTCTTTTAATCTTAATTAAAATTTGGAGCACGTCCTCTGAAATACACACAGAGCGGTATATGTGACCTGCCTCCTCCTTTTGCACACACACACACACACACACACACACACACACTGCTTAATGACTTACTTCAGAGGAATTCCTTTGATCAGGTGCATACTAAATAATAATATTGTAAGGAGAACAAGTAAACAAGGCGTGATAGTTAATGGATAAGTAAAAAAGAAGAGAATATTTTTGGATTTCTTAAGAACGGAATTTTAAATAAATTTGATGATTGGATAAGATTCCAACTTAGAGGAGTATCAAGAACGTGTACAGTGGCCATAGATCGGCATAGTAGTGGTTTAGATAACAAGTGTAAAAAATTTTAAATTTATTTTTTTTTTAATTTTTTTATTTTAATTTTATTTTATATGCATGAAGAAGTGACTTTGTAGTAATGCCTCCGTAGGGGAAAAAACAGTACAAGAAGTAAAACCAAGTGAAAAACGAAATTTACTTTAGGCCAAATCATAAATACCCTCCTCCACAGTAGACTCAGCATTTATCTGATTATGACCCCTAATGGTGTATAATCGAAGCTTCCGTACTATGCCTTAGAGTAATAATAATGTATGACTTTTTACAAGCTCAAATGCTCATTCGCCTGTCGAACCAATCCAACTGTCGCTGGGCCAATCTAACGCGACACTTGAGTTTAAATTCCCTGCTGGAAAAAAATCCTTCACTTTTTTTCTCAGCTATATTTGAACCCGTGTCCTACAGCGGTCAGAGTTTACCAAAGTAAAGCCATAGCTCACTCAGCTACTGAAAGGTTATGGAAATGCCACTCCCATTTTTGCCATTTCGACAGTAGAGCTAAATATTAATAAGTTCACCGAATTTTGACTTTTGCGCCCAATAAAGAGGATTTTGTCGATTGTGGGCGTGGCCTTTGGCCAATTTTGCTTGATATATATAATAATCTAAACGTGTCCGTGTAAAAATTTCACCTTCATATCTCAAAATTTACAACCGTGAGAGTACCAGAGAAACACACGGACGGAGATTGTAAATTTTCTCCAAAAATTCTATGAAAATATATGAAATTTGTATAAATTTAAATAAATTATATATGAGAATATATAAAATTATCATCATTTATACACTTCAGAGATTTAGTATTTTTTAAGAAAACGCAACAACACGAAACTCTATGAACATGTACCCGCACGGCATGCTTGAGTGAAAGTTTATAGAAAAAAAAAAAAAATACAACCGACTGCACATTAAGAAAAGTTATGAAGAAGAAGCATTCAACATCAAAATATATATAATTTGCTTCTAAAACAAGTTGAAATAATTAAGTAGGTGTTTAGTGGGCGTAAAAAGTAAAAAAAAACAGAAAAGACGCAAAAAAAAGGAAAAGAAAAATAAAAAAATTATATACAAACACAAATACAAACAAATGGAGGCATGCACGGTACCAGCTTGTGTAAGACGTAACATTGCGTCAATAAACTTGAATCATTGCCAAGCGATAAAGAGCTATAAGCAAACCGTCAGCCATCAAGCGCACAATATACTGCAAATCAATAAAACTTGTTTCTTCTTCTTCTATGCTATTATATATGTGTGTGTGTATGTGTGTATGTGTGTTTGTGTGGGGTGATGGATATTTTAAAGAATATCTCCAAAGGCGTTAATAATTTAGCCCAACGCAAGGAGGCGAATCTGGTGTTTAACTCATCATTTAATATTAGCAGACAGAACGTAACGTTCAACCCAAATTGTCAATAATAATGCGTTTGGTATGACAAGAGTACTCGAACTCCAACAACATGATGCATGATATGCAGCTGGAGTTAAAAGAGCGTGCAATTAAAAAAGACATAAAAATAAAAAAGAACATAAAATCGACAAGTTGCCAAAAATGGGTACAAAACCAGTGAGTGGGCAGCATTGCTGGCATTACACCACCACATCTCCATCACGTTCATCATAAGCCGAACCATTACCATGCCAACGGCAATCTCATCATCAGCATCATCATCATCATCATCATCCTCATAGTCATAGTCATCGTCATCATCATCGCTACTTCGCTCATTATTGCAATCATGCCATCATCATGACCGATCTGCATTTTAAACAAGTGCTTTTAGCAGACTGCTGTTAACTGCAGCTAAAATAAACTCATAATAGCTGCTTCCTTCTCCACGATCTGCTGCTCTTTCTCTTTTTCTCCCTCTCTCTCTCAATATGCTTCTGTATACCACATTACTCACTAACTGTGGCTAAAATAGTTTCAAGCCCAGCTTAGCAAAGACTGGAAAGGTTCACCATTCTATACAATCACCTGAAACGTTCAGTTGGTGTTTAGAGCTCGTGCGATACGGTTGGATTTTCTACAAAGCTAAATCCACGTTCGATTATATTTTCAGCTTTTTTTTATGATATCACAAAAATGATCAGAAAGTAAACCTTGGCCAATGATGTCTAATGAAAATTATAACAAAGCTTTCCTTTAAAGTTAAAAAGAAAACAATAGTGTGCGCGTGCATATAATACAATTAACTACAATTAATACTGTGTGAAGTTTAAAAATAAAATTTAGAAAACCGAAGTACAGAAGTTTGCTGAAAACTTTTTCAATCCAGTTTTTTTTAAAGCAAGCTAAAGTACATTTTTTATATAATAAAAAGAAAGAATATTAGAAGAAGGATTTGAAAGTTTGTGTTTAGAAAGATTAGAGCCCCATTTGTGGATTTTTGGATTTGTGGATTAAGGAATTTTAGCTAACATCAGCTGGCAAAAATATGCAATAATTTTGGATTAAAGGCGTTTATAAAAAAATGGTAAGTTTGTATAATGAAAAAAAAAAAAAAAAATAAATAAATAAATAAATAAATAAATAAAAAATTAAAAAATAAAAATAAGATAAAAAAATTATTCGAAAAATAAAAATAAAATTAATAAAATAAAATCAAATCAAATAAAAAATATAATATAACTTATAATAAAATTAAATTAAAATAAAGAAATTAAATTATATACCAAAAAATATAATTTTTATATTAACTTTCAATGAATTAGGTAAAAAAAAAACTCATCATTCATTAATAAAGTTATAAATTAAAAAAAAAACGAAATATATTTTTGAGAGCAATAATTTTAATTTCTAAATAAAAAATATATAAATGGACAATAAAAAAATGAAATACTCCTTGAAATCGAAATCGAAAAAATATTTGACAAAATAATAAATATTTTTTATACATTAAAAATAAATATTTTAATCAAAAACTCTGCTATTCGCATATTAACAACATTTCGATTAAAACATTTCAATCTGAATGAAACTACAAAACTATAAATAATAATTGAAAAAAAAATATTTACAAAAAAAAATTATGGAAATTGTACTTTTAATAATTGCGTAATCTTTAATAATAAGTAAGTGAACCGAGGTTGAAATTTATGTTTAGTTTTTGCTTGAAAATAATTGAGAAGAAAACAATACAGATTCAGTTAATACCCACGTTTCAGAAATAAATCAACTCAAAAAGTATAGTTTTTTTTTTAAATAACACGCATACATATTAAAAAATATTTTATTTGTTAAGTAAAAAAACAATAAAAATGTACTTTGGAGCAAAACAAATATAAATATTTTCCAATTTTATCTGTAATGAATGCTAGCGTGATATAAAACAAAAAATAAAAATAAAAAATTAATACAAGAAAAAATTATAATATAATTCTTAATGAATGTTTATGTTTTAAGGTTTTGATGAATTTGTTTTATTTATCGCAGTTGCTCAAGTGTTCTCTTCTGCCGTTGGATTTTATAAAAAATTCAATTCTTTAAAAAAAATTCTAAAAATCTAAATTTTTTTTATTTTTATATCCTCCACCTTAGTGATGAGTTGTTTTAGGAAAATTTTATAAAAATTAATTTTTTTTTTAAATTTCTTGATAAAATTTAATTGTTTTTAATAAAATGTTATTTACTAAAATTATAAATTATTTTTATAAAAAAATATTATTTTTATTTTTTATTTTTTTATATAATTTTTATAATCGTGAACTGTTATTGCAAAATGCAATTTTTTAAAATTAAAAAAATTATTCACGTAACATTTTTTTATAAACATATTAAGGAATATATGTAATTACATTAAATGATTTAAATGTATTTCTATTTATACGATTTTGTTTTAGTGTTTTATTTTATTTTATTTTATTTAACATCATTTAAAGTTTATTGTTTTTAATTTTACATTATTTATTTTAGTGGATTTATTTGTTTTCATATTTTTTGTAATTATGACAATATTTGTATATATTGTTTTATATATAAATTCTGTGTATTTAATTAGTTAAGTACCTTTGCTTTAAACAGTTGAACAAATCAATTTTGCTTATTCCCAAACCTCTACAGATTACACTTGGAAAACTTCATTGACACGAGTGCCACGCTAAACAAAGCAATGTTATGAGAATTGTTTTCACTAAATTGTTTTTGTTTTGCAATAACAAAAAAAAAAAAAAATAATACATAATTAAATTATAATTATCATCAATAATAATTAAGTTAAACAGTGAAAGAGAAAAAAGATGACATTTTGTTGTAATTACAATATATCGCATCTGTGACATTCACTGCAAACATTTCTTTTTTTTTTTTCGTTTGTTTGAATTTTGGTAAAATTTCATATAACGGGGAATTATTTACGAAACTGTGTCTGATATTTTTTCTTCTTGTTTTGTTGATTTATTGTATTCGTGTTAACTGTGTAGTTCACTGGTTTGTTCAAAACAACAATAGCAACAAATTATTATTATAAAATTTAAAGCATGCCTTACATCGTTAAGGTGCAAAACTTTCACTTTATTATTGTTTCGTGTCTTACACATTTGCTTTTGCAACTTTTTTATTGCTATTGTTGGAATATCTACAACAGAACTACTGTGTTTTTCGTTTACTTTTATTTTTTTTTTAATTTTTTTTTTAATTTATGTAGAGTTTGTTGGACCAAAACAAACAACTGCTACGGGGATGAGAAATGGATATATGGACTGGCGCGCGATGCGCTGGTTATTAAACAATAAAAAACTACAAAATCTTTAGTTGTTGTTGTATTAACACGTATACAATTAAAAATGAAATATCTATTCAAGTAAAGTGTTAATAGGAATGAGAAAGCTCAGACAAATGGTGGGACGTACGGACAAATGAATGTTATTTAGAAACAATTACAAAAAAATACATTTTTTTGTGATTTATTTTCAAGCAGTGCCCCCGGTTCATAAATATTAGTTCTACATTTTAAAACAAGTAAAAATGTTACAGATGGTCAAGCCCAACCTTTTCGTACCCTACACCACCTAGCTGTTTATTATGCTACAATTTGTTAGGAGGGGTTCAAAAAATAGTGCAATCCGATGCATTTCCAATAGGGTTCCTCTTTGGGCCAATAGATGTTCTTGTATCAAATTTTATCGTAATATCTAAAAAAATACGACCTGTAGCTTGCGCGTAAATGTACATGAACAGACAGCCGAACAGACGGACATGGTTAAATCGAATCAGATTTTGATTCGAAAAACACAAAAATGTACAAAACATATAAATCTTATTTAAAATCATACATCAACGTATATTACACTTAACGAATTATTAAAAGAAATCAGACTTATACTGGACGTATGGACAAATTTGTGCAAATTACAAGAAATTTGAAAAATGTTTAGAAAAAATTATTTAAAATTACTTAAATATATTTATAATACATCCTCTAGCACTATGTGTTATAAACGAAATATTACATCCGGCTGTCTTGTATAAAAAAAAAAAATAAACAAATAAAAATGTTGTACTTATGCCCTGAAATAATTATTCAGTGACTGATATATGTATGAAGGTAGAAAGGAAAATTTGATTTATATGATTATTTCTGATTGTAATGAACCATTATTATTATATAAATATTACACAAAGTTTTTGTCCGTTTGTAGAATAAACCTTAAAAACAGTCACACAAAGCGATTGAGAATCTGATGGAGTTTAAATACTTGTACGGTTTTTACAACACAACGGAAAATACAGCAGATAAAATAAATTAATTTTAGCTTAGGTCAAATCTTAAATATCCTCCAATTCAATATACAAACAGAGGGCGTGGCATGTACGTTTAATTATGCTTTTCTTAGTAGTTTTTGTACCAAATCGCAAAATCTCACAGGTACAGTTTTTTTGATGGTGGGCCGTGGCACTTGATCGATTTTATCTAATTTATATGGACGCCTAGCTATAGATATTAGAAATATTTGTGCAAAATTTCAGCTCAATATCTCAAATTTTATGACCATGAGAGTGCCAACAATAGACGGACACACGGACATACGCATCTACATCGACTAAGTTTTTGATACTTTGTAGAATCTCTGATGCCTCCTTCACAGTATTGCAAATGGCATGACAAACTTATTGTACCCCCTGGTTTATGTGGGCGGTATAATTACAAATATATTGTAAATATTACGAAATTATACAAAAGAGTTTAGTGGACAACTTTGCTAATGACAGGCATTTTATATTTAGTACGAATATCTTAGTCATGAAAAACATCTTACACTACTCCCATAATTTATAATTTTCGAAACACCCACCACACACAGTTCCTGTTCATTTATGAAAGAAACCTATCAAGTCAGTAGCATGTTTATAACAAAGAAAAATCTATCCACCAAAGATATTAACACATATTTGGTATAAAGTGTAGGCGGTGTGACAATATACAAAATGTTTAAATAAACCAGAAAGTTGCACCCAAAGTACACAAACATTTCAGCGTGGGCATGCGATAACTACAATAAAAATGATAATAAAACTCTACATCAATTACATCATGACCTTACATTAATGCCATACAAAAATTAAGTACAAAACCTCATGAGATTTGAGGCGGTAACTTTCACTCGAACACTTAACCTTAACCAAGTTGTTGCAGGTAAACAATAACAATTCATATTAACGCAATTGGATTGAACTGAATCGAATTGAATTGAATGGGTTTCCAAAAAAAAAAAAAGAAAATGAAAAATGCGATTCATTCTTAAAATCCTGTACCTTTTAAAAATGACAGCTTTAACGTATTGTTGGTTTAAAGAAAATACGAAAGACAAAAAAAACCCAAAAAGACCAAAAAATTTGCTGAACCTTAACAGAAAGCCTTGAACTCAATATGGTTTTGGTCATTTCGGTTTTCTGCTTTTTTTCTTGCTTCAACAAAAGCGAAAGTTTTCTACCCAAAAAAAAAGGGACCAAAGGGATTTTTATACTGCTTTGATTCACTTTTTTTGTTTTGTTTGCTTGTTGTAGTTTTTGTGTTTTCGTTCATCATTTAAAACCATTTTAAACTGAAATGTTTAACGAAAACGCAACCATCTACACGTCGGAATGGAATTATTGCAGTTTCTTATAGATTGTATTTCAACCGAAATGATGTCATGCTTTCAAACCAGCACAGACTGGTTGCGAGACAGAGAGATAAGCATTCGTAACAAAAAAAAACCAACTTTTTATACCAACTGGTGCTTATGTATTATAAGTGTCTACGTAAATAATTTATTGACTGACTGACTGCTATTTCCATGTATTGAATGCTTGCGTTAGTAATTGCGAGTGTGTGTGAGAGTTTCACAGACACACTCTGCGGCAACAAGCACATTTGAAATTGTTATTCAAACCAAGCATCAAAACTCTTTTTCAGCCTAAAAGTTTCAGTTTTTTCTCAGATCTTTAAAGAGATCTCAACTCATTCATTAAACATTATAGTAGTTGACAGACAGATAGCATTTGTTAATCTTCGGTTCAGTTTCAGTTTGAAATTCTTTCAGTTTACACATATACATACATAGGTGCACACACCGACCTTAACTACGATGCTAGACATGACAAATTTGTCGTAAAAAATGCAAATTTTCCAGTTGTACGTGTGTGTGTGCTTTATAGTTGTTTTGCAAGTTTCTATGGTTTGACATAAAAAGCGCTCATCATCAGCGAAACGACTGTGAGACTGCGCGATTTGTCATTTCACTAATTTAGTATAAACAATTATTTTCGTTTTTCAAACAGATTCTCAATTACGATAAAAGTTGTATGCAAATAGCTATAAATGTACTGCCGTACAGCGTAAGGCATATTTTTGAACATTACACATAACAAAGTACATGAGCTTCCGTTGCACATCACATCTCTTCCCATCGCATCTCATCTCAACCAAATCATAAAATTAAGTATGATTATAATAAAATGTTTCATAATTTATTAATTCAATAATTGGAATGGAAGATAATTGCTAATTGACTTGTTATAGTGTATAATTGTATATACGTGTAGGATTTATGTAAAACACCATCAACATGAGGTGTTAATAAAAAACATTGTATCAATTTATTCCATTACAAAAAAACTCACGAACTCGGGTCATTACTTGTACATCATTACTAGGAATATAAAGCAGTGTATACTCGTATGTGTATATACAGGGTGTTTGGAAAATTGGTGAAAATCTCTCGAAACATTCGAAAAGAAGGAAAACAAGTAAGAAAAGTAAATGCGGCTTTGGCCAAATCTTAAATATCCTCCAATACATACAAACGATGGCTTTGGCCAAATATCCTCCACATATACATATAAACGGTGGGTGTGGCAGGTATATGATTACGCCTTCTAATAATGTATGTATTACATATCAGCTTACAAGTTGAGCTTAACACTGAAAAAGATTTTTCTAAATTATGGTCATATCTGTTATCCGACCATGGCCATTTTTGGCACATCGATGGATGGGCTAATCATAAATAAGTGTACGAAATTTCAAGTTCATAGATCAACTTTAATGGCAGATATAAAGATTTTTGTCGGTTGTGGGCGTGTGTAAAATTCGATCACGCCCATGTTTTGGCACATTTATGAATCAAGTAATAATAAATATATGTACCAAATTTCAACTTGATAGGTCAAATTTTGTAAAAGATAGAAGGGTTTTTGTGAATTGTGGGCGCGACTGTTATCCGACCACATCCATTTTCGATACATTATTCGATACATTGTATAACCGTAGATATGCAGGCCGAATTTCATGTTTATAGCTTAATATTTATGGCAGGTACATAAATTTTTGTCGATTGGGGGTGTGGCTCTTGACCGATTTTGCATTTTTTAAATAAAAATCTGCGTGTAGAAACAAAATTTCAGCTTAATATCTTAAAATTTACGCTAGTGAGAATGCAAACAACAGACACACACCCGGACACCTGGACTTGATCAGCATATCAAGAATATTTATACTTTATGAAGTCTCTGACGAGTGCTGCAAGTGGTATGACAAATTTACTATACCTCCCATCTTATGTGGAGGGTATAAAATGCTATATAAGCACAAGTCCGGAAATGATTGTATCGGACGGACACCCTGTATAACGAAACAATGACCTGAAAATCTATTATTGACAAGGTTGAGGATGTTTGTGATGTGAAAAGAAAATAAATCATGATTTTATTATAACTGTGTCGTTGAATTGAATAAAAACCAGAATTATCCGTCTGTCCGTTAATATCAATATTGTACGCCAGCTACAGTTCACGTTTTTTAATATATTTCCATGAAATTAGGCGGAATGATATCTTTTGAGCTGTAGAGGGCTTCATAAAACGAATTAGAGCATTTGTAGAACCTTTTCCTACATAACGATCTATTAAAGACTTTATAAGTCTTTATAGAAATGTCCGTCTGTGTATGGCTGTATGTTATTAGCAATGTCACGGCCATAAAATTTTGATAAGACGCGCGCGATTAGTTTGTACACGCAGATTACTTTTTAAATTTGGTAAAATTGGTCAAGAACCACGCCCACAATCGACAAAAATCTATTTATTTGCCCAAAAAAATTTAGCTGCGATGTTAAAATTTGGTACACATATTTTTCATCTATTGATGTAGCAAAAATGGGCATGGTCGGGAGACAGAGACACCCATAATTTACTTGACTTCCCAGTTTCCGTGCCAACTGTTTGTACATGGATGTGGAATACCCTCCAGATTTAATTTTTTTACTTAATTAATTACGTGATAATTATATAAAAAGCATATGGTTGCCAAAAAAAAAAAAAAAAAAAAAAAAAAAGAAATCCAAAAAAATATTAAATTTTATTTTCCTTCACCACTCTAAATGAGTCATTTATTAATGCATTCAATTAAATTCAGTTTTAGGTTTTAATATTGTTGTTGCTGCTATTGTTATTATTAGCACAATAAAACGCCTTAACTGAAGGTAAACCAGTTTTGCTTTCATCAAAATATCAAAAGACTAAAACTTCTGAAAAATTATTTATTTTTTGTATTTTTTTTAGTTAAAGTGTGGGATTTTTCATTCTGGTTGCACCGCTTTACAGCGTGCACAAGAAAACGAATTTCATAAAATTGAAATCAATGATTTATTGAAAAATACTTGAATACGAAGTGATTGCAGTAAATGGCAAATAGTATAAACAAGTAAGAAAACTAAATTTGACTTGGATCAAATCTTAAATACCCTCCGCATCTACAATAATGGGAGTGGCAGGTATACGATTACGCCCTCTTCAGATGTACGTATTACACATCAGCTAGCAAGTCGAGTTTAATGCTAAAAAGGATTTTTTTAAATTATGGGCATATGTGTTATCTGACCACGCCCATTTTCGGTACGTCAATGGATGAGCTAATCATAAATAAGTGTACGAAATTTCAAGTTCATAGGTCCATTTTTGTGGCAGATAAATATATTTTTGTCGATTGTGGGCGTGGCCCTTGTCCGATATTGCTCACTTTAAACAGCAATATGCGAGCAGCAACTAAAAGGTCAGCTCAATATCTCAAATTTTCCTATTGTGAGAGTACCAACAACAAACGGACAAACGGGCACATGGTCATATAAGTCTAGATCGACTCAGTTTTTGGTACTGATCAAAAATATTTGTACTTTGTAGAGTGTCTGAGGCCTTCTTCTGTATGTTGCAAACGGAATGACAAACTTAATATACTCCCTATATTATGTGTAGGGGATAAAAAGTATGAAAAATAAATAAATTGAAAAAATTAAATAGTAGCACAAACTATTCGGCAACCATGGAAACACCCTACACCAAGCTAATGGAAATGAACAGCTACCATACCTAAAGCAGGTTTAGTTGCTTTCTGCATTAAATAAACTATAAATTGAAAGGCCAGCTTTGTAGGTGTTATGAAACTGTTGGAAATATTATACAAGCCTCTACAAACATACACGTACACACTAACGAAGCGTGGGTGTTTTATGTGAAAAACTTATCCGCTTATCTATATATTAATGCATGCTAATGTTGTTTGACCATAAATTTACATTAACCCGTTTTTACTTTTAAAAGAAACCACCAAAAGAAGTAGTAGTACCAGCACAACACAACCCACGCCAATGCAATGCTAACAATTGTTAATACAATAATTAATTCAACAAAATCGTGCTTTTACGTGAACGTACCCAGCCTTACCCTAAGTCACAAATGCGCAAGTATGATCTAGTGTGACCATTAAACTTATAGTTGCGCTTTTTTCTTTTTTCTTATATTTATAATATTGTGGTACGTTTGTGATGAGATGAGATGCGATGAGGTGCGATGAGATGAGAGAGAGAGAGAGAGCTTGAATTACGCAAAACTGGTTGTACATCTATAGCACGCTGGCAGAGATTGTGGTGGTTGATCTTATCTTCAATCTGTATCGATTAATATTTCCTCCAATGAAATTACCGCGGAAGTGAAATTTTCTTTTTTTTCTTTCCCCCTAGTTGAACGGTTCACAGGAAAACTGAAACAGTTACGTTATGTTAATTAAATGTGTAACAATTTATTGATAAGAGATTTTGCAACAGCTGAAATAATTCCATTAATCGATATATTGTAATTTATGGACACCATCTCTGCAGAGAGAAACCAATAAGAAAATAGCGATTAAGCAAGAAGTTTGCATTAATACACGTACACGATAAAAGCATCTATTCTAGCAAAGTTAGATTTTAAAGGATCGATAAAAGTCAATTAGTTGTTACACTTGTGCAGCATGCTTGAAGAATGTTTAGATGGAGCAAAAAGGTTTGACGTATCGCTTCATCAAAATTAATCAAATTAATTATTAATTGATCATTTCTATACCCACCACATAAGTTGGCGGGTGGTCTACCAAGTCTTTTGTTCCGTTTCAAATACCCAGACAAATTTATCCACATCTGTTCGTATGTCTGTCTGTTTTTAGCTCTAATGAGCGCAGATTTTCAAATATTCAGCTGATATTCAGCACAAACATATCTAATTTCTGTAGGCCGATCAAGTTCCACACCCACGAACAACAAAAAATTATCTATCAAGTACAAAAGAGTCCTCCAAGTTCAAGTATTTGAACCAAATTTTAACTTGTATTTAATATTTATATATATTTAAAACACAATATGACAAAATATGGGCGGGCCAAAATAACAGAATCGCTTATGATTTACAAAAAAAAACCTTTTTTAACGCAAAAGTCAAATTCTACGCATTAAATAAACTCTTAATCAGATGCTTGCCACGCCTATACTTTGTATATAGATGTGCAGGGTATATAAAAATTCTTATGAACTTTATTACAATTTAACAATATTTGTTTCTTGTATGTGGTACAAATTTATAAAACCGTTATGTACGATCGTTGTGAACTCGCATTTTTCTTTGTCGGCCGATTTTTTTCTGCAAAGAATGAACTGTGAGTGTACCGGCTACATCTAAAGTTTTTGTGACAAATAAAATGGGACGGACATAACTAGATCGATGATGTAGTCGACGCCCATCTAAACATTACCGACATTTTGACAAAGTGTTATAAAAAACGTACTTTTCAAATCATAAAAAAAAAAATTCAAAAACAAACAAATCCCTTTAAGGCGCCCATACAAACACACACACACAATTCAAATATATTGTTTTTCAACTTTTTGCTAATGTTTACACTTGTATGTGTTTGTAAACATGTAGAGTATGTACGTTTGTGTTTTGCATGCGCTTGTTTGTAAAAAAAGAAAAAAACGAAGAAAAACAAAGTTTTAATCTCAAAATATTTGTTTTTGTTTTTTTGTTTTTTGTTTTTGTTCCTATTTTGAAAGTTTACAAACTCTGTCTGGCTAACACTGTGTGGTTCTTAGTCGACCAATTTGAACGTGTTTTAACGTGTTTTTCTTGTCGCCATTTATATGCCATTACATGAGCCAAGCTGTGTGACTTTTTTGTGGCACCGGTAGTAGCTAGCACTACTTGTTATTATTATTATTGTGGTTGTTGTTTTTGTTAACGTTGTTATTGCTGCTAAGAAAACTACCGTTAATTGGCCAGTTTATAGCTTACGGTGATTTTAGTTGTAGTATAATGGTTTTGTCGGTGGTTTGATTATTGGGTGAGACTGGTTGCAATTACGTTGAGATTTCCGCGTTTTTATTTTTGTTCTTCTGCTGCTGTTAAGTTAACTTGTTTTGTATTTATTTTGTATTGTTTTTGTTTTTTTTTCTTTGTTTTGTGTACATTTTGGGGAACAATTTAAGTCACGGTCGGACAGATTACAGAATATGATAATGAAAAAATAAAAAAATACAACCAAGAATATAAATATGTGCCAAGACTGTGCTGTATGTGAACGCAAATGTATGCAAATCGATATAAATTGGAATAAATAGCATTGTGCTCCATTCCAATTTAAACCCTTGACATCTGATCTCTCTCATGAACGGCAAATTTTTCTTTGATTTCGTACAACGAAAAACAAGTGAACATGTTATAGTGGATTAAGCCCGACCATTTAATGCCCTACACCACTTGGTTCCACGAATTACCATCATATGGAAAGTGGTTCCGAAAATGATTCTATCGGGCCCAAAATTTAGCACAGCCTAAATTTTGTCTAAAACTAATAAGAATTGGGACTTTTTGCCATATAGAGACTTTCATTAGGAAGGGACCATATATGGGGAGGGGTTCTAAAAATAGTCCAATCTGGTCCATTTTCATTAGGGTTCCAATACAATCCTTGTACCAAATTTCATCGATATATTTTAAAAGAAATGCAACCTGTAGCTAGTGCACAAATTTTGCGTGAACGATTCAGATTTCGATTCTGAATCGATCCGTATAACTAGAGGTGGCTGTGGTGACATTTGGCAATTACGAGTTACAAACGTCTACACAAACTTAATATACTGTTTGCCTCAAGTGGTGCAGAGTATGAAAAAAAAAGATTGTATACAAAAGACTTAAGTAACGAACTTCACATAATATAACTTAGTTGCATGGGTATTGACTTGTTGTTGGTGTTTTTTTTTTTGCTTTTTTCGGAGAACTCAAAGGGCGTGCCTGCGTATACGTCAAGTTTTTAATTCAATTAACCACATTTAACCACAATTTACACACAAACACACGCACACTTCTTATATATTTTATGATAGCAACTCAAGCAAATTTGACTTCATTCGTGTGAACAACACTACCATCCACCATCACACACACACACACACACACACACACACACACCGCTCGCACAATTTAAAGGCGGGTATAACGTAATTTGTTCTTATTGTTGTTGTTAGGTTTTTTTTTGTTTTCATTTTTTTTTCCTTTTTTTTGTTCTTACACATTTGCGGTATCATTCCTTAGTACAAATACTAGTGATCCTTTGGCCTAGAAAATTACTTTAACCACAATAAACTATTAAAGTATAGTTACAGCAACAATAACCACAATGACAGCAACAACAATAACAACAACAACAACAACAATAGTAACAATTTATAAGTATGAAAATATTTTAATTCATGTCCAACACGACATACACACACACACATATACAGGAAGGAGAACAAAGTGAAGTGTATGTATAATCATTATGGGCTATGAGACCAGCATGGAGGTAGTAGTAGTAATAGATTGTGCCAATAAAAACACAAAAAAATTATGCAAGCTGCCGAGCTAGATGGAGCACAATGTGAGAGGACACCTCTCATATGTATGGTATTGTGTTGCATTGTGTTGATAGAGATAATG